>JAPYXD010000710.1:32897500-33459371 GCA_030998225.1 Diplolepis rosae | reverse complement strand
TTCGCGGCGTGCTCATGGGCAATTTTTGCGTGCATGTGTGTATACAGACGTGCGTCATGCTCGAATGTAGGCCTTTTTATAAAATGCAATTTTCAAAAAAACGAATCCTCATAAAAATACTGACTTCACAAAGTCAACTATACAAAAATTTTATAAAGTTTAGTCTTTTAGCCGAAAAAAGTTCTTTATAAAAATAGTAAACTTTATAAAACTTTCATAGAGTTTACTATATACAAAATTGTTACATTTATTCAGTTTTCATAAAATTACATTATTAATACTCATAATGTATAAATTTTTTTATAATGTTGGCTTTATATAAAAACACATGCTTTTATTAAGTCAATCATACAAAAAACTGAATACAAACTTTATCATATATTCTAAACGGTTTATATAAATTAATTTTGCAAGCTAAATACAATGTTGATCTTAATTGGCTTTAGGGTACAGAACTGATAACTCAGGAAGTTATATACTTTCAAACGTTTCGACTCTGATCAGAAGTCCTCATCAGTCATCTTTATTTCTGAAATATCAAAACCTTGGATAAATATTGCACATATGAGCCATATCTTGGAATAAACTTTGGTAATGTAAAAAATTTTTAAAAATTATTTTTAAAATTGTAAAATGTTGTGAGAAAATTTACATATAAAATTGTATACAGAAGACATCTATGAATTACTTAACCCAACTTCCTCAGTAATGACAATAAAATTCTATCACATAAAAATCTTAGATACATTCACTAACAACTATAGTATATATTTGTGCCCCAAAAGTCACTGAGGATATAGAGGCAAGTACTTATATAGTATAAAATTACAAAGGATTATTTATATGAGAATTCTCTTTAGAATTGCTAATATGAATTTTACTCTGTTAGAAGAAAAACAAATTTTTTTTAAATTATCTGAGGGTATCACAAATCCCTCCAGTTTGAAACTTTAGAATACTACATTGCATAAAGGTTAGTTGAATTTATTTTCAAACTCCAAGTGTTGATGAGTCCGAAAAATTTAAATATGCTTTTAAATCAGAACACATTGTTTTTGTAAAACTAATATTTGAAAAACTGGCATTATTATGAGCTATTTATAATTTTACGTTTATATTGCAAGTTTATTCGCTATGTTTTTCAATTTTTACCCTAAAAGTTTTTTTACACGTTTTTATCAAAAATTGTTATTATTTTGAAATGAAGAAATAAGTATTTGAACACTACACTGTTAGAAATGCTCGCAAATTTACAAAAAATACCTTTATGTATTTTTATATTTCAAAAGGTTTGGGAAAAATTGGTGAATTTTCAAAAAAAAAATTCTTAATATTATGGAGCTCAACTGAATATTCATAAAATGTATCTTAAAACTACTTGAAAGAATGTAACAGAACTTGTTATTGAGTTTATCACAAAATTACGTAGCTGTAACGGAGTTTTTGGTTGTATGTGGCGGAATTTCAAGCTGCATGTAACTGCATTAAACTTCAGTTACAAAAACGTCAAATTATTCATATTACAAGTTTCAGTATTTCCAGAAGGACATATACAGAATATTCAACATTTTGTAACTGAATTTTATACAATAAAAAATTTTTCATTGCGCCTCCTTTTAAAATACGATTTTCGGTATCTGTAGAGGCGGGTTGAAACTACGATTTTCAACCCTAGGGTTGAAAGTCGCTGTTTCAACCCGCTCCACAGTTACAGCCAATCAGATTCTCAAAAAGAGTTGCTATGAAATAGTATATTACATTACAAAGGGGCGAAACAGAGCGATTGCATGAGTGTGAAGTTTGCTGCCCGAGTGAAACGAGGGCTGCAATCACACGAAATGCTTTCGCTGTGTTTTGTTTCGAGTAATGTATACTATTTTTCATAGCGCCTCCTTTTCAGTACCTGTAGAGCGGGTTGAAACAGCGACTTTCAACAACCCTAGGTAGACTTTCAACCCTAGGGTTGAAAGTCGTTGTTTCAACCCGCTCTACAGGTACTGAAAATCGGATTTTCAAAGGAGGCGCTATGAAAAATAGTATACATTACTCGAAACAAAACACAGCGAAAGCATTTCGTGTGATTGCAGCCCTCGTTTCACTCGGGCGGAGCAAACTTCACACTCATGCAATCGCTCTGTTTCGCCCCTTGTAATGTAATATACTATTTCTTACCATAAATTTACTAAAAAGTAACAGAATTTTCTGAAATTCTGCCTTAATTTTGTGAAGCGATAGCTGAATAAAACATCAGTCACATATTCTGGAAAATTGCGGTAGAAATTTTTAAAAGTGTAAAATTTATATTAGCAATTCTAAGATAATTCTCATATAAATAATCCTTTGTAATTTTATACTATATAAGTACTTGCATCTATATCCTCAGTGACTTTTAGGCACAAATATATACTAGTTGTTAGTGGATGTATCTAAGATTTATGTGATACACTGAAAAAAAGATTCTTAGATCCAAAGAAATGTATTTAATTGATTCCATTTTTTTGTATCAAACAATTCGTTACCCAATTCAATTAAATATTTTTTAGAAGCATGAAACGCGTGCTTTGATTTAAAGAAATAATTTATTTGATAGGCATTTCTTCAATACAAAGAAATATTTCTTTGCTTGTGAATGTGAGCGATTTAACTCAACCAAATTATGTCTGAAACAAAGTACCTAGTTTATTTGAATCTTGTTTTCACACTCAAAGAAATATTTATTTGATTCAATAAGTCCCATTTTTTTATTTCAACAAGACGCAATTGAATCAAATAATTTATCCATGGGTGAATCAAGCTTTAGGTTTAGTTGAATCAAGGAAATATTAATTTAATTGAGGTATTAATTTAGGAAGATATTTATTCGATTCAAAGAGTTGATACATGTATATTAAAGTAACGTTTTTTTATATGAATAAAATATTGTGTTTACATAAATATTTATTTCTTTAGTTGAAAGGAATGTTTTTTGTGAACAGTAGAATGGAAGAATTCATGTAAAAAAGAACATTTATTTCAAAGAAAACGATATTTTGTTGAAATGACTGCAAGTACGTTCAGTTAAAATAAATAATTTCTTTTATATAAATGTTTGGCATCATTGTTCCAATTGTCAATCTTTTTGAACTTGCAACATATTTTATAGAGTCAAATCTTTATTAGACCTCCATTACTAAACATAAAAATTGTTACACGTTTACTAAACCTTAGAGGATTTCCCTCTGCGTGTTAGAACATCTGCAGTGTTGCCAAATGTTACAACTACTTTGGCTGAACGTGTCACATCAACTGTGGCAACACCGCACTCAAAAACTCAAGCTATTTCCATTGCACGAAAGCCAAACTATGGAGGGATTATCTCAGAATTCACGTCACCTTTGGTTTTGAAAAGTGATTATTGAATGAGTATTCTACTTGAAAATTTTTTATTGCTACAAAAAGCTTCAGGAATAATTCGTGGAAAGGTATTCAAACGGACCAGACTGTGTGAAGCGTAAATTCGAAGTTATTTCGAAAAAACTGACCCCACTGAGGGAATCCCTCATAAGTTTGGCAACGGAGGGTTAGATATCTCCTAGGAAATATCCGCCTACATTATCAATATAAAATAATTTAAACCAAAAAACCCAATTTTTTTAAAGAAAGAAGTATTTTTTTGAAAAAACTGTAGGTATTTTTCGTTTAAAAAATTTGTTTATTTAATTTAAAGGTTTGCCATATTTGTTATGATAACATATTTTTTAAACTTTAAACATATTTCATACAATTAAATGTTTATTGGATTCCTCCTAGGAAATATTCGCCTGCATTATGAATATGGAATAATTTAGACCAAACAAACCAGTTTTTTAAAAGAAAGAAGTATTTTTTTTTTTTAAAACTGTGGTATTTTTCGTTTAAAAAATTTGTTTATTTCATTTAAACGTTTGGCATAGCTGTTAGGATTACATGTTTTTTAAACTTGATACATATTTTCTATAGAATTGAAAATTTATCATTCTCGTTCTAAGAAACATTCACTCTCATTATCAACTTGAAAAATCCCAATGGGCACACGATATTAGAAACGTTTATGTAACATTCTACAAACGTTCTAGGAACATCCTAATGTCCAATGTCCGAAAGACGTTACAAAAACGTTCTAAGAACGTCTTTCGGACATTGGGATGTTCCTAGAACGTTTGTAGAATGTTACATAAACGTTTCTAATATCGTGTGCCCATTGGGATATCATTCCAAACAAATATTCGTCCCACCATAGTATACATTTTTTGTCTATTCAACTGTTTGTCATAGTTGATATAAACATACATATACATACTTTCAAATGTGGAATATATTTCTTAATAAATTTATAACATAAAATCTAAAAAATCTACACAACATTTTGATTTTACAAAAATTTCACATAAATTTCTTAGGTACAATAATAATTTGGAATTCACAATTGTATAATTTATATTTTGAAAATATACAACACAGAAAATAAAAGAATTTCCTTTTAAATGTTTTTACTCAAGATTCTATTTTAAATAAATGAAATTTTTGAATATATATTTTTAAATTTAGTTTCATTAAAGTCCATACGTATAGTTATAATAAAGATGTATACTAAATATTAATTAATAATTATATTATATATTTATCAATAATCATAATTATAATAATTAAAAAAATTATTTTATGAATAATTTATAAAAAGAGTTGACTTATTTTTACTTGAGTGAGGCTCAAAAGCTCTAATTACGAAATTCACACTCACAAGCTCTGAATAACTCTTGTAGTCACCATATAATAAAATTCCAAGTTTTATGTCAGCATTGTATTAAGCGAGCGCGTGCGTTATTCAACGAAAGCGTATCGTCCTCATAGAGATATTATAGATAGAGGAGACAAGCCATAGGTTGCTCTGTAAGTGGCAACGTCAGTCTGCAAACTCGGTGAGAGCGAAAGAGAGAGACGATGGGAGGTTATTCTGTCTTTGTCTACGCGTACCGCGTTAGCCACGGCGTTAGAGAGAGACAGCCTAACCCACAATTCACTCTCTCTCTCGCCCGAGCTGACAGGTTTCAGGCTGGCTTGTCTCCTCTATCTATAATATCTCTATGATCGTCTTACACTACCGTCGGAAATTGTGCGCACGGTGCTTGTGATCGCTATTAAAAATTACTGCTGACTTTGAACCACGATATCTCGGTAAAAAAAAAAAGAGATAGAGCATTTTTAAAAATACAGTTGGAAAGCTTATGAAATTTCACATCTAGTGATGTTCAACAAATATTTTTTTGATTTTCTGAAAATAATACAGCACGTGAGGAGTTAAAAAAAAAATTCAAGATTTTCTCAAATTCTCTACCTTAACTTCAACTTTTAGCATGACCTAGGAAAATTTTTCCAAAATCTGAATATTATGCGACATAGAGTCTGAAATCTTATATTTAATTTAAGCCAAGAAAAGTTAAAAAATATTCATGGGTACCCGAGATACGATTAAAAATGTTCAATCGTATCAGAGTTGAATTTTAATCGACGATCACGGTTCTCGGCCGGTTTGTTGCTAGCCTCCTTCGTTAAGGCAGGACCGAATAGACCACACACAAAGGTGGCGCTTAAGTGGAGCTCTCTTATATGTATTTTTGATTCTGTTCATTAGAAATTTTCATTTCTAATTATTCTAAATTTTACAAAATATTTATTGTTATTTGTGATTATTAACAATTATTTTAATCCAATATTATCTCCATACTAACGAATAGAACGATGATATTTAAACATTTTTTATTTCTTAAAATTCTTATAAACTAGAACATTGATAAAAATTTAAATAGTCATTGTAAATATCAACTAAGATTGAAAGGAAAGGAAATAAAGGAAACACGTTCTTGGATCAAAGAACATATAAGAGAGCTCCACTTAAGCACCACCTTTGTGCGTGGCCTATTCGGTCCTGCCTTAACAAAGGAGGCAAGCAACAAACCGGCCGAGAACCGCGATCATCGATTAAAATTCAACTCTGATACGATTGAACATTTTAAATCGTATCTCGGGTACCCATGAATATTTTTTAAGTTTTCTTGGCTTAAATTAAAGATGAGATTTTAGATTCTATGTCGTATAATTTTTAGATTTTGGAAAAATTTTCCTAGGTCATGCTAAAAGTTGAAGTAAAGGTAGAGAATTTGAGAAAATCTTGAATTTTTTTTTTAACTCCTCACGTGCTGTATTATTTTCAGAAAATCAAAAAAATATTTGTTGAACATCACTAGATGTGAAATTTCATAAGCTTTCCAACGGTATTTTTAAAAATGCCCTATCTTTTTTTTTACCGAGATATCGTGGTTCAAAGTCAGCAGTAATTTTTAATTTCTGTTATGATTAGTAACCGTCACATGAGTTTGAAAGAAGCATTCAGCGTTCTAATAATTTTTATGAAACTTGTAAAACTTACATATTTCCATTAAAATTTAAAAAAAATTTCGAATCAATTTATAGATTTTATATTTTGATATTAATTTTCTTAAATAAAGGGTCTGGTACTTGTCTTACGTATTTATTTTCACACAAGACTAAGTTCTCGTTAAGCCAAAATAAAATCCATTGGGTCCTTTAACTTTTTCAATTCCTCTTTATCTCTTAACATAATAGAATTTAATGATTTTTATTCAATTTACTAATATTCTGTACTTTCAGAGAAGAAGGCCGATTTAGTACGGCCAAAACAAACAAGTAGAAGAACTCGTCTTCTCCCCTTAAAGTATCTGCATCACCAATCTAATGAAAGCGACTCATGTAATAGCGGAAATGAAACTCCATTTTCTCCACCGCAGCAAAATGTAGCGGTGAGTTTAATTTAAGTTTTATATAAAAATTATTCTCATTTTTAATATTATTTACATTATATATATATATCTTTATATAAACTGCATTTTTTAGGTTGAAATTTTAAAAAATGTTTGTGAGCAAAAATTATGGTGATTTTTTTGTGTGTATTGTTTAGTCTGTTAGAATAAAAATATTATATATACAAGAATGTCTGTTTGTGATGCAATAAATGATTAAAATTTTTCTTCGAATCTGAGCAGCTTTGTGATTATAAAAACAATTTTAAAAAAATATTTAAGAAAAATTTTAATCATAAAGGGCGACAAAAAATATTTAACGATTTAAAAGAAATATAGGGGCGTTTTAGTCTTCACTAAAGGCAACGTTTTCGCTTGACTTGCAAAGCTGAATGTAAACTCATTTTTGTCTATTAAATATGAACATTACTTTTTTCTGATTACTAATAAATTTCTTTTACAGACTACAGAGGACAAATTTTTTGAAGAGAGAATGAAAAAAGTGGATGATATGTTGCAGAAGAAAGCGATGTTTGCAACGCAAGTACAGCCAGTAATTGCATTACATCGACTAGAATGCCAAGCCCCCGAATTTAATGACAACCAACCAAAGGAAAGTACGTCTCAAAATTATTTAACTCCGTCTACAGAAGATAATAATTTATTAAAAGAGTTAGAGTTCCTAAGAAAAGAGAACTTATTTCTACGAGACGAATGTGCAAAAAAAGATAAGCACTTAGAAGAAGTAATTGGGAAGTTGGATGAAGTGATTTCTCGGTTGGAAGCAGTAACTATGAAAGTTAATGCAGGTAAAGTTATTAATTTTTTCTTTAGTTACTTTCCCCAATTTTTTCATTGAAATGTAAGCAGCTGAAAGTTAAAACGAGACATCAATTTTTGTGAGGACTGTACAAACTAGGAATCGTATTAGGACTAAATTTGGTATTAAAACAGCTCAAATAAATCATCCGCGTAAAAACGGAACAAGTGAGCGCCAATCAACGCACGGATGAAAATGCATGGAAGGTCTGGATTGGCGCTTACTTGTTCCGTTTTTACGCGGAAAATTTGTTTCTTCCGTTTTTACTTTAAAGACGTTTTTGTTCAATTCTTACTCACAAAATAATTTTGTTACCTTTTTTGCTTTCAGCCGTTCATATATAAAGTTGCTTGACTTACAATAATATGAAAACAAAATTATTCGCATATATTTTAAAGTTATACGTAAACTTTTAGATACGAGCAGCCCACCCACACAAGCCTCCTATCATGTTGACATTAACAATGCTACGAACAGATGTGCACCACTAAATGGACAGGTAAATAATTTTGTAGCAATAAAAACTCTTTACAGGTACCGTAAGGAGATTCTTGTACAGTGTCAATGAAAATCACAAAACCACCCTATTTTTCATAAGCGTTTTAAAAATATTATATTTTCTAGGTTACTTTGGCCAATGGAGTGACTATGTGTCAAAAAAATTTACGCACTATACGAACAATGAGCAAGACACCATCAATTTTTGTTGGAGATTTGGCAGAACTTGTTTTTGACAAAAAAACATTAATGTCAAATACTATATATGGAAAAAATAAGAAAAAGGAGTATTGTGTCCAGAAAAAATGGAAGCAATACGTTGTAAGTAAATGAGTTGTATTGGAAAAATATACATTATATATTTAACGACACAAAGTAAAAATTATTATATATTTAACAACATAAAGTAAAAATTATATTATATATTTGCAGGTGAGTTTGAAAGATGGTTAGTCCATGACATGGCATACGAAACACGACAGGTATTTGAGCAACTGAGGAAAATGAATTTTTACATAAACAAGAAATGTGGATGGCTACTAGCCGAAAAAAGACGGCATGACCAAGAAGAAAATGGATCCAGAACAAATCCAAGATCTAAAGCTTGCAATTCCTCAATTGTCTTGAAAGCTTCGACCTCAACTGCACAAACCGAAGATAACATTTCAGTTAAAAAAAAATCAAAATTGGTGGAACTGAAGTCCCGAGTGTTGAAGCCAACAATATTGTCTTCCAGGGTACTAAAGGAAAAAATCATTTTATCCACGAGAGCTGAACCTGAACCACCTGCTAGAAGTTCAAGTAATACGAACTGTAAAAGTTTTTACCAGCCTTGGTCGTAGAATAGATAGTCTATGGAACTAAGTATGCTACTAGTTTTTTTTTGTAAAATTGATCAGATTCATTTATTTTGAGAAAAGTAATTATTTTATTTTCATATGTAATATTTCGTGTAATTATAAATCTTTGATGATAGTAAACTTCAAGAAATAATTGTACAGACGAATTAGATTTTTCCTGCTTATCAACTGTTTTGAATCGTTTTGAAATCGTCACATACATTGATTACTTAAAATTTTGCTTTTGTTCTTCATCAAAATGAGAAAAATTAAATCATGATAATTTTAAAGTATAATTGTAAACTGTTGTGCAGTTTGTGATGAAAAATATGTCAACAATTGTCGTCCTTTGTTACATTTTGAAAGACCATAATTAAAAAAGTTTTTATCCCACTCTCTAAATCGGAATTAGTCAAAATCTACTGATTATCAGTGAAATTTAACTGATTTAAATAGCTACAAAGAGGTTACTGCGAATCAGTCAAATTTCACTGATTACTTCAGTGAAAATTAACTGATTTAACAGGGGAAAATATTGTTTTCACTAATTTAACAGCAAAAAATAACTGATTTAACAGTAGAAAATATTGTTTTCACTGATGAATCAGTGAAAAGACAATTCACTGATTCAATCAGTAAAAATTTGACTGATTCAGATTTAGAGAGTAAACAATTCTAACCTAAGAAAGTTTCCATCGACTTTAACCGAAATAAAATAGATAGAATGATGAATTTAACATTTTTTCAAAGTTGGAATTACTATTTTAATCATGTACGGATGAAAAAATTCATCAGTTTCTAATTAAGATATTGAAATAGTTTTTAATACGACTATTCTCCGTTATGTCGAAAAAATATATATTTTTTGTAATGACTAAACTCGACAAATAGTAATAGCAATTAACGAAATTAGTAAGTTTTACAAAAACGTATTGGTAACTTCTATTATAAGATCAATACATTGTGGGAATGCATGAAAATAATCCCGGCTACAAAACAAGCCGACTAATCGGATTTTGTAAGTCTGAATAAAAATTTTAATTATTCCTACAATGTTAATCTAGCTGTAAGAACCAAGGTGTTTAGATGATACAGAGTAAAAAACATACTTGTGACCCTTTTTTACATAAAAAAAATGGGCAGACACGACTAACACTTTCTTTCAGTGTAACGAATATACAAGCAATAACTGTTTACTTTGTTAACTTATTACATAATTAATAATTATATTAATAAATATACTACATGATAAATAATTCTTATAGGATGAAGTCACTTTATCAATTTTTTAAGATGATATTGTAAAAAAAAGTCAAATCACAATGTATTATGAAAATGTCAATATCTTTTGAAATAATGAACATTTTTCAAATTGTTTAGACTCATTCCGAACGTAAATTTCTATAGAATCTGATAAACGTATTGAAATAATTGTATAGTTATTTCTGTGCATTATACAAGGGCTTAAATTTGGTTTTAAAATACGTGAAAAGTTCAATATTACCTATTCAGTAGGAAAATAATAATAAAAATCAAGTGTGTAAATTTAAATATATTTTAGCAGAAACTTCATGATTAATTATTTCCTTTATTTTATAGAAATATTTTTCTCAACAGGAAAAATATTCAAATATGTCCAACTTTTTTGCGCCAATTTTATGTCCTCGCCAATGCAGCCTAATAATTGTACGATTATACCAAATTATAATAATAAGTTTTTCAGATCCCATAGAAATTTAGCTTTAAAATGGGCCCAAGAAATTTTTAAAAATGTTTATTATTTACAAAGTTATTAGTATTTTTATAAAACCTTGAGATTTAAAGTTTTTTTGCAATATCGTCTTAAAAAATTGTCAAAGTAATTTCGTCCTGAGTTTATTTTAAGTAAATGTTGATAGCTTTTAATTTAGTTTTAAACGATATACGAAAAACAGGTGTTCTCATATTTCCGACGTGTAGTGTATATATTGTAGTTGTATAAATATTATGTACGTCGTTATATAATTGTGATACTAGTTGCAAAGAATAAAGGAAATTAAAAAAAAAATGTACTTGAATATTTTTTTAGACATACTTTATTTCTAGACTGGACTAGACTATCTCTAGATACGCACTAGACTTATTCTAGATGCGCACTAGACTCATTCTAGATGCGCACTAGACACGTTCTAGATTCGTTCTAGACCCATGCTGAACGATCATAAAACAGGTATAGATATCGATAGGGTCGGCTTAAGGACAATTTATGACTTTACTGCTACCCTTGTAAAAAAGGGACTGAACCTTTATTCATCTAGAATGAGTCTAGCATGACTCTAGAAAGGGGTCAATTCTAGAGGATCGCTCCTAGACAATCTTGTCTAGAACTCGTCTAGATTTCCGGTAGGGGAGTGAGTAGTGCTTTAAATATGTGTAGTTTGAAATCTTCATTTGAAAATCATTATACCGTTATTTATACATATACACTAGTCGAATTTAAGATTCTACTGAAAAAATCTTACTTTTCTTAAAAACTAAACCTTTTTATTCAATTAATTTTTATACGCTATCACATATTTGTATGATTCATATTTATTTGATAAATATATCTACGGTTCTACGACATTGTTATGTAAATGAAAACTTCCATTGCAAATTTATTTTCGCTTGAAAAAAAAAAAATTTCAAAAAATTTGATTCAGAGTTGACAAATTATTAAAATAAATAATAATGTTAAGAATTGTAGAGTATACTTTAGAAAATTTCATAACATTCAAAAGATTGAAACAAAATCCCCAAACTTGTATTATTTATAATTTTTTAACCATAACCATCTGGATAACAATTTACCCTCAGGTTATCGCGTTCAATCACTGCTCACGTGTTTTCTATTAATCTTGGATTTGAACCGCTCACACACAAATCGCACTAAACTTCAAATTGTAATAAACAATTTTTTATTTCCACTAACATTTGTCCAGTCACTTTTGAAAATTATAAATTAAAGAAAAATATTAAAACAGTACGAAACTATATAAATATTGTTTTTTTTTTTTTAAGAAATGCACCTCGGGAAATAAATGAATAATTTTTGCCTCAGAATATTGAAATAATTTTTTTTAGTCACTTATATCTCTTTAATATTAAACGGGTTTGTTTCAGAAGAGAAACACGACTGGAAAAGGCGTGCAGCAACAGGCGTTACACGCCTGGTACTATTCTGCCATCCCAACGCAACGACTCGATAAAAGGGGTTGATCGATGCCTTTGAGAGTAAAAGAGAAGGAAAAACACCGTCGCGACGCCGGCGCGTAATTTAACGCTTTGATGCATTCCCGCAAAAATATTGTTTGACACAAAAAAAGTCAAATTATTTGTTTATTGTTATATTTCATGGATCAACCGGGCGTGCAGGTCACGTCGGTAAGTGCAATTACAGTCTGTAATGTTATGCAAAAAATTAAAAAGGATTTTCTTTACCAGACGTTTATAAAAGAGAAAAGGTCTCTTTGGTGCAGAAAATAATTCTATAATCATTTATTTTTTAATAACTTCAAAGACTTTAATTACAATTACCGTAGTCACGTGGTCAAGTTATAATTCACAACCTTAAAAAAGTCTAAACTTAAGTTATTACTCGAGTTTATTTAAAATGTAATTATTGGAGCAATATTTTTTCAGTCATGGTTAAAATATTATTTTTGGTGGGCATGAAGGGAAAAAGGGGGTGTCCCATTTTATTGGGAAGAAGAGCTACAGTTGTTAAAGTTGAACAATTTTTTAGTATTTTTTTTTCACCAGTTTCTTTCAAAGTATAACGTAATTACATAAATCATGAGAGGATTCCTTATTGATATTGTTGTCAAGTTGATTGTGGTAAGCACAAGGTGTTAGTTGTAGTGGTCAGTCTATTTTTTGCGGAGGTATAGTGGAGTTGGTTACCCCTTGATGATCATTCATTCATCCGGTGGATACGCATATCCAAATGACGCGATTTCACTACTTGGCCAAGAAATCCGGATCGAACCACATAAACACACACGTTGGGTATTCTAAATTAAGCAAATGAATGTAGGAGGAGGCTGTGACGTAGCCACCTGGTGGGCGATGCCGGAACTTACACCTGCGTCAATGCGAATCACGCGTGCTTTGTCTATTTCAGCTTATAAGTGTCATTTTAAAAATTAATTTTATTCATGATTATTAAAATCACATCCTACTATTACAGTAATATAAAACATTATATCTTACAAAACTTTTCAAGGAAATTTATTATGTAAAATTTGTATTATTTTATATGGAATTTTTTATAACTTGCAGTTAAGAAGTTAGTCACTGTTTATGTTTTTGGCAAATGATTTAATTCTTGGCACACTTGCCTAAAATAAATGTTTCACTTTGGCCAAATCAAGAGATAGATATCTAATATTCGATTTCCTTGAGTTATTTTTAAACTTATTCTTGTATATTAACAATTTTTTAAAAGGGAATGTTTACTGTGGAATTCAGATGAATTTTGTAAATTATTTTTGTTAAGACGAACAAAAATAATTAAAATGAGTAATAAAGTGATATAGATGAAGTATACCTTAAATAAAATTAGTGATTCCTGAATATTCAAGTCAGTTTACAAAAGGGTAAATTTTATTCAATAGAGAATAACATCGATGAGGCTTACAATGAAGACATTGTGAGCTCGTCAACATGATAGTACGCATATTTTAAGAATAAGTTCATTCAGTATTATTGTCACTATCACAAAACCTTCACTCGATATGCTTGTTCAAAATGACCCCCCCCCCCCCCCCCCCAAGTACCACAATGCCAAGCTTGCACATTATTTAATTGAAGCTCTGCCGCTGAGATACGAAAATTAAATTTACCTATTTGTTTACTTAATATGCGTACAATTATGTATTCGGATTACGTTGCGAGATGTAATGCAAAATTTGCAGTGTTATAATACTAAGGAGGTTGCAAATTTCGAGTATAACTTTAATTACAGATACGCAATATATGAACACATTGTTGCAGAATAAACTAATTGTGAAATACTTCTGTGCAAGATATATCTATAGTTTTTTATTCCTCAATAAGTATTGGGAAGTAAAAAATTAGAAACTAATTATAAGTAACGTTTTGATTGAATGTATTATATTGCAATACTATAGTAAATAAGATTAGACACTATAAAATGATAATACACTCATAAAAATATTTAATATATATATTTTTTCTGGGTGTATAATATTATGAAATGCTATGGATATTCATATAATTTATAAAATTTTTTTGCAAAAGATTGTCCACAACAACTTGTTGCTCAACTTGAAAATGCGAAATACGCATGCATATTCCAAATAGTATCAGATTACGTAAGTTGTCAACAATGTCTGTATAGGGTGGATAATCCGAGAGAATTTCATATTCTTCTAAGAGAGGAGAATAAGAATGTTATTCCTGGTGTATTACGATAAATATTCACTTAGTGATTAATCACTTTTCTTCTAAGATACTCACTGACTATTCCTTTTATAAGTAAATAGATATAATCTTTAATTATTGAAATAATTTTGATTTCCTAAGATTGAAAGCAACAGAAGTAACTTAACCAAGTTTATACATCGCCTTTCCTTGGAATTCTACTTTTATCGTTTCTTCAATAATCTAAAATTATCTTGTCCCCATTAATCCGTTTCAATTTTTCTTTCAATCTAACATTACATTTTTAATGTATTAGAATTCAATTCAGATATAATATAAAAAATGCTTGGGGATGAAAAAAATAAATTAAGAGAGTTTTCATAGATTCTGATAAAGGAGCCCGCACCAATTACATTAAAAAAAGGTGTCGGTGGATTTCGCTGGAAATTTGATATTTTGTAGTTCATCAACTCTTGAACAAAAAATCCCAATGACATAACCTCGAGAAATGGACAGTTTGACATTCTGTCATTAGAACTTTTTGTTCGGGGAGTCAGGATCCACAAAAAGGCAAACTCGTAGAGGGCTAAGTATTTTCAATGAGTGTCACGCCAATAGCCTCCATCTTTCACGAATGCGTTTTCAAAGGAGTATCTTTGACGAGTTTCAGACGAAAATCTATCCCTTTATTGAGATTATGTTATTAGGATTTTTTGTTCGGGGGGTCATGATCCATAAAATGTCAAACTTGTATAGAGAGTTAAGTATATTTACACCGAACGTCGTGTATGACTTATGTTTTATGTTTGATAGATATGGAACTTGGGAGTACCTTCAAAAAGAGTACCTTTGACGCCTGTTGACGCCTCAGACAAAAAACTGTCCATTTCTTGAGGTTATGTCATTGGGATTTTTTGTTCGAGGGTTGATGAACTACAAAATATCAAATTTCTAGTGAAATCCACCTAGACCTTTTTTCAACGTATTTGTTGCGGGCTCCTTTAAATTGATTGAGAAATATATATATCGTTTTTACTTAATTCTTAATCACTGGTAGACTTAATTATAGGGATTTGTACGCTTGAAGTATTTGGAACTTGATGGGTATATCAGTTCCCCCTGTGCTTTGAGCTCGTTTCAAAGTATTGCCGAAAGCTATTTTTAAGAGTTATTCGTCGATTTTATTTGGCTTGAGTCACAAAAATCTTGTAAATTTTAATTCCTACACTGTGTCTTCAGAAAATGTTCCCATCAACACGAAAGAGTAAATTGATGCCTTAACGACGATCGAGGTATTAAATTCAGTAACAAAACATAGAATTGTTACACTCAATGGAAATTTTCGAAATTTTATAATGTAATCTTCAAGGTCTATGCTGTTAAAAAATTGAATAAAACGGTCAGTTAAATGTGTTTTTTTTTTTTCAATAAAGTTATAATTTTTTGCTAAAACATCGCAGCTCAATGTATTTTTAAATCTCTTGTAGCTTTCAAAATGTTTGAAATTTTAATTTAAAAATGTGAAAAAATAAAAAATGAAATAAAATATAACAATGTTCTGTGGTAGTACTAAAATTACGGAATAGTGTTTTCTTCTTCCTAAAAATAGTTATTTCCTCTGACTCATTTTATTCGAGTAATTGTAAACTCTTACGATTCTCACCAAGTCACCAGAGTTACCAGCCTTTAATCTATAATAAACTCGCACCAGAAACAATAGGCTCTCGACCTGAGAGAAGGTTTTTATGTTTGACGTTAACTCAGCAGCAAAACGTGTACATTTATACGCTTCGTTTAAAAGATCGTAAAATTTTTACCAAGCAAGTAAATACTGTAGCATATCATTTGATGTATTAACGTTAATGTTTGCAGTCAAAACGATACGTCGCGCATAGAAATGCCTGACGTCTCGAAACATCAATTTTCCCGGTTAATTAAGCTGGTTAGAGATCCAGTTAAATGATTCGAATGCTCTTTTCTCGATAGAATTTGTTTATCATTTTTATTTGACTTTTACTTACATTTCGTTGAGTTGGAGCTCGAGCAACTCTCTCCGATGATCCTCTTAATAGTTCGGCTAATAATTCCGGACTAGGTCCAGGCAAGCCCTCTAATTTACTCGGACTAGATGTTGTTCTATGATGACATGGTGTTGGTGGCTCAGAGTTACTATTGGTGCTTGCATTGAAGGAAAGATTTGCTGAAACTTTTCTTCTTTGATTAATAGTCAGTCCATCGTCAAGAGCTATATCAGTTGATCGAGGCTTTGCCATTTCAGCTTCAAGCATTTGACCATATGGACCTCGAAGAGGTCTTTTACTGTACCTGTAAAATCGTCATGTGCCATTTAGTATCTGCTTTTAATTTGAGTAAAACATATAAGACTTCTGGTGAGCACTGTATATCTATCAATAATCATATTATTTTTTGTTATTATTATAAAACAAATAAGTCGAATAAACTTATTTCTTGATTGAAGAAGATTTTTTTATATTGATACTATGAACATTTAAAAAATCCTATGAGAACATGTAGTGGAAGTGCAATAGTAATAATCGTAAATTAAAAAATCCACATATCATCCAATATTAAACCGCACAAAGATTGTGAATATATCAATCGATGCGCTTTCATGCAAAAAATACATTTTTATTTTTACTAGTGATATATTTGCCAACTTTAAAAGTCCTATTCAAATATTCTTAAATTCATTTTTTCTTTTCGTAAATTGAAAAATATTGAAAACTTGAAACAATAGTCATTGTTATCTAATTTGTCACCAAAGTAATAGACTTCTTGAAGTTGTATGAGGTAATAATCATAGCAAACTTGAAAAGAAAATATGCAAGCCTTCTTGAGTCATCGCAAATACAAAAAAAAAATGATTTTAAAATTCTATGTTCAACTTCTTAGAATCAAGTTACATACCGAGATATGGAAAATTCAATTTTGAAAATGTCTATTACTACAATCTTTTTTATTTAATATATACACGTGCGCGCATATTTTTAAAATAAATATATACGTCAATTCTTATGAAATATCAATTCTGAGTTCTTGAGCTCGAGTTATGTCCATATCATATGCCGAAAAGCGAAAGATTACATTTACAGTATTTCTATTACAGTATTTCACTAAACTATCTATTTCAAATGAATAAAATATTAATGTTCCTAATCAAGTGGGCATTTTGAGATGATTCGATTCTATAATCAAGGCTCAACATATCCGAGCTAAAAAAAAATTTGCCGTAATATATACTTAGTTTGTCTCACCTCCTAGGAATTTGACCCTCGCAATCAGAGAGATCACTGGGTGTAGCAGGTGGATCATCTTTTTCCTCACTACTTTGAGCTGCCAGTTTGTTACGGTCGATATCTGAAGGCTCAGGCCACTGTGTGATGTAAACACCTTTTCTTCTCTTACTTGTGTCACCTCGATATCTTCTCACTTTTCCTGAGGGTGAGAAAGTCTCTGAAGTTGCCTCACTTGGGGCTTCACTACATTCGCTGGCTTGACTCAATCTAGGCTCTTCTGTAGGTGGTGTCACTATAACCTCATGAGCTTCTATTCTTATTTCTAAAAAACAGTTGATTAGGTCATTTCAAAAAGGCAATTAAAATAGAAGAAACACATCATTTTTAATGTAAAAAATGTAAAAATTACAAAAAATAATACTTTTAATAATGGTTTTTGTTTGAGAATTTTTTCTTACTATCGCTTCTTATTAATTTTTTAAAAAGTATTGGCTTTTCACAAATCACAGCTTATTTTTCCGAGAAAATATTTTCTACAACTCTACTGTTTCCAATTTTGGGAATAAAGAATGAAATCTTCAAATATAGTTATTTAAAAAAAATGTTTTTGTTTGAAATTTGTTTAAACGATTTCAGCCACTGAAAACTTTACTTTTTGAATTGGAAACAGTAGAGTTGTAGAGAATATTTTCTCCGAAAAAGTAAGCCGTGATTTACAAAAAACCAATCAGTTTTTAAAAATTGGTAAGAAATAATGGTAAGGAAAAATTCTATTTAAAAAATTTTGTAAAAATGTATACAGTTGAAATTGTCGATAAGTTTTCGGATTTTTTTCAAAATTTTTACTAAAAAGAAGTTAAGAGACGTGCTTTATTGTCTTTTATTATATTTCTAAAATTTTTAAAATGAACAAATAAATGTATAATAACCCCCTAATAGAAAAAAAAATCGTGTGCGACACAGAAAAAATATTTATTTTACTCGTGTGGTTGTTACCCTCGCTTTGCTCGGGCATCAAACTTCGCACTCACAAAATTCATTTTTTCCCTAGTTGCACAATATAATATTTCGTAAGCTTCAAATTTTTTTGATAAAATATAATTTTTTTTCTTTCATGAATAATAATATCATTTCGTCTTAAAATGATAGAAAAATTTTTTTTCCAGGAAACTTAATTTTTGGTATGGCAACTACCTTAAAGTACATTTTGGGGCTTTTCAAAGCACATTCAGATGTCGCAAGCCTATCTTTTTTCCAAAGTCTATAAATGAAGTCAAAAATTTTATATTAAATCTGACTGCTAAAATATGTGAAGAGTACTAATTTAAAAAAATTAAATGAACATGTCACTACATATGCTTATTTTTTTCTTAGAACTTGAAACAATTTTTTTTAGTAAAGAAGCAAGCGAGTCGGTCAAGCGTTCCGCTATCGATCGCTGTCACAGAAAAGAGAATTAAGAAATTCCACATCTCAGAAGTGTGATCTATCTTGGCGAGGGAGGAACTATTTTCGGTGCATCAAGAAAGATCGGTACAAAGGTGTAGTTCTGAGTTATTTTGTGCGGTACAGCTTTGGCTAGAGCCCTAATGACAAAATTTTCAAGTAAAAACAAAAAAATTGAGAAATTTGAATTCTGTTATTTAATAATCAGCACCTTTTTGACCAGGCTCCGAAGTTCTTATTTCAGAAACTCGATCACTAGCTGGTGTGGAATTAATGGTGATATCTGGTTGAACGAGGTCGAGCCTGGGTTCATGAATTTCATGAACCTGAGGTTCTGGACTTGTGAGGGCACTGGAGGTGGCAAGACTGTCAGATCCATCACTTCTAGGTCGAAGTTCTCCGAGACCAATTTGTGGAATCCCAAGACCTTCAGCTGACCCAACCGCACTATCGAGGCTGGGAGTTGAAGCTCTTGGGCTCTGATGATTTGAACTATTGCTGTTCCTAGGAGTTGACACATCTGAACTTACGTCCCCACGACGTCGTGGCAACGTACTGGCTCTTATTTCTTTCTCTTCAATCCGATTTGAATTAACTGTTGGCTGGATTTTCTGCCGGCTACTTGAAACTGAAAATCATTTAGAATTATGATTATAAATAAGTTTTCATTTATAGTATTTTTCGTTTTTGAATCTACCTTAATTTCATAATCTTTTAGTCGAGGACATAGTTTCATCAGGATGAACTTGAGAGAATTTGATTGTAGTTTTATTTTAAAAAATTGAACATTCAATTGGAAATATGAGAATAGAGAAGATTTTCAATTTAATATCAGATAGGATATCCCAGTTTCAATGTAAGTGTAGTTTCTCCTTAAAAATAGATTGAATTTTCGTTGGTTAAACAGCTATCTAATAATTCTATTTTTGAAGCATGTATTACTTCGCAGAGAGAATTTATTCCTGAAATTATTTTTAAAAGGTTAATTGTAAAGTAAAGTCCAAATCTTCTAAACGGTGCTTAATAAAAGGGATAAATTCTTCAGTTCTTAAAGTTCGTAATAAGTCTCAGACGACAAACTAAAATAGTGTACCGGTTAAATATTTTATTTTTAGTTCTTAAATATTTTTAGTTTCAAAAATAACATTTTCTCAAGGTTAAAGTTTTTCAAACTGTATTTAAATTATTTGAAAAAATTGTTATTTTTAAAAGAAAGGTAGTAAATATTGCCAAGTTGTGAGATAAAGTATTTTTACCCGATTCAATGTCATGAGTACAGATGCTTATCACAGTACACAATAATATTCTTGATTTTATCTTGAATACAGTTTTTTATATCGTCACATTCCTTTGTTAAATCTATTATAAATTCATTAAAAACAGCAGATATTGCATGTTCTGCATCAAATTGAAAAAACCTTTTTTCAAAGATCCAATCTATTAAATTATAGAAAAAAATCATTTGGATCAGAAATAACTCGGTCCTCTCTAAATCTGAATCAGTCAAATTTTCACTGATTGAATCAGTGATTTGCCTTTTCACTGATTCATCAGTGAAAAACTATTTTTCACTGTTAAATCAGTTAATTTTTACTGAAATAATCAGTGAAATTTGACTGATTTACAGTAACCTCTTTTTAGCTATTTGAATCAGTCAAATTTCACTGATAATCAGTAGATTTTTACTGATTCAAATTTAGAGAGTCGATTATGCAATTATCAATTCTTTTTGTTTGTATCACAAATGATTTTAATATTCCGGAAACCACCTTATAATGGGATAATAACGTAAACACTAAATAAGGACACAAATGTGTCTTTTAAATAACACAAAAAAAAACAAGAAAAAAAGTTAATATTCAATAAAGAGATTGAGGCCATGGGTTAATCAGAGCACAAAAACGTCGGTGATTGTAATTAGAATATCTACAGTTATTCAAAAATTAATAACTAAAATAGATTTTTTGTACCAGGCAGACCTTTTTGGCTCTTTTGTTCACGTCTCTCTAGTATCGAAAATCAATTTAAGTTATTATTTTTCGAATAGCCTTACGTACTATAATTGCAATTTTCGACGTCACGTGGTTCGGTTGGCCCATAGCCTTAAGGACGTCTAAAGTTGAGAAACGAGGCCGTTTGTAGACGGCTTGTGGACGTCTTTTTGCTTCATGCTGTCTGGGTTTCAACTGTATGTAGTGAATTTACGCCACGCTGTTGATATTCATCTCCACGATGCTTTTACAATGTAAGGTAAGAAAACAAACGTGGTTGTCGAGTGAAATGAATGCTTAATGCTTGTTACAGAATCAAAGAACAACAAATTGAAAGACGTTCCAAATTCAGTGATATACGTACCAATCGAAAGAATTTTACAAAGTTAAACTTTTAGAGAAGCATATGTAAATGTAGTTGTATTTATCAGCGTTAATAAAAGTATTAGTTTAAATTTAGTTAGGAATAATTGTTTGAGTGTTGTACCTTGATTGAAATCCGCTTGTCCGAAAGAAGCACTTCTAAAAGGTGCACTAGATCTGTGGAAACCGAAGAAGGGTCCACGTGGTTCTAATCTAGTGATCGCATCTCTGGCTTCGCTTTCGTTACTAACAGGCTCGTGGAAATCTTTAACACCTTTTGCACTATCAACCATCGAATCACTGTGCTGTCTCAAGTGCCTGCCACCACTGCTTGGTTCACTTAAAATATCAATATCACTGACGTCAACACTATTCCTCTCTTTTGGTTTAATCGACTTGGAACTATTTTTCGTCCAAGTCACCGAATCAACACTAGCTGACGATTTTCTATTATTTTCCACCGGCTCACTGTAACACTCTTCACCAACACTCTCACTTCTAGCATAAGTCTTTGGATTATTCCCTGATTCACGGCTCCCTTCACTGAACGTGTAACTTCGACATGCTGAAAGACCATCACAACGATTACAACCCTGAACTGGTGTTGAATGTAAAGTCTGAAACATAATATAAATATATTTTTATTAGAATTAAAAATCACAAAGAGTCAAATAAGGTGCTTAGAGGAAAAGGAAAGTAAATATTGTTTTCCTAGAAAATTGAAACATAAAAATGGTTGGAGCAAAAGCAAAATCTTCTTCAGTGGTAAAGCGAAACAGAATAAAGTTGGAGGAAAAGAGAGACAAGTTTTCTCCAACAGTAAAGCGAAACAAAATGAAGTTAAAGGAAAAGAGCGACTCGGTTGTCTCACTTTTGCTCCAACGTTAAAGAGAAACAACCGAGTCCCTCTTTTCCTTTAACTTCATTTTGTTTCGCTTTACTGATGGAGAAAACTTGTCTCTCTTTTCCTCCAACTTTATTTTGTTTCGCTTTACCACTGAAGAAGATTTTTCTTCCTTTTGCTCCAACCATTTTTATGTTTCACTTTTCTATGAAAACAATATTTACTTTCCTTTTGCTCTAAGCGCCTCAATTGAACAAAAAAATCTTATAGATTCTAGAAAATTGTGCTGTTTATCACATGGAGGAACTTTGTATAGCAATATATGTTTTTTTTATAATAATTCTAAAAAATATTAGGAATCTAGGGAAAGTCGAGGTGCAATGGTAATTATTCCTAGCGGACTGAAAGTTTTTCGCAGTCAAAATACTAAAGATTCGAAAAATGATATGAAACTTTAGTATAGGTTATAGTAAAGTTTGATACAATCTATAGTAAATTATAATATAGTTCATCTAAAATTCAGTATTCCACTGCGAAAAAATCTCACGATCAGACCTTTTCCCTAAATTGAAACGTAGTTTAGCAAAAATTATAAACTTGGGTTTCTCCGTGTAGAGATCGTTATTTCTTTATTTTTAGTTTACTATTTTAAAAGTCGAAGAATTAATTATTAGCAAAATTCCAGAAAACCCAGACAGACAAATTGTTATAAGATTCACAACCTTATATATTTCTGCATCATTAATGAAGTTATAAATTTATATTAGAAAGTTATTTTAGGAAATAAGAAATTTAATTTCTGCTCTTTGATTATAAAATAAATATTCTTTCTTACCAAAATAGTGAAAATTCCCTATTTTTGAGTAAGAATAATCCTAGATAATGATCTAAAGATAATAATGAAGGAATGGTAGTGTTGTTAGCTGGTAGAGAAAGAATGTTTAGAGTTTGAGAGTTCGCGAATCAGAATCACAAGAAAGGAACCAACCTGTGGATGAGTTGGTGAGAGATTTTGTTGGCATCCACTCGGTGGTGGCGATGATGCTTGCACACGTGAAGGTCGTCGAGGTGGTGGCACGGGTGCTGGTCCTTTGAGCTTTTCTGTCAGTTCGCGAAGGCGTTCGGCCTTCTCGCTGCGGAGGCCGGAAGAGGATTTCTTGCCGCTTCCTCCTCCGCCCCCGCTCCATCGGAATCTATGAAGTCGATCCACTGCTGTCACTGTTGGATCCTAGATAAAGTTTTAATAATACAGAAACAATAGATGTGCATAGATTTTAACAAGTTCACATATTATAGATAGATATTTGAACTTAAAAAATATTGCAAAGAATACAAATCTCGTGTAAAATAATAAAAAGCATAAGATGATTTTTCATGAAGAGAGAAAGAAAAAAGGAATTTCTTTTTAAAGAGTAACCTTGAGGAGCTGAATACCTGGAGCTTAAGAGTCTGATGTTTGGTCCACTGAGCGAGTTGTCGCGGCACAGAGACGGAGTGTGTTACTGAAGTAGTTGCCGTTGTTGCCGTTGACGTTACCGTCGTCGTCGCCGTTGCCGTTGATGATGAGACAGTGGATGGGGGAGAGGTGAAAGAGGATGATGTCGGCGCAGATGATTGTGAGTGTGGACCGTGGCCGACGCAGAAGCTGGTACTGATGCCGCTACCCGTTTGCAGCCATCCGCGGTTATTATTAGCGTTTGAGTTTGGCGGCAGTTGCGTCGCTGGATCCACAGCTAACACTTGGGTGGGAGGTTGAGGTTGAGGTAAAGTAGGAGAGGTTTGCCCCGCGTTTGACGATAATGGAATCCGGGATAGAGGTAACCGAGACCGTGGACCGATGCAGCAGCAATCGGTCACACTAGTAACGAAGTCGATGGACCCACTCTTGTCCCCAGGGGGCTTATCTGTCAATCGCTCCCGAGAATCGCTATCTCGTGAATTCCTCTTTCTTCTCCGATCTTGACCCTCTTTCCGGGAGTTCGTCAACGCCAGAGTGTCCTACAACCAAACGTCCAACAATCTTTCAGTTTCAGAATTGTTGATGATTGGTTCAACTTTAGATCCCATTGAGATTATTACCTTTCAATAGTTTTGTTTTAAGGACATGTGATACTTGAGAAAAGCAGCAAGTTCATGTGAACAATTCGGTCCAGTTTCTACATGTATGTGTCCAGAATACATTAAATTTTTTTTTCAAAATTTGAGAAATGGTAGAGAAGATGAAAACGGACATAGATAGAATACATTTGGTTAGTTAGTTCTTTTTCTACAGAAAGATTTTTAAATTCAAAGAATTTTAAAATTAATACTAATACCGAAGATGAAAAATCTGCTAACAGAAATGTTACCGCGTTTCGATCAAAAGATACTTTGAATTCTTATTTAAATTTGACTTGTTATTGGCGGATGTTTAACCTAAAAGAAGTGTTAATGATTTTTTTAACTAAAAAGGTACTTCAAATTTGAGCAAATTCATTTTTTAACCTTTACTGTTTTTATTAAAATTAATTCACTGTACACTTTTCAAGCAGTTGTGTCTCTTGATGCTAATTACCGATGACATATGGTAATCACTGAAGAGTGTCTTAATACAGATTAAGGAGATGTAATCTTATCATGTCTACTGATACATGACCTGCACTTTAAAGCTAAGCAAACATAGTATTCGCTTTGATAGCACCAGACGTAACGTCTTCACTAAAAGGCATTATAACTTGAACAATTTATTGAATTTTCTCTGGATTATTTGTATTGTTTCTGTTTATATCTACCTTTCTATCTATATACATGACTTTTATATCTTTATCTATCAAAGAGAAACTTAATGAAATTAAAATTGAGTTAAGATATAATACAATTTATGGAATTTCAGCGAGTATAAGACTCTGAATTGCAGAATAACTGAAGCATGTGTGCACGTAGGTTTATTAGGATCAAGAAATGCACACGAATGCTCGTCAGTCTTCTGTTTGAGATGAGAAGGTAAGTTGACGCCGTCTCTTCTCACGAACTCGTTTCAGATAAACTCTGAAATGTATCTCTGGCGCATAGTGCACCATACATTCATAAAATTTAACCACGTTTTAAAACTAAAAAGAATTAAAACTTTTAAACATCTTATTCTTTATTCTTTCTTATCTTTTTTCCGTAACAAATAAAAACTATATATTATTGTATAGGATGATTCCACAGGTAGCGCACCCGTTATAATCATTTTCAAATTCTTTTTATTTACTTTGAAATAGGTTTTTACATCCATGTTTATAATTAGTATACAATTACTTATACACGGAGAAACCCAAGCTAACAATTCTTGCTAAACTACATTTCAATTTAGGGAAAAACGTGTAATATTAAGAATTTTTCGCAGCGAAATATTAAACTTTAGATAAACTATATGGTAATTTGCTATGGATTATATCAAACTTTACTATAACCCATATACTAAAGTTTTATATCATTTCTTGAATTTTTAGTATTTTAACTGCGAAAAATTTGCAGTCCGCTAGGAATAATTACCATTGCACCTCGATTTTTCCTAGATTTCTAATATTTATTAGAATTATCATTATAAAATAAAACATATATTGCTATGTAAAGTTTCTCCATGTATATATACTTAGTACAGACTACAGTGATGAGCCTTAACATTATACTAAAAGTACTATCATTTATAACAATTTAAAAATCGCTGAAACGGGTACTGCTACCTGCGTAATTAGCCTACATGTGTTATTGGTATCCTGAAATTGAATATTTTTTTCGTTTACAATGAGAATAGTTGGAAAAAATTTCGGTACTTGATGGTATCATGTTAGTTTTCAAATATAGATCGTATATTTAAAGATGATATATAGATAAAAGTGTTTTTAAAGTATTCATACAGTTGTAGATAAATATTTACCTGAGAGAGACGTAAACCGTAACGAGCGCCACCGAGAACAACGTAACCAGCTCCAGTGCCTCCTGTCATGGCTCTCGCAGCACCTCCGAGCCAACCTCCAAATCCGCTTCCCGTCTTCTCCGCATTGCTGCCTCCTCCACCTTCGTCTTCGCCGACGCGGGGCATTCTTCATCCTTCCTTCACACTGCAAACAAATGGAACCTCATTTATCCTTAATCTGTCGATCCTACAGACCAGTTTGGAAAGCAAAGTTGTTCACACTTTAGATATCCCTCAAGTTTGTCCCAACCTGATTGCAAATTATGTATCATATATAATCTGAAAAATTGTGGGTATTTATCATCATTATGCATCTTTAATTGAATAAATATGTATATAGATATTCTGAAGAATTTGTACTGAAAGTAGGAGAGCAATCGATTTCAAAATATAACAGACTTATCTCAGACCCAAATAGGCATTGTTTCAATTTTCAAGACGGATCGGGGATTTTATTGTTGTAATCTCGAGAATTGTCTGCTTTTCTATTTCTTATTTCTTTCCGTTACCAAGAATTATCTTTAATATTTTTATTGCGTTTTTATAAGACATAGGACGTCCTCAGGATAGCAAAGAGTCTGACACTGGAGTCTCAGGGACGTCCTTAAGATGTTATGCCCTAATGACGTATACAATGTCCTCGTGCCACTGGGATAAACTAGTTATTCCTATTAATGTATAAAAATATCTGAAAAGTTTAAAAATAAATATTTTTCCAATTTGTCCAGCCCGCCTTAATAGTTAGAAACGATGCTCATTATTATGAACACGCCATATTCATTAATTTTATATCTGGAAAAGTTGTCAAGCTTTTTTATAACTCATGAGACTGTTTTACACACACAATATACTATTTCACAGTTAAAAAAATATTTCTCAAGGCCATGGATCAATCGGATCACATGACTAAATTATAAATAAATTCGTTCATGTAAGATAACTTTTATACTTTACAAAACATCTTTCTGAAAATTTGGGAAATATAACAAAAGACAATAAAGCACGTATGTTAATTAACTTTTACTGGAATTTAGTCACGGGGTCTGGTTGATCTATGGCCTTAAATAGTCGAAGAAATTAGATAAAAACAAAGAATAGGCATGTATCATTTATACCATTTTAGGTAGACCGTTTGATTCATACAGCCTGTTAAAGTCAACAGATATTCCTATATATATAGCTAATATGGCCATATTAAAACATTTATGAGGTTCCGAATCATTCCGACAGATAGAAGATTGTTTATAAATCTTTACAAAGTCAATTGTAATGGACGCATTGGATCTGAAAGGGATCACAAAATTGTAAGAAGAATTGACATTGAACATTCAAGTGTTCTGTTTTGCATATTACTCTTCCTGTTCGGCGATTTTTCGAAATAAATTTCGTCAGATTCGACTTCTTCGCACTTCCGGTATTTATAATAACAAGATCCGCGCTGTGAATGCCAATATGCGCTCACCCCTCGTTGGAATTCACGCTTGAAACACAGTTCAAGCTCATTCATTGGAGGCGCGCGCGAGCATTTCGTTTAGGTAAATAAATAAATTCTTTGACAGATGAATGTACTTTCAGAGAGAATGTGTCTACGTTCGCAGAATTGCATCGCTTCTACCACGCATTGCAAGTTTCCTCGTCAGACACTTGCTATACATCTACAAATCATAACCTCTATTCATTATAACCCAAAAAGATGACGACACTTGGTGAAAACTTCTATTCGAATTTTAATAATCATTTCTTCACCTTACTTTTCTTAATTCAAAATGAAAATATCTTTACTCTCTAAATTAGTCAATATTAACTAATTCAGAGTAAAATTTTTTAAATAAAAATATATATTTTTTAATTCAATAAAATAATTTTTTAAACACCCTGAAGATTTGTTTAATTCAAATAAAGAAAGTCAACTAAGAAAATTTGTTCCATCACGGAAATGTTTTTTGATCCCATAGTAAAACAAAGATTTGCACGGAAAAAAGTGCAGCTGTGACAAGGAAGTTAATCCTTGTTAGAGCTAAACATTTAGCTGGAAACGAACAAGTGAATGTAAGAAGATCTTTGAATCAGCTGAAGTATATATCTTTGACCAATTTAACGGTTTCAGCGATATCATTTATTCGATCCAGACATTATAGTGCTACCTGATAACAAATATATGACAAAAGTGACGTCAAATTACAGTTTGAGGTTAATTTAGACTTTTAAACACTTTAAAAGTATTCTACTAAATAATATGCGCGTTCGTGTAACATTCAATGTAATACTTTCTTTATCTAACGATAAATTGCAAATAGTTTGTGCAAAAATATATCTTAGTTCAAATAATGAGAAATAGATAAGCAACAAATCTGGCTTCTAAATTGAATTTAGTTAGAACAGCGATATTCACTTTCATTGTACCAGACGAACAAGTGACTACAATAAGAATTTTTATTCCTATTCCATATAAATCTTTCGTTAATTTTAAGGTATAAAAACTATACTCAATTTAGCGAAAAATGTAATTTTTCTTATTGAATCTTCATTCGCTCGGTTGCCTCATAGTCAATTTTTTTCCGTGTGTTTAATTTTAAAAAATTTTGTTTGAGTATAAAAATTCATTTATATAAATGTAACATTTTGTTAATCTTTTATTTTACGGTATATAAACTCTCTAAATTTGAATCAGTCAAAATCTACTGATTATCAGTGAAATTTGACTGATTCAAATAGCTAAAAAGAGGTTACTGTAAATCAGTCAAATTTAACTGATTATTTCAGTGAAAAATATTTTTTCACTCATGAATCAGTGAAAAAGAAAATCACTGATTCATCAGTGGAAATTTGACTGATTCAGATTTAGAGAGAATGCTTTCTAAGATAATAGATTTACTCAAACATATTGATATCTTTATTTAATAGTCTTTTTTTATTTATTAATGAAGATTTGTTGGTTTTTTGTACGATTATTAACTATTGCTCTGAAGCAACAAATAGATTCTGGTGTGAAAGCATATAATAATCTGTTTAATCTTTATTGCAATCGGTAATCCCTGTGAATAATTTAAGTAACATTATAAGATCGATTTTGATTAACATTTAATAAAAATAAAGTCCAATAAAGAAAACACTTCCGCAACCGTCACTCAAACTGACGCATACAGCATCTATGATTCTACAACTGTCATTCTACGTCAGCGGATGTAGTACCGGTTGTTTATGACAAAAGGAGAATAATAAAGCGCTGTAGCAACATTTTTTAAAGAAAAGAAACTTTCGTTGCGTACAATTAAAAAATAATGATACTTTTTTTACTGAAGTAGTTAAATTTAAAATCATAATTAATGTAATCAACAACAATTCTTCTCTACAATTTAATAATTTTTTCATCTCTGCACTTAATGCCCGTTAAAAAAATTACGTAACGCAACAAAGTGGAGAAAGGGGTTATTTAAAACGTTACGATACTCTATACAGATGGTAAATAGAAGGGGTTGAAAATCTTTATTACGTAACGCTTTATAGTTATTTCTATTTGATATTTTATTATTATTTAGTAAAAAATGACACTAAAGTGAATTAGTGGCTCACTTTTCACCAATTCAGATTTAGAAAGCGTTTCTTCTGATTTAAATGAAAAGCTTTTTTATTAAACACTCTTGAATATTTTGTTCTAAAATAAAAATGTCATAAAAAATTGCAATATGGAAAGTTTCAAATGTTATAATGTTTGAAATACTTTCTATACAATGTAAACAATCAGGAAATTTAAATATTCATTTTTGTAAACTTATAGGTAAATGTTTTGATTGCAAGTAAATATTTATGAAAACCGTGATAATGACTCGAAAAAATATTTGATAAATATTTCCTTTAAATATACTTGAAAATAATTTCAATTTTTGTAGATCTGAAATTAAACTTTCTAATGTTATAAAAGTAGAATATTTTTTATCACCATAAAAAATCTCAATCGGATTTTTATTAACGATATTCGCACAATTTAATTTAAAACTGACATACCCAAGTTATAAAATCCCACCTATTTATTTCTGCAGATTATAAGCTCTTCAAGATTTTAAGCGTGTTTGGAAAAAGTATGAGACTTTGTAGGAAAATAATGTGCAGTAAATGTTGGACGTGGTACTTTGGCATCTTCTCGATTCGTGAAGCACTTTTCTACATATATATTGCCGCGGTAATAGACTTATCCAGATCATACATATAATTCGGATTAAAAAACCAGATTTGCTTGTTATTTACGAGCATATTTGTTGAAAATATTGCAGGTTTGTATACGATGGCTTTTGCTCGTTACCTAATTTATTTCTGATTTCTGCTCGTTTTCTTTTCTTTTATTTTAGACTCGTGTCGTCACGAAAGCCTGGTTTTTACATTGCGACAGCGTCAAGACGATAAAAACGTACGTTGCATTCCATTCTTGTGAAGTTATTTATTTAAAAGGTAAACTCTCCCTACGAATTTCTTATAGATATGTAATTTTCTCGAGTTGTACATCAGACACATTGTACAAATATTAACTACCAAACTGTAACAGCATTTTTATGAAATTTATCATAAAATTACGAAATTGTAACAAAATTTTGAGTTACATGTAACTGTATAAAAGTCCAGTTACCCAAAACCTAAAATTATTTCTGTCACAAATTCCACAATTTCCAGATACAAGTATTAGAATATTCAACACTTTGTTGAATTTTATATCTTTTTAAATATAATTAAAACTAGAAATAGTATTCAATGACTGAGGAGAAAATGAATTATTTAGGCGACGGTATGGTTTGAACAACGATTTATTATATTACTTGAAGACTTGTTCGACTTGTATTCGTATTCTTATTCGTAGCTTTTATAAATTTAAAATATTTATCCTCGACTCTGGCGCCTTGTGCCGCAACAATCTAGCTTGCAGATTTGCGTCAATTGCTTTTAATTGTCGGAAACAGTCGCAGTTGTGGTATTAGTTCAACAAAACGAGACCCAATTCTACAAAGAACTATACACAAACTATGTAAAACTTAGATTACTGACACTCTAAGTAATTACCTCAAAAAGAGATCCTCAAATTAGAGAATTATTCGAAAAATGTAGCATTTACGTAATTATTGACTTGAGAGTCTACATATTTCAATTGTTCATCTCTCATTTTGTCAGTTACTACAAAATATCTTTTTCAACCGTCATTTTCCTATTTTTGTACTCCATTCATCGAAAACAGAAGATTTCTGATCTGGTTCCAAGTCCAATATTTTGGGCCAAAGGTAAAAATTGTAGTTATTTATTTCGCTGGTTTATTTTTATGCAAATCTTGAGACACAATTTGTCATTTTAATGATAGGCGAATGAAAATAAATGCAAAATTAAAGGGAGCTTTTGACAGCTGGCTTGAACCAAAATTCCAAAATTTATGAAATGCTTATAATAGAAACGGATGTACCCATTTCCACTGTGTGTCATCAAGTAAGCTTTAACTGTGCATATAGTAAAGATGTGTCTTCTCTAAAGTCCGTTTCTTCTTAAGATGTTTCTTCAATAACTGAAAGTTTATTTTTGGCCGTTTCTTCTTACACTTGCATAGACTGATCACCGTTCAATGCCACCGCTGTTTCAAAATACGGCGCAGTCCGAGTGCTTCACACTTTTACAAATATTTCTTTTACACGTTCATTTTTCCTTGAAATTGACGACAAATTATTCTCTGACCATCTATTTTTCTATTTGTCAAGTTTATAAACATTTGAATGGTCAGGAGGATTGTATTATTATAGAAAATAGAATATCTTTTAGAAAGGAAAAAAATTAGTCTATTTAACAAAAAGATAAGTTAAACAAGAATTAGATTTTTTTTTCTAAACTATAAAAATTGAATAATAGAGACTTGTGCAACAAAAAAACAAATTTTTTTGTTTTAACTTTTAAAGGGTTTTGAAAACCTCACGAGGATATCGTTAGGAATAGAATAACCCTTACGAAGGGAAAGTAATCTCCACAAAAAATAATTGATCTTAATTTACAATATATAAGTATAAAAATTCTATATTAACTTTCTAAGTAAGTTATAAGTAATGAAATGAGTAATTCAAGAATAGAATCGCTGATATCGTAAATATAAATGCGGGAAATACGGTATGAATCGGAATTTAAACATAAATTAAAAAGACAAAAATTTATGCCTGCCTCTTAAATTATCGATAAGCTTAAGTCATAAAGTACATTTAAAAATAAAAGGTGAATGGTATATTGGTGTTGATACTCCTAAGAGTGCTTCAATTTATATGTCAGCAGAAGTAATCAAATATATATGTGTGAATTCCTGAAAAATAAAAATCTCAAAATTGTATATTTTTAACTGAAAATCAATTAAAAAATCATTTCCTATAATTTGATTTTAGTGAACTTTTAACTAATGATTAGATATACATAATTGAATTATCTTCGCAACCTACTCACAGAAAAAACAATGATCAATCCTGCATCATGTCATTTTGAACAATGAAACTGACGTTTGTTTCGAAATTATTGTTATTGGCGATCATTGATCATGGTATAATTTTGAAAATACTTTCTTTCTACTCTTTTACAAGGAATACTCGTCACGTGTGAAAAATCTGCAGAGGTTGACACAAGTGGCTAAGCACTTTTAAATTAACTCTGAAACGGTCGCATAATATGCGACCACATTCAGTTCCGGATGTCCCGGTTACTTCCGCCGATCACGAGTAGATTTAACTATTCCGCGGCACATTTCCAATAAGAACCAGTCACTATAAGTCGAACAAAATGATATGCACCTATTTTGAATGCTATTTTCTTCACGAAATAAATGCAAACGGGATACATCGTAGCATGCGGCAAAATGTGAACTCGAACACTGGCGGTGAATACGAGTGCAGAGATCGAAAAGGATAAGTAGCTGGAGGAAGAGGAGACCGAGGAGAAGACGGAGGAAGAAGAAAAGGAGGAGGAGGAGGTGCGGCCACCTTCTTAAGTGAAAGCCATGCACGAAGAAGCTCCCTTGCCGCGAAGTGCCTCCCGCTAAGCGAAAGATTTTCTAAATAGCACAGACTGCGGCCATGAGAGACCATCGAGAGTACTAAACAGGACCAGCCAATGCGATATTTATACATACATTGTCGAGGTTAGAAATCAAGTCGAGTTGTCGACACGACACTCGTCTCTTGATTCACTGTTACTTAGATTTTCAACAATTAATATGAATTTCAGGTCTTATCAATACCGTGAAGAGAAAAAGCTCGGCGAACTAAGAAACTCTAGTATCTTGAAACACAGACTATATTATGCAAAAAAAATTTAATAGAATTATAGTGTATTTATGTTGATATCAGGGCCGAATCTACCATTATAGGTGACATAGACAACCGCCTACGGCGGCAAAGTCGGGGTAAAATTTTCATTTTTATTACGAGAAATCAATGGAAAATGACTTAACTTTATATTACAATTCTATGCGAAAGATTAAAAAATGTTATTCATTTAACTGGAAAATCTTGATTGTTATTGATTTCATCGCGAAAATATAACTCCAGATTACTTAATATAGAGATAGATGATTCTACACGGAAAAAAAGTGCAGCTGTGACAAGGAAGTTAATCCTTGTTAGAGCTAAACATTTAGCTGGAAACGAACAAGTGAATGTATGAAGATCTTTGAATCAACTGAAGTATATATCTTTGACCAATTTAACGGTTTCAGCGATATCATTTGTTCGATCCAGACATTATAGTGCTACCTGATAACAAATATATGACAAAAGTGACGTCAAATGACAGTTTGAGGTTAATTTAGACTTTTAAACACTTTAAAAGTATTCTACTAATTAATATGCGCGTTCGTGTAACATTCAATGTAATAATGTCTTTATCTATAACAATAAATTAAAAATAGTTCGTGCAAAAATATATCTTATGTCAAATAATGAGAAGTAGTAGATAACCAACAAATCTGGCTTCTAAATTTAATTTAGTTAGAAGAGCGATATTCATTTTCATGATACCATACAAACAAGTGACTACAATAAGAATTTTCATTCCCATTCCATCTAAATCTCCTTAATTTTAAGGTATAAAAACTATACTCAATTTAGCGAAAAAAGTAATTTTTCTTATTTAGAAATTTTGTGATAAATCCTGTTTTAGTCTAACAGTTTATACAATGTAAGTAAAAGTTTCACATAATCTAGTTATATAGATTCTTTAAGTTCATTAACCGTTTGAGTCCCAAGCAGCGTGATAGCGCTCTTCAGATGTTGTGTCGATCCTCTTCGCAATTGATAAAGACAAGCGCTATCGCTCTGTTTGGCGTTTTTCGACAATTTTTTTTTAAATGACCCCTCGAATACTTGATTCGCCCCGTCTCCTAGTCAAATTATTTTCCGTATATCTTCAGATTGAAGGGGCGAAAATATTTATTCTGCCTAGGCCAAAAATTTTCTTAATTCGGCCCTGGTTTATGTGTTAAATACTTGGTTGATCCAACCAAAATTTAGTTGAATTAACTGAAGAATTTGCTTATTGTATAATTGACCGAAATTTCGGTTGGTTCAACTGAGGAATTTGTTTTGATAAGATTTGGGCTAAATCAAACAAATATTTTAGTTGATTCAACCAAATTCGAGATTTTTTTGCCTTTTTGAACAAGTGTTTAAAAATGTGACAGTTGGAAATTTTTAGATATTAAATAAATGTTTTTTATAGTACTTGTCATTCGTTGTGTTCTTTTCAGTAAAATTTATCATTGTGGTTTTTCCCAGATTTTTCAAAGTATTTACTGAAAATAATTCACGAGAATTTATTGGTTTTACAGCATTTCTTAAGTTTTTCTCCGAATTTCTTTGTGCGTTATTCCTTACCAAAAATCCTTAAACAAAATTGGTGCTGTGCATGATAATTTTAAAAAACACCATGAATCTTACTGAAAATTTGAAGAAAATCTGGATCGACAGTCCTTAACTATTATTTTTGAAATATATTTTTTGTAGCAAGGGTCTAGATGATCTGTCAATATTTTGTTAAATTTGTTATATAATGGGGGTTAATATTTTCATTAAAGGAAAAAAGTTTAAGTATGGAAAAACGTTTGGCAGCTTTTTCTACAAGTTTTAAAGATGGAATGGCAAACATTTACAAAATTTCATTTCCTAGTAACAATAAAAAAAAGTTGTGACAATTTCTTAAAAAATCGGGAATTCCAGTTTTTTTTAAATTCATATTCTGGACAAGATATGGAAAGAAGTTTTATAGTTCCTCTAATTCCCCAAATACAGGGTTTCCCAATAGGGGTGATATGATTTTGAATGTCCCTATCGGGCTCATTTGAACTGAAATTTTTGACGTCTGCTGTCAGTTGTAATCAGTAAGGTTTGCCATTTAATCATGAGTAGTTTCACGCTTCCACAACGTTTGGAAATTGTCCAATTATTTTATCAAAATTCGAGAAGTTTTGTCGGTGTTCAAAGAGCATATCGTGCAAAATATGGTCGTCATTCTGCTCCATCCGCGCTCTCAATTCGTCGAATAATCGATAAGTTGGAGAGTGAATTTACTCTATTGGATACTAAGCCTAAAAATCGTATGCGTACCGCACGTTCTACACAGAATATAGCCGCCGTACCGTGAATTGTCCGTGCCACGCCGATCTCAGGAATTGGGCCTGTCCAGGATGACTACCTGGCGTATTTTGCGATTGGATCTTGGCCTGCATCCCTATAACATGATTCTGGCCCAAGAACTGAAGCCTAATGACCATCGTTTGCGTCGGGAGTTCGCGGATTGGGCTCTGGAATCAATTGAAAATCATCCCAATTTTCATCAAAAAATCATCTTTTCTGATGAGGCGCATTTTTGGCTCAAGTCTCGGGGGACATTTGGCCGATATATTCTTTAAATCATAAATGGCATAGAATATCCAATATAATAAAAAAGATTTCGATCAATTCCGAATGAATATTCAGTGTTTTTTTCAATTTCAAAACATATCACCCTTATTGGGAAACCCTTTATTTTGTAAAACTTTATTTGATTTATAAATTTATACTTTTACTATATAGATGAATAATATTTAATAATTTATATTTATTATGTATAATTATATTTTATAATTATGAAACATTTTGGAAAAAATTTAATCATTTTTCTCAAATATTCCATGAATTGAATTCAAAGAATGTGAAGGACATGAATAAATTTGTGGACAATATTTTTTGTAGATTTTCAAAATAAAACCAGGTGCACCTGTACAAACCGAACCAATATTAGTCAACAGACACGTAGGGTGTACTTTTGAAGTTGACGAATTAATTAACGGTAAACAAATTCCTTGCATTCTTGCATATTTTATACTTATATTGAGATTAAAAACTGTGAATAACTGGGTGCTACACATATCAGATGTAAATTAAATGTTCCTTTCGATTAAAATTAAATGACACTTCGTGAACACTTTTTCGTAAAATGAAGTTATCCCAAATAATTATTCTAATTAAAATAAGAAAAATTCGACTTACATCCGTAATCAGTGGAAAAATTGTTAGGTTGCATTTTATCCACGATGCGGGGTCGTTTTGCAAAGCTCTCTCTTATCTCGAGTAAATAATCATTACTCAATCAACATTTATGAGAATATCTTCAATATCATCTTTGAACCGACTGCGTGAAATCCGTATTAAGAATTTGTTTCTTAATTTCGCTGCACAGCAAATATTTATTTTCGGTCGCGATTTCACCGCGTAAAATTACACACATAATCGCATCTGATTTCAACGTTTCACGCACTTTTGTCTTATTCTCTTGCCATAAATATTTTTTGCAAGTGTTTTTAATTTATATAATTCCTCGTTTGGTGTTGGATACTCGCAGAATCAGGTTTTTTGATCATAGACGAAAATCGAGTTTCCCTTCTATAAAATCGGTGCATCGCTAAGGAAAATTCACACACTCAATAAAAGGCACTTTCACGCGCACAACAGAATGCAAGTATCATCGAGTAAGCGCACGTTTAGAAATCACTGATCATATTTCAATAAAGGCTCAGCATCATAAATTATTATAACAACTCAGCTGAAATAGTCCTGAAAGACTTTAAGTTTTAGTACAATTTATCAATTTCTATACAAGAATATATATCATTATTTTCTTTAGATTTTCTTATTGTTTTATAAAAAACACATATATAAAACTGAATTGATGAAAAGTAAACTAAATTAATTAAAAGTAAGTCACTAATTAGAATTAATGAAAATTTCTACACTGAGAAAACAGTTTCTTTGAATGAAAAAAACATTTCTTTGATACACGGTCAAAGAAAAAATTTCTTTGAATTAAAGAGTTTTGTTAATTAAAAAAAAATGTCTTTGAACCAATGAAATAGAGTTGTTTACATTAAAGAAATTCTTTCTGAATCATCGATACTTTCTTTAATTCAAAGAAACTTTTTCTTTAACCGTATATCAAAGAAATGATTCTTTCATTCTTTCATCAATTTGAATTAGTAGCTCACTGTTCATTAATTCCGATTTAGAAAGTAGAAGTGCATTTTATACACTTAGTCCTGCAATAAAAAGTACTGACAATATGAATTTTTTAGAAACGTAAACGGAAAAAATAACCAGTTAATTTTTCATGAACGGTTCAGCACTTTAAGACAAGGTTTTAAAAATCGTAAATTTTCAAAAAATATTTGCAAAGGATTGTGAACTGTTGGATAAAACAAGAAAAAATTAAAGGAAAAATGCATAAACTGATCAGGAAAAGTTGCTATATTTTCCCTTAACTATTTTGTTATTATCTCTGATTAGTTAACTTTTTTTTTACCCAAGTTATCGTAAAATTTGCATTTATTTAAAGCTCCTTCAAAAGTGAATAACTCTTTATGAATTTGACTTTGCGTACTTTTTCCCATGTGTGAAATATTACTAGATTCAATAAACATAAAGAATAATCCAAAGATTTGTTAAAAATGGAAATAATCACATGATTTAATCCAAGCTCCGCCGCATATAGAAATCCATTACCTACATCTTCACTTTTCACAACTTTCAATTAAAATGCTCCTTGTGCATAATTTGCGATTCCCACGTAATTTAAGATTTCCAAATCCCGTTTTTGGACACATACACTTTCGAATGTGATAAAGAAAGAAGAAAGAAGTGGACTGATGGTAGAGAAAAAAACTTGTTTGTTAGATTAGATTGAGTTAGGATTAAGTAGAATGAAGTGAAACCGGACCAGGCCAAAGCATAGCAACACGGTGCGCGACTTAAGGCCGTCTACGGACCCAACAGTGGTTTTCACCGACGTACGCACAGCACTGTAATCGAGACGATACTGTACTGGTTGTCTTGGTGATGGAGGGGGGTTACATCAGAGTAAAGCCTTCGTCTCTTCGAGGCCACGACGACAAGGGACCACGAACATCTCAGAGACTGGTTCCGATATTGAATCACCGTGCGTTTCGTTTTAACTTTTAGGTTTAGGCTCAGTTTGATTCTTATACAAAGAGTCTATTTTAAGGCCATGGGCCATGCAGGTCACGTGACCAATTCAGTCCCTAGCTATCGAATTTTTCTCCATATATAAAATTTTCAATCAAAATAAATCGGTTAAAATGTAAGAAAAGATAAATAATAGCATGTGGAAAGAATAGAGGAAGGCATAGTGTATTAAAATAAAAATAAAATTTTCAATACCAACTCAATGTCTTGAGTTCTGCTGCACTGGTCTGACAATGTCAGTAATATACTCTGCAAATTTGCTAAAATTACTTATTTTTATCAAAATTTTGAAATATTTTTATGAATATTCAAGACATAACTGACCTGTCTCAGTAAATTTTGATTTATTCCCTAAAATTTCAAGACGATATTTCAATATCCGTGGAAATTTAGTTACAGAGCTGCAATTATGTCGATAACACTTCAGTTTTATATTTTAAAATAAAAAATTGCAGAATTTTTACCAAAACGAAGTTAACAGACGTTATTTATTATATTCTGATACATTTACCAAATGTTTAGCCAGATATTTTATAAACAAAAAAAGTTATCTTACATGGTTGAATTAACATACAATTTTTGACACGTGACCTGCCTTAAGTCAAAATCAGAGGAAGATATGTATGTAAAGTGCTTCACAGTTTTGATATACTGCAATATAGTGACATCAGTACTATTAAGGAAAGCTTCTACAAAGAATGCATATTTTTAAGGCCATTTCGTAAACGTTACTTCAGACAATTCTTTTCGCCCTTCTCATTCTTAAATTAATAACCTTAATGGATTCCCCATGTCAAATAAACATACCTTGATTTTTTATTTAGGTTTTAATCTGCAATAAAAAATCCATTCGAGTTACTAATTTCAGAATGAGAAGGGCGAAAAGTATTGGATAAAGTCACGTCGGTGACATGGCCTTAAGAAAGACCCAATTCGTGTGGTGGAATTTATCAGAGTATGAGAAGCTATCTTTCCCCTCACCCCCTTTCTTCCTATGATCTTGCATTCACCTCCCAACTTTTCCCACTCTTCTCGCTTTTCTATATGTGTATTCATATGCTAGTGCACTCAAATTCATGCTTATGCACATGTGCTACGTGGGCTTTGAATTTTTAGTTTTTTCAAATTTTTTTGAATTTTTCATATTATAGATGCTAACTGATTTGGAAAAAAGATTTGGGCGATGTGAAATAAAAAATTATTGGTTGAAAAGTTTTGTAGCTAGATTGTAAAATAATTTTGGAGCAAATATCTTGGATTTATTCTATCGCACATCGTACGACGGAAAAACATAATATATGTATGGTCAGTAATTCCTTAAGGCCATGGATCAACCAGTACAGCTGACTAAATTAAGTGAAATTCTCACTGAAGTTGATCAATAAAATCTGCTTTACCGATTGAGTTTTTCTGACTAACTTTACTGGCAATTTCACTGTTTTTCGATGAAATTTGTATAAAGGTGAAAAGTGAACCGATTTACAAATAGTCTATCAGTGACGATTCATTAATCGACGATAGTTGTATTAAAAAATAATGCCGAAGTACAAGAGAAAAACATAGACATAAAATACTATACGCATGTTAGTTTCCTAGAAAAGAATTCAAGCGCGCTTCTTTTTACAAAATATAAAGTACGCTTGCGCTTTAAGAAAAGTCTTAGATGTATTTTGCTTCACATACGTTCTTATATCGTGCGACGTTTCTCGCCAACTTTAAAAGACAAATTCCACGAGTAATTGCGTTTTTAGCTGCGAATGTAGGATCAAATACCATTTTTAGATTTAAACTCTATAGTAATTTCACCACTATTTTTTAAACACTGAATTAATTTTATATATTTAAATGCTTTCGTTATCTTCGAAAATCAATATAATCAGAAGGTTGTAAGAAAAGCAGAACTTAAAAGAAAAAACAATTATGTTATTTTTCAGAAAATTGATTTTTATGCGAATCAATTAAAACATTTCTTTAAGAAATATCTGAAATTCCTTAAATCAGCCTCCATTCAAGCAATTTTTATTTTCGACTATCCTTTTTGGTATATAAATTTTCTTTTGCAAAGTAAAAGTAATAAAAAAAATTTTAATTAAATCTTTTTAGGGGGACAGTTATTTTTGTTATTCAAATATTTCTTTCTTTGGAAACAAACACGATTGTTTTTTACATTATTTTTTATGAAAAAATTTACGTTTTATATTTTTTATCTCAAAACTTTTAATTATTAGAATTTTACGTGAACAAATAAATTTTCAATTCCTGAAATCCCAAAATTTAAATTACAAAATATTTAGAAAGAATGTAAAAGCCTCAAAAATTCTATTTTCTTAATATATTTTCATTAACAATTCTGTGTCCAAATTAAAAAAAAAATAGTAAATAGTAAAAATAGTGAAAATATAAATTCATAGTTATTCTAAATTATATATTTCATTGAGATTAATAATTTTTATTATACATTATACTTTGATTTTGATGACGGAGCATTACGTCATAATGTCATATTAAATTGCTTGATAATGCCTTCTTAAACAGTTGGGTCAATAGTCATTACATATGTGTTAAATGTCTGTGAAGTTAGCACTGCAACTATTAAATATCGTAATTTTTATTTTGGAATCGTTTGGTGGTCGTTTGGTGGTTGTTAGGTGGTGGTTTTTAATGTTTGGTGGTTGAAAATAAAAAAAATATAAAATTTTGAAAATTGTGGTGCTAACTTCACGCTTGCACTACACTTAAATGTTTTTCAAAAATTTGATGTCGAATCTTTTGGTGGTCGTTAGGTGGTGGCTTTTATGTTTTGGTGGTCAAAATTAAAAAAGATACAGAATTTTATAATTTCACTAGCCTTGCATCTATATAACCTCTTTCGGGCTTATTTTGAACTTATTTTGTTTATAGAAAATGGAAATTCATTTTTTTGTGGAAAAAGTTATTTTTTTCATCTGAAATTAATTAAGAATGTTTCAAGTATAATTATAATAATTATATTTATTTAAAACTTCTGATGTGATTATATATATATGAGGGCATATAAAACCTCCATGCACTGCCGAATGGTGTCGCTCTTGTGCACTTGTATTCAAATTCAAACTACTTCTTGCTGCAACATTTATTTTTTTTATTAGAAATAGGACAGGGATTTTGACATTAACTTATTATTGTTTCTATAATAAATTGAAAAGTCAACTTTTAACATACCCAGTGTTTTTAACAAGATAAGCGTATTCTTTTTTCCTATATTATTTCAAATTTCTTAATCAATAAATATTAGTAAATAAGTTTTTATAATTAAACTAGTTGCAAATAAAGATGGTATTAATTAAGATATTAATTTTTACCTTCGAATGTAAAAAACTATTGGCTATGCCTACAACACTAAAAAAATCTATCATGGTTTCGAAGCTAGAAGCTAAATAGTGACGACCTTAGATTGTTGGACATTTGCCGTCTATCGCACGAGTTGAAATACGATTAAAAATATTATTTGAGTAAAAAATTGAATACATGTATGAAATTTTCAATAAAAAATCCCATTAATTAAATGAATAAACTAATTTGATTTTTTGAGTAAATCACAATTTGTTACTTTCAAGATTGACTTTAAAATACTACTCTCTAAATCTGAATCAGTCAAATTTTCACTGATTGAATCAGTGATTTGCCTTTTCACTGATTCATCAGTGGAAAAATATTTTTCACCGCTAAATCAGTTAATTTTCACTGATTAATCAGAGAAAAAATATTTTTCACTGTCAAATCAGTCAATTTTCACTGAAATAATCAGTGAAATTTGACTGATTTACAGTAACCTCTTTTTAGCTATTTGAATCAGTCAAATTTCACTGATAATCAGTAGATTTTGACTGATTCAAATTTAGAGAGTAATAGCACATGGCAATATTATAATAATACATTATTTTTCAAGCTCCGTAATTCTAGATTCATAAATATTTATTGTTTGATAATCAAACATTCTTATATTGAATAAAAAATACATTCTTAACTTATAATTTAAATTTCTTTGTACTTTTGAAGAATACATTGTATAGTGAGTTTTTGGATGGATTCCAATCACAGTTTCGTATTTCCTAACGTTGGTTAATATTTATACTGTAATGTAAAAAGTGAGTTAATAACAAACCTTTTGATTTTTTAAATTTTACGTACGTATTAAACACTTATAATACAATGTTATTGTCGAATTGTGTAGTTCTAATCCATATCACATAAAAATATTTTTCAGTGATAATTTGACTGATTCAGATTTAGAGAGTAGTATTTTAAAGTCAATCTTGAAAGTAACAAATTGTGATTTACTCAAAAAATCAAATTAGTTTATTCATTTAATTAATGGGATTTTTTATTGAAAATTTCATACATGTATTCAATTTTTTACTCAAATAATATTTTTAATCGTATTTCAACTCGTGTGATAGACGGCAAATGTCCAACAATCTAAGGTCGTCACTATTTAGCTTCTAGCTTCGAAACCATGATAGATTTTTTTAGTGTTGTAGGCATAGCCAATAGTTTTTTACATTCGAAGGTAAAAATTAATATCTTAATTAATACCATCTTTATTTGCAACTAGTTTAATTATAAAAACTTATTTACTAATATTTATTGATTAAGAAATTTGAAATAATATAGGAAAAAAGAATACGCTTATCTTGTTAAAAACACTGGGTATGTTAAAAGTTGACTTTTCAATTTATTATAGAAACAATAATAAGTTAATGTCAAAATCCCTGTCCTATTTCTAATAAAAAAAATAAATGTTGCAGCAAGAAGTAGTTTGAATTTGAATACAAGTGCACAAGAGCGACACCATTCGGCAGTGCATGGAGGTTTTATATGCCCTCATATATATATAATCACATCAGAAGTTTTAAATAAATATAATTATTATAATTATACTTGAAACATTCTTAATTAATTTCAGATGAAAAAAATAACTTTTTCCACGAAAAAATGAATTTCCATTTTCTATAAACAAAATAAGTTTAAAATAAGCCCGAAAGAGGTTATATAGATGCAAGGCTAGTGAAATTATAAAATTCTGTATCTTTTTTAATTTTGACCACCAAAACATAAAAGCCACCACCTAACGACCACCAAACGATTCGACATCAAATTTTTGAAAAACATTTAAGTGTAGTGCAAGCGTGAAGTTAGCACTACAATTTTCAAAATTTTATATTTTTTTTATTTTCAACCACCAAACATTAAAAACCACCACCTAACGACCACCAAACAACCACCAAACGACTCCAAAAGAAATTTTTGGAAAATTTTAAAAAGTGTAGTGCAAGCGTGAAGTTAGCACTACAATTTTCAAAATTTTATATTTTTTTTATTTTCAACCACCAAACATTAAAAACCACCACCTAACGACCACCAAACGATTCCAAAAATAAAAAGTACGATATTTAATAGTTGCAGTGCTAACTTCACAGACACATGTGTTAAGACTGCCCTAAAGATTCCTACGTTACCGGCATTCCAGTTCTTGTAACCCCATATCACGAAGTGGTATAATAAGGAGCTTTAACTATAATATAAGCATGGTGAATAGACTAGTCTATTTTCCATGAATATAAGGATCGCCCCCAATGCCCCCATTGTTCCTAATCCACTTCCTATAGCATTCCATATGTGATAATCGCACCTGTGCGCTCATCTTTATTGCGGAGAGCGAATAAACTAAAGGTAAAGGCGTGTTCGCAAGTCATGATTTCACCTTCTTATTTTGGCAACAATTTATGGTCACGTGACAATTTCAAATGTAAATTGTCAATTAAATTCTTAATTTAAATGGCAGAATTGTTGATCTACTGAGGAGACTTTAAAAATAAGTTAATTTTAAGGATTTGTATTTTTGAGACTACAGGTCTAGTCTGGATTATTTCATAATCTTGAAATGTTCCTTTTTCAAATATATTTAAATCCAAAGACTGGTATCTCGCCTCGTAAAATACTTAGTTTTAAGATTTATAACTGTATTCCAGTGAAAAACCTTTCTTTAGCATTTCTGTTCTAGAATCTGTGAACCATTTCTGATGACTAGACACTTTAAAGCTAAACACTTTTCCCTGAAAATTATCACATAAAATTCAAAAGCGCATGTTGTTCAACTTGCAAAGTAAATTAAAAGTAAACTCTTGACATTTTTATAGACAAACTTACGAAAACCATGCTTTAGAATGTTTCGTCAGAAATTGGAACCAGAAATGCTTATAACAATAAAAGATTGAAAGGACTCGGCGACAGGTCATGTGTGAAGGGGCTAGCTGGACCTCGAGTTCAAGTACGGTCTAATTTATGTGACTAGACCGTCTCCACGGGTGGTGCACTAGTTTCAGAAAAAGTGCCAAGGGACCGTAAGCGTAGCCGCCCACGTGATTCAAATTGGGGTAACTAAGAACCAATTAAAGAAAGTTTACTAATTCTGGGGGATGAATTCTACCAATCAATTCATAAGTAAACGCCCAAAAGGCCAAGGTTCTAGGGTGTGGGAAAATCATCAAAGAGAGGACCAGGGAGCAGTTTCCACACATGACGGCAGTCAGTGAGATTTCGTATTTTCGTTTGTAAGTCACTTTTTCCATCATATCGAATTGATAGAAACTTTCTAAACTTTAGATACGTAAATTGTTCACTATTTTCCTTATAAAAGATTTAATAAAACGCTAAAATTGAACAGTGTCTAGTTTAATTAAAATCACCCGATTTCTTATCTTTATAAGCCGGCGATTAGTGAATTTAATTAAAACCGCACAAAGTATTTAATAGAAAATTTAGTTCCGGATCAATTCTCCGACTGCGCTCTAGTCGAGTCATGACACATAACGTATTCTAGCGCCTCTTGCGGAAAACCGTTATAACATAAGTTGTAGGGTGGGGGTTATCAAAATGGTGGTCAGTGGCTTACGACTTACGTTCATTTACGTTCGCGAGTTTTGTTTGCCGATACAAGTATGATTTTAAAAAGTTTTTTAGAAAGTGAAGTGTGTATGTCAGTGATAAAAGAAAGTATTTTTGAATGCAAGAAAGACATTTAAGATGTATGTATTACATGCTCTGTAAAAGACAATTTTATAAAACCTATGCCAAAATAAAAAACAAATAAATATTCTATGAATTATGGGTCAATACAAAAGCAGATATGTTCTAAAACATGTCACATCAAACATCATATTATGCATAATGTTTATATTATATTCTTGTAAAACATTATGCATAATGTTTTATGAAATTGTCATTTCTTATATACAAAGCATGTACATCTTACATATCTTTCTTGCATTAAAAAATCCTTACTTTTATGACTGCATATACACACTGCATTTTTTAAAAAACTTTCAAAAAACCATACTTCTATCAGATTTTAACAATTAAATTAGTTATTCTGAGTCACAATAACTGATTGATCAGTTAAAAATGAATGGGTCTATACCTAGAATTCAGTCACTGAATAAAATTCATGAAAAAAACTACGGATTCAAATTAAGATAAAATAATGTTATACAAAAAACAAATTTATTCATGTTCTACCTTTTTGTCTTTCGTGTTTTTTAAAAGTAAGATAACAGTTTGGTAGTTCTCTCTAGCAATCCCCTGAAAAATTTGAATGATTCAGGCATTCACGTTTCAAGTCAACCTGGTTTGGGTAACTGTGTAACTACACGTCGAAAACTGTTTATTACGTTACGAATTAAAAACATCTTTATATTTCACATTGCATGTTACATTTTCGATGTAAAAAACGTCTCGAATTTCATTATGTATACAAAGCTCTTCATTAGAATATCTTCGTCATTGGACATTTCTCATAATTAAGTGTTGTGATACGTTATTATAATTTACATCATGGATGTAAAAATATATGGACGGAGCCCAAACCTATGGGGTCGGTGCTGAAATAAGTAAGGGGGTAGCAGTGGAAATGAAGGGAAGGCGGCCATACTTAAACATTTCTTAGCTTTGAACAAATCACCCAATCAGAGGCCTAAAAATATCCTCAAGTAATATGGCCGATCAACCCTACTGAACCTACTCTTTTCCGCTTAGTTGGTTTGTTCCCCTCGCCTAAGTTAGGATTTTGAGCTTCTTTCGTCCATATGGTCCATATATTCCTATACGTCCATGGACGAAGCCTAACTGCCTAAATTATTTTTTCTATGGTGCGCATAAATAACGTAAAATACGCGTAGCGCATAGTAAACTACATATACTAACTGAAGTATTCTACGTCCCCAACTCTGGTTACGTTACAACTTCGAGTTGCACATAACTTCCTAACTCTGGTGGTGGTGATGAGGTGAGTCGTTCTTGTAGACGACGCCCTAATTTTTATAGAGAGTGGGTAGAGAGTTGAGGTTAGGTCATCACTTGTTGACATACTTTATCTATAAAATTATATCCCAGAAAACATCAAAATGCCCATACTAGATTCCTTTTGGACGCCTTGTATTTGGACAAATAGTGTCAAAACTGGCAGCAGAGTGATTTCTTTTTATACATCGGTAAGAAAGTATTGAACGTTTTAAGAATTCCATTCAAAATGTATCACTCCCTGAACAGAATACTTTTCAAATGTTGAACCGGGTTCGAATGAAAAAATCAGCTAAACTATTTTCAGCAAAAAAAATTATTTTCTACTTGTAATAAAAAATTTTTTTTTTTATAATCATTATATTATTTTTAACTGATATTAATATGTTCTTTTTTCGAAATTTTCTAGTGCGTAAAACATTTTTAAGTTTCATGTAATTGTCTTCAACTTTCTTAAATGTATGAGATTATTCTTGCTTATGGTTTATATATAATTATTATCCAATATTTTTTATATTTTCAAATTTTATGTAAATTGAAAAGAGTTACAATTGTGTTACTTGTCTTACTTTTATTACTGTAGTTTTAATGTTAATAAACGTAGTCTATCGTTACTTTTTTGTATTCCAGGCAATCAGTACAGTTTTAATTACATTCATTGCATACCAGTTAGATGGCGGGGATTCGACACAACTATACAATCCCCTGTTTGAAGCCGATATCAGAGGATGTAAGTTATTTATTTAATCAAGTAATGTATTGGTTTTGCTGAAGCTTTCATTTTTAATAAATAGACAAAATTAATAAGAATACTCATAGCAATACTTACATTTTATTTTTCAGCGATGCAAGTTGTTGGAGGTTTCCTCATATTTTATTTCTTACTATTAATTATTTCTTCGCTATTGATGCTTTATGGAATTAAGGAGGGAGTAAGAGGCTGGCTTCTGCCGTGGCTGATTTTGTGGTTCATTGTTTGCTTGTTTCAACTCGTTTTTGGTTTATGGTTGCTTGGAGGATACTACATTTATGTAAGTAGATTGAATATTCATTTGATGTCAATAATTTAATCAATGTTTCTTTTTTAGCTTGAGTCTGTATTTGCAACACTCTGCAATTGGCTTTGGATGGGTTACAACGTGAGTATGATATTTAAAGTACTTTTCTATATATTGTGAAGAAGCAAAATATACAATAGACAAAATTTGCTTTCAATATTATTATTAAATAATTTTATAATTTTTATAGATCTACTGCTGGATGTGTGTATTCTCAATGTACAAAATCTTTGAAAAGCTTCAATCTCCAAACATTGAATTATTATGGCCTTGATCTTATTCTTATTGAGAAGTTGATCGATTATCATATACTAGTAATAACTAAGACGAAGGTACAATGCCAAAGTACACGTTATTTTTTTACTAAGTTACTTTTAGTATTAGTCAATGTTGACAATCTCTTGGCAAAGATAATTTGGAACAATTATAAAACAACAGATTTGGGTGTACCTAAGTAATGGTTTCATGTTATATTAATTACACTGAAATCGTCACTAATTCACGACGACCAAAGACTGTAAAATGGCTCTAGTTATGTGCCATCCGTCCAAATTCAGTCGTGCAATGCGTATGAAAAACGCATTATATTCTTCCTGAGAGTCTTGATGTCTTGAATTTTTATTATTCGTAAGATAATCTTGAAATTGTACCACACAAGATAGTATGTAATCACTTTATACTGTTACCACCCTATATGCAAAATTTTAATTCAATTGTGGATCAATTCTATAATAGTAGGAACACTGCCTGCCACAACCAGTCTTCAACTGTAAGACTTATTGAGAAAAAATGTCAATATTTTAAGTGTTGATATAAAGTATTAAATCAGTAATTTAGAAATAGATTTACAGTTTCTCTCAAAAGTGTAATTTCATAATTAACAAAATAAGAATAGTTTTTAAGTTAGATTTTATGATGCAACGCATAGAACTTTTTGCATATGCATAAAGTACGTCACACCTTCGCATTCAAGAATATTTTGTACATTTTGTAAACGTGAAGTTTATTCTCAAAGATTTAGTACAAGTAGACATATTGTGGTACAAGCAATGCCTAGAATAAATTAGTGACATATGTAATTATACACATATCGAGAAGTACTGGATGAGATTTTTAATACATATATACAAACTCATTATACTTTGTGAGCTTTATTAGCAAGACATATTCGTCAATTTTTTTTACACTATTCAAAGATTAACTAAAATATCAATTTTACTTATTCGATACTCTTTATTTCTTCGTACTTTTTTTTTGCTACAGATATACTATTTCAATTTTTGCTAAAGCAGATAATATAACATGCTTTTATAACAATAACTTTCAATTTTATGCAAAGAACAACTTATATTATTATAATACATGCATGTACATTATATTTTGTAACTTTGTAATAAACCCACTTGTTACACAAATCTTAGTACAGAATAATTAACATACAAAAACCTCTTTTTAGAAATAAAAAAATATAAATTAATTTTGTTATGAAAGTTAACAAAATTTCTGCAGTCGTAAGTCATAATTTTTCTAATATTTATTGTTGCTTGTTACACATACAATTAGTTTTTCTGTTTAAGCTTTTCAAAAAACCGATGAAGAAAAACAACTAAATCTGGGCAAATAATTTTCTAAATAACAATCAAAAGTTTTTAATAACTGGAAAAATAAAACTTACGTTAAATTTCATCTGTTATTCGATAAATTTAAGATTTATATTTAGCATACTCATAATCTTGATACTATGTAAATACTAAAAATCGAATGACTAAAACTGAATTATATTTGGTAATTTTTAATATAATATTAAAAAAGTGAAAAGCAGTTTTTATATTAAAATTTGAACTATTTATTACAAACGAAATCTGTTGGCTAAAGTACATTCACTTTCGTATTTTGTCTTAACGTCAATCTATTTGATTACATATCATTCCTAGTAATTGAGAATTAAATTTACAATTCCAAGTAGACTACTTAAAGTATTATCAATAGTTAGTATTTATAGTACTAATGATTCCTGTCGAATATGCGTTAAGGATCATTGTATAGTAGGTAACAATAATTTCATATATACTAGCTATTTTGTGTCCCATGAGTAACATGTAAGAGATTTGAACACATGTACACGATAGCTAATTTTAGTTATACTGTTTTATTTTGGACAAGTATTTATGAAATTTACTAATGTTTGATTCATTATAACAGTGCTGGTGATAATAACGTTTAATCTTTCAAGTTAGGTTTGTGTTGATTTCGTCAGGCGTTTCTGCAATTATATATAATTATGTCGCTACTGGCTTCATTCCTTCATCCTGTTGTTTTTTCAGCTGTTTTTCTCTCATTCGCTCTGCATCTCTAGAATAAAGAAGTTTACTTGATTCATTTACGAAAATTATATAAAAGATTTTATATTCAAATTGATAAGTACTATTTATGGAATTAATTTTAAGCCGTTGAGATTTTTCCACGACTGTTATTGCAACTTTACAAATTAAAAAGTGGAAAGTTTTTGCGACCGCTAATGTAATATTACCACCTGTCAGTATTTTTAGATGCACAGTAGTACCAGTTCAAATACTACGAAAGTAAATGGAGTTCTACAGATCGGAGCGTAATTTTACGTTCGCTTCATAAATTTACCACGTCTGTATATGGTCATTTCATTACCAATGACCACCAGTGTACAAATAACAATTTTTTTTACATTTGCTTACCGAGCTTTTCGTTGTTCTAGGGTTAAACCTTTATTACTTTCTTGTTCGGCAGCAGCCTTTTTTTGATTCTTTTTCATGTTTTTTGCGCGGGCTAGTTCACGTTGGTTTCCACCTAAAACAAGAATATTAAAAAAAATGATTAAAAATTTTATGGATATGTTTACAGAAAAAATGTCGGTCAAGTAGGTAACGATAAATGATGCACGGTCTTAATTACAAACTTGACTACATGTTAGTTTGGGCTTGAAAATACATAAAAAATAATAATTATTAAAATATTTAAATATGGAAAACTACTAACAAAGAAAACATCAAAATACGTCTACAAATAAAAAATTTAAAAAATGAGAAATAAAGCAAAACGTGACAGGAAAATACAATCACATGCTTGAAAAAAATATCTTAGTATTGTTGCAGTATACACTAAGTAAATGTTGTAGCATATATTATTGATAAACTATAACTATACTCCATAAAGACAAAATTAATCCCGAAACTAGGAAAAACGTTAATTATGTTTTAAAATTTCGACGTTAAGTAACAATATTTGAAGAGTCGCAGTTTTTATCAATGCTATATGTACAGGGTGTGCCATCTATTTGTGACCCATTTTTTTACTAAATAAAATGAAAATTCGTAAATTTTTTTGACTTCTTTTGTTAATGTACATTTTATTCAGTTCGTGGAAATTGCTGACAATAATCTTTGTCTACTAAGTATTCAGTACGGATAAATACCCAAATCATTGCGAATAATGCGACGGAGAGTGGTGTGAGCGATATTTAACTGTGCAGACCGACGTCTGGACGAGGTTGTCGGGTTTTCTTCAATTGAACGCCTTACACGTTCAATGTTTTCGTGAGAGCGCTTTGGTTTCGGTTTATTTGGTTTCTTACTATTGCCCAAATATCCCGTCGATGTAAACTTTTCATAAATTTTCTTTATAGTGTTCTTAGCAGGTGCCGATCTTGACTTGAATTTTGCACAAAATTCACGTTGAGTTTTCACAATTGACTGATTGTTTTTGATATAAAGCTCTACTATTTGACCGCGTTCTAATGTGTACTGTTCCATGACGCCCATTTCCATCGATTGAAGCTTCATTTCACGCATACAAAAAGTCTATCCGACAGTAAATGTCAAAATTACAGAGTAATTTAATGGGTCATAAATAGATGGCACATCCTGTATATACGTTAATACGTATAATGATTCTCGTGCTTAGAGCACGCGAAATTCAACCCAACGATTCCTTCTGCCAAAAGAGATCCAGATTTCCGTCATGAAGAACTGGAGGTCACTTCGCCTAGTGCTGAAAGAAAATTAGTTGAAGAAGGGAAACACAGAAACTTCGAAATTTTGGGAGGTTCAAAATCAGTTCATTACAGTTCGAGCTCGAGAGGGAAATTAACTTCACCGTTCGCTCTCACAGGAGCGTCGTCGGACCTTTTTTGATATCTCTACCCCCCTCGCCCCAACCTCATACCGCCCCACAGTAAACGCTTCCTTCGGTCCTTTTCATATTTCTACCCTTTAGTTACATGTTCGAAAATATTTTAAGTTTTTATTGTTTTTTACAGTATTTTTTTATATATATGCATGAGACTTGAATATACTATCCGACTAGGGGTTGAATGTTGGAAGGACGCTTGGGAAAATATATTGAAAAAATAGGTATCTTGAAATTTTAAACTAAGTTGTTAAATTGAATTGGCCCGCCCAGCGCTAGTGTTTTGTGATAAAGATGGGTACTAGGTTAGGATTCGTCACATTCGAGAACCATAAAAATTTTTAATTCAGGAAAATACTTTTCCTACCAGTCCAAGCAAAGCGAAGGTATCAAACTTCACACTCGTAAAATAAACTTTTTTTTCCCTAGTTGCATAATATGCTATTTTACAGGTGCTTCCACTTTTTTATTATACAAAGTAATTTTCTACACCTAAAATGGAACGATGTTCCCAGAACATTTTATTTACAGAAGAACAAAATTTGATACCTATTCTAAAAACGTAAGTTATATATTCTTAGATTTTTTTTTAATAGAAGTTCTTTCGAAATTAAAATTTCTACAAGAAAATATATAGCGTACTTAAAATAGTTTTTGCTTATGGGGAATATAATTAAACTGAGGCACAATCTATTATTAACATCTTGAAATTGGAAAGCGAACGGTTCATGAACGGCTGATACAGAAAAATATGGAGGCTAGAGCTCATCCCGAACCCTACCAATGTCAATTTCTTTCTAACTTAAGAGGTTAAGTGTGAGATATTAAAACATTCAATAACCAAGCTCAATCGTAATTCAATGTTTATAGAAACGACAAGCTTCGAACAAACATTTTCTGTTTGTCCCTGTAAATACTTGGGATTGTGAAATAATGTTTTTGAATAATTCTTAGAATTTATAGCCTGCCAACTAGAAAAAGTGAAGCTTATAATAATAAACAGTACTTACGGGTCATTCTTAATGTATCTTGTTCTCCGATTAGCAAGTACTCTTAATAATTTCAAAGCGACGAACGTTGCTAACAACTCCAAAATGCCAGAATCAGTGCGGTGTGATGCTTGACGCAATGAGTAAAAAAATTCATCGAAAATGTTTGCTTCATCCGACGTCCACTAGTATAGCCAACTTCGCAAAATTAAAGATATAACTTGTCAACAAACGTGCGCTCGAAATGAAAATACAGGAAATCATAATTAAAAAACAAATAAGTAAATGAATAACTTCATTAGCATTTTGTTTTCCGTTTTGCAAGAGTAATTATTAAGCAAGATTATATTCAACCTGTATTTTTACTGATGAAATGGCAAGTTTTCTTCTTCTGTTGCACAACTTGTTTCCTTGTTTGGCAGGACCGTATTACCTGTCATGGGTTCTTTGGTATTTTTAAAATTTCAGTATTTAATTGCTCTCAAATGAATAATGTAAAGTAATTATTTAAATTTAATTAATAAATAAAGAAATTTTCGTTTCACAAATTATAAATTACAGAATCAGAAAACAATGAAATTGATTTCTTTTGGGTGTAGGGTGTAAAGGCGAAATGAAAGATAACAACTAACCTTTTATATCACTTATAACAATTATTCGTAATAACCGCGTAGGTTTTATTAAAATTTGAGAACCGAATTTAAAATATTCTATTTGTTATCTATATTATGTGATATCTGGTTTTAATTGAATTGGATATTTTGTAAATTTTAAGTTAAATACTTATGAATGATGTTTCCAGAAGAAAAAAACACGTTTTCATACTTTGTATTAAGTAATATTATGAAATAAACTCTGCTGTAATATACGTTAAGAATTATCACTTAAAAAATAAAAAGAATGTTTGAAAAATATTCTGAAGAAATTAATTTATTTACATATAAAGGTAATGCAAATTTTATACAATCTAATCCTATGATTAATTTAATTTAAAAACAGCTTTATTTTAAAATTATCCACACAAAATAGGTTTTTTCTAATAATAACAATTTGTAATGGATTATAATTCCGAAAATTTGAAGTTTTTGACAAATAAATAAAAATGTTCTCAAGAGGCTTTAACTGTAAATTCAACATATTTAATTTGTTTTTTCAAAAAAGGGCATTTTAAATAAAGTTTCCATCTTTGGTTTTCAAAATATTTCTCGATATATCCGTTAAAAATTCAAATAGCCTTGTCTTCTAAAAAAGATATATCTGAGTCAAAAACGACTCATATTAATTTACAGCTTCAAGTATTCGTATAAAACAATTTATTGAGTTTAATAAAATGCAAAAAATCAATGGATTCCACTTAGCATAACTTATATGAATCTAAACCAGCCTTTTATACGCACAAACTGGAATGAACTTATTACTCGTTGATAAGTCAACAGTTCTCTGGTTTCTATCTTCGTATGATGCAGATTATATTCTCACACATTTCACGCATATAAAACGTACATACATATCACCATGTTGCATTCTTCAATAAAAATTGTATGATTTTTTAAAATTTTAATCTCACAAATCCTAGCAAAAAAAAATTTTTGACAACTTCGAGACAGACTATTAAACTCGGTTTATAGCTACAGATGGATACTTATGTATTTTGAAGACCTAAAGTCAAAATAATGTCAATAAATGTTTAATTATGCTTTCAATATAAACCTAATCAACTGGTTAGTAAAATCGATTGGAAATATTTCACTGATTCTATCGTCCTTTGCGAAATTTTCAAAAATAAAACTGAAAAGAAGTCACTCGCAGTTTTCTATCAAATATCGTTAAGAGTGAAGCTAACACTTTAACGATACTTAGATTTTGAAAAACGCGAGGGCGTAAGAGTGTATGTTGTTTAAAAAAGATTCCTTTAGAGAATCTACAATTCATCCTTTGCTTTAGGATTGCCGCTTCTATCGTAGCCCTTGAGTTCTTCAGTGGCGTGTTCCGCGATATACTTAACGAAGTCATTAAATTCTCTGCCACCCTCGTATTTGACTGGCGCATCCTTAGAGTTCTTTGGTAACCAGAAGAGAGTTGGGAAGCCCTTAACTTCAAAAATGGAAGGAACGTCGTTAGCTGTCGCGTCGACCTTTACAATGTCAACGTCCTCATTAGCAAGTGCGTCTCCTAGTTCATCGAAGATTGGAGCCAATTTTTTGCAATGACCGCACCATGGCGCATAAAATTCGATCAAAGTGTCTTTTCCGTTATTCGTAACGACTTCATCAAAGTTCTTGGCGACTGCCACCTTAACATTTCCGGAGTTATCCTCAGGGATAGGTTCAGACTTAAGGTATGGCTCAAGATTACCAGCTTCTAGATCCTTTAAGAATTTCTCAAAGTTATCCACCGAGAACTCATCTTTCATAATGAATTTCTTGTTATCGGCGTCTCTTGCAAGAATGGTTGGTTTTGCATCATTAGCATAGTCAATTCCAAATTCGTTCAATTCGTGTTGGAAATCATCGGTGTTAGAGATGGCAAAGTTGAATTTGGGGAAATTCTTCGCTACTTTGAGAACTCTGTTGCGCCAGTAGTTTGTACCCTTGGGATTCAATGTGTAGTCCACGGCATAGTAGGCAACAATCAACGGGTTGTTGAAGTCGACGGCATTGTCGCGAGTCCTGATTCCGGCAATACCAAAGCTGAAAAGTTTTACTTTATTAGTATAAGTTAACTTTACTCGATTAAGGTTATCAGCTTAATTCAAAATTTGATTATAGCATAAAATAATTCTGTTAAATTAATCTTCTGAATTTCTCAAGTACTTACGAGTTGCTCTTGATGAATTCTGTAATTTCGCCGGCATTATCTCCTCCCTTGTAAGTAACGCTGTCGTCTTCGAATTTATTCTTGAGGATTTTCGGTCGGTATAAAACAATATTATCCCTGGAAAAAAATGTATGTTTAATAGTAATAATTGTTATGATAATTTTAAATATAAAGTCGAATAAGGTAATTATTTAAATCACGTACTTCAATCCTGTCTTTTCCAGAATAGATTTGACACTGGTGTGAGCAAATCGTAGTTTATCTTTAAGTTTTCTTGATACGGTATGGAAGGCAGATGCTAATTCTGAATCTTCTTTTTCAAAGAATCCAACCACTGCAACTTCATCAGAGTCCAAGAAAGAGGTCAGCGATTCTTCGCTGTCCAATTGTTTGGATGCTGGACCAACTTGAGCCTAAACAGAACAAAAATTGCCATGTTACACTCGTATAATTTTTTAAGCCAAGTTTCCATCTTTAATTTTTGAATCATAGAATGATTTGAATATACCTTCATGGATTTAGCAATTCCAGCGGCTTCTCTGGGACCAGTGTAGTCACTAACTACTTCAGTCTTAGCGAATATTTTAAGTGTAGGGTAACCGCTCACTGAATATTTATTACACGTGTCTTTTCCAGCCTCTGTACAATCAACTTTGACAAGCGCAATTTGTGGGTACACGCCTTTCAACAATTCTGCTGCCTTTGCATATTCAGGCTTTAATCGTTTGCAATGTCCGCACCTGAAAAAGTATTTTTTTTCTTTAAATTTTATAGTTTCAACTTATTAAGTATAATAGCTCAACTTAAGCTTTCAAGATGCTTATGAATGATAAGAAGCGTAAATCAGAAAAATGTATTTTGGAACTATAAGAGAAAATTTTATAACTTCAATATGAAACCTTTTTTCTTGTGAACTGTTCATACTATTTAAAATGCTTCAATACGTTATTTATTTTTTGTTACTATTATTATAAAATTTATAAAATAAATTTTGTCTGAATATTTTTTGACAAATTCATTAAAACTTGTTTTTGGTAAAATAATGATTAAAAGTAATGTGTGTAAGTAGCTCATATTCCTCCTCACAAATGCTCCAATATGAAAAATGAAACAGTTATATAAATGACATATTACAGCAGATTCCGAAGTACTTCTTTGTTCAAAAAATATTATTTTTACCAAGGAATAAGTAAATCATTGATTTTTATCCTCGCAATACCGGCATTTCCGGAAATCATAAATGGGGACTAAATACGCATGAAAAATTAAAACTCAAAAGAGCAGTAGGGTAATGGGAAATTTTGAACATTCCAATTATGTACTTTTAATCAAAGGAAACAGTAATGATGAGTGCAATTTAAAACTTACCATGGAGCGTAAAACATGACAAGGGAGTTTTCTTGTTTTTCTAATTCGCTGGTGAAATTTTCATCAGTTAACTCCAAAACATCTTCCTCGGCTCCTTGGACTCCGAGGAAGAGGAAAACTAGTAATAGATAATTAAACAGCATTGTTCTACAATAACGTGTAACTCCACCAAAAATCCGTTTTATACTATCTCGACTGAGAGATGCTGAATAACAACACTACGACTACACGCCGTGTAGCTGAAAAAGCCGAAGACGTGGCCTTTTCACGAAGCACGAAGAAGACTCGTTTAGTGCTGTCGTACGGTGATTGGTCAAGGAATCTTGGCAGTGGATGATTCTACCTATGGCGTTATGGCAGATCAGTAAGGGTATAACCGACATTGGTAGGATATGCGAATTGTAAATGTGGCAGAGCCAGGGATGAATTAAAAGTTCAGAGATCCCCGGTCCTTGGAGCACTTTTTAATGAGAGTGAATTTGAATTTGTTATAACTAACGAACAGTTTTTTACAAAAGTTTTAACTTTTTTTGGGATATTTACTTAGTTAACTTAACTTAATTTTGACAAGAAAAAATAAAAGCAATATATCACATTTTAATTGAATTGTTTTCTACGAAAAAATTGATCTAAAAAAATATATAGGCATGCAGAAACCAATTTTTTGAATATATATCCTATTTATTAAAAACTGAATTGACGAAAATTTTAAAACAATTTTAAAGCTTATGGCCATTAGCCAATCGGACCACATACATTATTTTACATTAATGTAAAATCATTTTTTTCGTATACAAAATATCTTTTTGAAAATTTAGGAGAAATGATAAAATACAGCAAAGAAATTCTGTCTGCCAATAACTTTTTCAGTTCTATTTTTTATAAAAAGAATTTTATGGGAAATTTTAAATAAAATGAACCAGACAGGCCTTCCTCATTATGTACTTACTTCCAAATTTTCAAAAATATTTTGTGTAACAAAACTGTATCTTACAGGAATATATTTACCTATAAATTTGGTTTTGTGATCGAATTGATCCATAGTCTTAAAAAATAGGCGAATTTAAATTTTTTTTTCGTAGTTTTGAAAATTTAAAACCTTAGTTTCCTGAATTATCTTTAGCTGGTTCGTTTAATGTCTTCACTCAATAAAATTGTCGGTAACTTATCAAACAATTTACAGTTCGTTCACGAGTGGCCTATAGGATAAGAAGATGCATGTAAATTAAATGGTATTAAAAACTGCCAAATTCATACTTTTAAGAGTTGACGCACCTTCCCCAGTATTTTTAAATTTAATTTCACAAAATTTAAACTCGATATATCTCATTGTTCATGATCATGAGTTTAAAAAATATGCCAAAATATGTCGGTAACGTAGAATTGTTAGATGATACATGGCCTTAAAAATGAATTTTTCAACTCATAATTTTGTGTCCAAATGAAACTTTAGGCTAGTTTTTAAAGAAGAGATGGACGGAGAGTCGAAAAAAATGTTAGTGGAACCGATTATTTCCTTAGTTTTTTTCATTTATACATCTCTTTTATCGAATTTTTTTAGTTAAAGAGTGAAAAATTTCATCTTGAATAAAATGAATAATCGAAAGTTTGAGTTAGATGAAAAGTATAGATTTTTTATTAGTGGAATCATATCTAAAAACAACTAAAATTTATCAATCGATTCCGACCATAAATAATTTTTCTTTATGATTGTTTTGTATCTATCAATAATTTTTCATATTTTTGTTCGTATTTTGTTAAATTTTTCTAGATATCTGAATTTTTTCCCGTCAATATTAAATATCTACGTGAATATGTTTATAAGTAATGAATTGTTTATTTCACTTTTTCTGTACTATGTACAAGAAAAATGAAAGAGATAAGACTGAATTAAGGGATGACCTTATTTGATTTTAGAACGCGTAAAAATGCTATAATTAAAATAATGTAGGTTGAAGCATATAATTTGCATGAGTGATTCAATTCAGTGTCAAAAAACCGCAATAGTAGTTGCGTTTATTCCTGTCAGCCCCTTGAGAACGGATGCGACCCTCAAAGAAGAAAAATGTCCCTCTTTCCTCGGATTTTACGCAACACTAAGTTATGCGGTGATGCTCATTGTTTAAGCACAAATTCGGTTTGTTCAATTTTAAGCATCAGAAAGCTGCATAAATATGAAGAAATACAAGTATAATACACTGAGAACAAAATGCTGTTGAATCAAAAGCATTTCTTTCCAAAAGCATATATATCATAGATTCAAATCAATATGCTATAGAATTAGTAACATATTTATTGGTTCTTGTAGTATATTTTTATGAATTAATAGTATATATATGTTTTTTGAAAAAAATGCTTTTGATTCAATAGCATGTTTTTCTCAGTGTAGCTATTTGTACATATAATTTAAACATATTTTGTATCCTACTTTATATTACACTCAGAAAAAATATTTGATTGAATCAAAAAAATTATTTGTTTAAAACACTTTCTTTGATGTAAAGAAATGTTTTGTTTTAATGAAACAAAATTTTTTTGATTCAAACAAAATATCTTTGGATTAAATAAATATTGGTTTGAATCAAATAAACTTCTGCCTTGAATCAAACAAATTATATCTTTGACCATATATCAATGCATTAATTTCTTTGTTTTGAAGAAAAATTAATTTGATTCAAACAAATATTTATTTGGTTCAAAGATATTTTCTTTGAATCAAACAAATTTTATTTCATTTAAACAAATCATTTCTTTAAATCAAAGAAAGTTGTTCAAACTAATCATTTAATTTGATTCAATCAAATCTTTTTTCTGAGTGTATATTGTTAGAAATATTATTAAATGTCATACGCATTTTTATATATAATTCAATATCTCTATATATTATTTATGAAATAATGCACTGGTATATTGAATTAAATATACTGATGTATTAAATTTTTAACACACGAAAAATAAACAATTCAAGTAATTTGATTATACACAATTATAAACTTATTTTTGCAGTGAATTTAGGTTATAAATAATAAAAAAGATTATTCTCTTTCATGTAGATATACACATTAAATTTGAAATTATTTATAATATCTATAAGTATTTAGGGTGAACATAATTAATTTTCGAAAAGTAGGACAAAAAGGTTTGAAAAATGAGGACAAAGTAGGTCAAAAATTTATTTAAAAAGGAGGACGAAGTAGGACAGAAAAGTTTGAAAGAGAGGACAAAGTAGGATAGAAAAGTTTGAAAATGAGGACAAGATAGGACAGAAAAGTGACTATTTTATGAAATGTTATCAATGCTTAACATCTTATATTTTTATTTTATTTGAACCCTGATACATTTTAATTAATATAATCTATTGAGTTGAAAGATTATTTTTGAGTTTTTGAGGCTTGTCAATTGACAAAGAAATCGTTAGATGGCATTGAATGATAAAATTTTGTACAAAAAAAGATCCAAAAGTTGATTAAAAAATAAAAATTTATCATTTGAAAAATCCGGACGAAAACCCGGACAATGTCAAAAATCCTGTAGGACAACTCACACAAGCCCTAAACTGAGGACATGTCCGGGGAAATCCGGACGGATGGTCACCGTATAAGTATTTGAAAAATCAGTCTTAACCTATAAATCTATATTGATAATTAAATTGATTTGAAATAACAGTATTTTATAAGTAACGTTCAAAAAATACTGTCTATGACTCTTAAAGTCACAACAAAATCTAGTGATTCGAAAAACGCACAATAGATTTCAAAAAATGTTTGATTCCACAATCATATGCGGACGTCTCTTCGGACATTATACGTTTTTTATTTGTAGGTTAATAATTATGAAAACTAAATCTTGAAGTCGACATTTTTAGGACGTTCTGTGGAGACTTAATGTCGGACTTTAGACATTTGATATCTAAAAGTCGTATTTCAATGCACATAGAACTGTCTCGGAACAGCAAAAACCTGAGTCTAAAGGCCGAGGGACGTCATTAAGACGTTTCAAGTACATCAAATGTCTCCATGTAACAATAGAGCAATTAATAAAAAGTCTTTCTTTATTGCTTTTCGTTCAAGTTTATATAGAATTCTATATACACTGCGTAAAAAGTGCTGTTGAATCTATAGTATTTTTGCCAAAGCATGTATAAAATTAATTCAAATCAATATGCTATAGAATTTGTAGCATATTTATTGGTTTTTACAGCAGATTTTTTCAGTCAATAATATACATGCTTTTGGCCGAAATGCTAGAGATTCAATAACATTTTTTACTCAGTGTTGTGTCAAATCCGAGGTCAAATCGTCTAACTTGTATATTTTATAATATTTTCGATTCAAAAGTTATAAACATTATTTTTCTTAAAGAAATCTGTATTGTACAGTAGTATAATTTTTGCTTCCAAATATACTTAAATATACAATGCGCTTTTCAAAATTTTGGAAATAACGATATATAATCGAATAAAACTTTAATTTCTTCTCATTATTGATGTTTTATGATTTAATACATCAAAAACATTTGTTTATTGACAAAGTGATATTAAAAGCGATTTCCGGTCTGGTCCTTGGTGAAGCTGGATATTGATTTTTGGTGAGAGAGAGAAAGTGAGAGATAGATATATGTAATACGATTGAGGCAGTATAGAAGCGCGCAAGGGGTTTGAAAAGGTCGGCAGATCAATTTGACCATTCGGATCTGAAAATACATCTTCGAGTGATCTTAGCTTCAAATACTCTTATTAAAATGGATTACGTTTCTTTGCAGAAATAGATTATGTTCTTTGATTATCAATTGCAAAATATTATAATTATATGACAAGTTCAAGATGACTTATTTGAAAAAGAGAGAAAAGGTTGAACTTCTAAGGGGAAGCACGGATTTTGTAAAAAATAAATGAAAGAGGAAAAAGTTTGGAATGATTTGTCCATTGTTTCTGAAATCCGGATATTCGAAATGAAGTGGCCACCCCCTTCGTGAAGGGTGAATAGTCGGGCAATCTCTGCTGGTACGTGAGAAGAGACTGTGATTTCTTAAACGCCGGAACCCTCAGGTTTCCAGGAGATAAAAAATTTCTTTGGGATTTACGCTTTATATCCATGACGGGTGTATAAAAACATTATTTAACATATGCGTCGAAAAAAGGGAGTCAATTTAGAGCTTAAGGGGGTGGTATTTATTAAATACATACTTTTAAAGTCTGAAATAGTCAAAAGTAACTAATGAGAAAACGTTTTTGAAATTTTAATGTAAAATATATTCAATTTTGTTTTTATATTCTCATAATAATTTATGTAAGAGTTTTTAATTGTTCAAAATATGTCCAGGTTTCTTTGCACTTGTTTTCAATCATTCACATAAAAGCTTCTAATTTATAAAATACATAACTTTAATTAAAATGGTAGATTGTATTGACCCTTGATTTAATTTATAAAACTTGGTACCGTAGTATCAAGAAAAAATCTACCAAAATATTTTTGATACGTTGCTAATAGTCTATGTAAAGCCTTTATAATAAGCTGAGAAAAGTTAAAAAATGTCCATTGTTTCAAGAGTTGTTTAAAATTCATGAAAACTGAAATCTTGACTTCTTTGCAAGTGCACGAAAACTTAATTCTACAATAATTTAGGAACTGCAATTATTCCTGAAAGTAAATAATACTTTTGAAAATATTCATGCATTATTTTTGCACAGAATTTTCAAATTCGTCAAAGAAATCCATATAGTAAAGGAACCAACTTTTGATCAGGGTTCCAAAATGTGAATCAGTGTTTTTTCTTCCATAAATACCAAAATTATTTTTTATCTTTTTGTATTTTCATACATTACACTTATCATCTAGCATTCAAAATTTAAAATAATTTCGATATTTATATTAGAAGAAAAAACACTGATCCACATTTGAAACCCCGATCCACATTCGGTTCCTTTATCTTAAGGATTTTAAATTGGATCGTGTGAATCTAGTGAGAAAATAAAAAAAAGGATTTTAAAAATATAGGAAACCTTTGTTTTTTCTCAAGAGTTTGAGAACCTTCGCTTTAAAGTCCCACTTATCGAGCGCGTAGTTGGTATGATAATGTAATAAAATAAATGAAGGCTGCTCCCGAGCGATACAGCTTCTTCGTTCATTCCTTTTAACTTGTACGTTCCTCTCTTCCCCTGCTCATCTCTCTTTGGTGCTCTAGGTTTGTAGCTGATTCCTTCTCTCTCGTCCCAGGGATGAAAATCGAGAGGGTAGAAGGGAATGGAGTTTACCTCGAAAACGAAATACAACAAGTCCTGCCGCCATTGCTGAATCGCACTTCAGCGAGAGTTTTGTTACAGGTTGGGGGTGTCGGAAGCAACCGAGGGTGCCGGTGGACCTTTACGGGGCTTTGGGGGTTCGGGGAAGCTCGAAAACTCCGCCCTCGTGCCGCAAAACCGAGTCAATACCATGGCTTCTTCTCATTCCATTGCATCGATCCGATAAATAAAACATAGATAATCAACTCTTTACCAAAGTGTCGAAATTCACTCTTTGCTCCAAGTTTACACTTTTATCACACTGATACCCACAAACAATTTCGGAATATCCAAACTCTATTAAATCCTACTAATTATAGCCAGCTACGAAAGTAGTATCAAAATCTAACAAAATGGAAGCCTATCAAATCTAATCGAAAATCTCATCTTTAAAAATATGAAAGGATTATTCAAAAATTATAAGTTTAATTTGTGGCACAGTTTTCTCCTTTTAAATCATTTTGGATAAAACTCAATGGAATTTATCTAAAAAAATTTAATTTAATTGTGTTTATAGCAATACTGTTAATTATCAAATGAAACGCTTAACTTATAAAAGATACTAATTATTTTGCGAATGTCCTTTTTATAAACTTTCTGAATTTAGTATCATTAGTATTAATTGGTATTTCACAAATTGTATATAGAGATTTTGGAGATAGTGAAACTTGTGTTTAAGGTTATGAATCAACCGAACCATGCGACCAAATTTATAGGTGTTTTGTGTAAGATTGTTTTTCTTGTACACAAAATATCTCTCTGAAAATTTGAAAAGTATGATAAGATACAATGAAGAATGTCTGCCTGGTTCGTTGTATTAAAAATGTTTTCAAAATTTCTTTTTAGAAAAAAATAAAACTGTGAATGAATATTATATATGTAAATATCTTTGTTCTTTGTAATATTTAACGCTTGTCAACTTTCCAATCATTCCAAATAAATTGAAAAATTCTTGAGTTTTGGTAAGATCCGAATATATAAATTTTGATATATGCTAATAATATATGCGGACAACGAAACTTTCTCTTGATCGAACAAAACTATTCAATTAACTCAAAAAAATCATTTGGCTAGTAAAATCTAGTTGCTAGAACCAAAAATATCCACCCAAATATTTTGTTTGCTTTTAATAAATTTGAGTATTTATTAGATTGATTAAAAAACTTAGGTTGAGTCACTAAAATGCTTTGTTTTTTTCTGGGTGCTGAAATATCCAAACTCAAATACTTTCTCTATAGTTAAACTTTTTACTTATATATGTACGTCCCAGAATTGAATTATTGATTTCTTAAATTCAAAAGAGTACTAAAGTTCAAATGTTTGGTATATTAAATTTGAAAATGGCCCCAATCAAAACATCTTGATTTGATAAGAATAAAATAAGTGTATTCATTATAAAGATACATAATTTCATCGCTGTGGACAGATGTATCGAGAAATTTGTTTGCGCTCACTTGACTTGGAGAATTTGAAGAGATCGTAATTGAAAAAGCATTACTTGGGCTCCCCAACGATACCGTTTAACTCCCCGATGGCTTTGACAACTTAAGCAGCCCCTTAAACCTCACTCAGCTCGATGTAATTTATAAGCGTTGAGGGTACCGTCGGGACCGTCAAACTGCCATGTGGCAAATCCTTAGGGCACATTCCCCCCTCCTAGTCAAAGTCAGGGATTACGTAGTGATAAATAAATATGTACACTTTTAGCATACAATAACCTTAACCACCATGAAAGCGGCAACTAAAACCTCCATGACCATGCAAATTATCATATATATATATTTATATAATGTATCAAATATATGGCTCAAAATACCTAATTTGTATCCCATTAACGTTTTACGCGATATCCTGGGATGTCTTTGAAACATTGAACTGTTTGGAACGGTAACTAAAGATTCAAGGATTTAATATTCATACTGTCATATATAACTTTATTACAAGGAATCATGACATAGTTACAGCGGTTTTTTGTAAGATATTGATATTATATACGTACACTTTTACAACCATCATTATCACAACACGAAATGTACAGAACGCGCACAGGTCATAATTATTTTTATAGCTTATCGATGGAGCAGATAATTCAAAATTATTTATATCGGTGTCTGTTTATCATATATATTAATATAAGCTGCTAAAATTTTTCTACCAACTGTTCATATTTTTCAAACATGGAGAACAAAAATCTGTTGCATTTACTGAATAGATCAGTTAAAATAGTGAGAGCATCAAGTTTCTATAAATTTAACAGATATGGAGGAAAAAATCTCGTATATTTACTGAGTCCGTATTCTCTAAATTTTTTTCAGTGAAATTTCAATCCAAAAAAGTGAACTTTATTTCAAAAGAGTGGTATTTTCCATTAGAATGAAAATTCCACTCCATGAAATTACAGAGAGTTACTTGAAATAGTGACAACATAGAATTTCTGTATTTCTAACACATTTTTCAGTACAATTCAGCGCTTTTCTCTAAACATAACAGATTTTTCAGTTAATATTACAGAAATGCTTGTTAAATCTACAGATAAGGAATTTCCTTCAAAATTGTAATTCAACAGAAATTCCTGTGATTTTTGTCGACAAATCTGTTGTGTTCAGAGAAAAGCGATTAATTGTACTGAAAAATCTGTTGAACTTACAGAAATTCCATGCTCTCACTATTTTAACTTATATGGACTTTATTAAATGTAACAGATTTTGTTTTCTCCGTGAATAAAACAAAATTGCCTTTATCGCTTTATGAACCCCTTTTTCTTTTTGTTATTATGATAACAGGTATCTGGTGAATGAAGGAGACATGATTATAAAGAAATTAGTATTAGGCCTGATATTATTCTATCGATTTAAGAAAAAATCTTCCTTTTGGGGTTTTTTATGAAGTTTGATTCAGCCTAATATTGAACTATGTCGATGCATTTCCAGAATACAATTGAATAGTTGACTGTAGAAATACCGGATACATTTTCACTATAAAACACTGGTTTCAAACGTCTCTTCGTTTATACAGTTATTTGTTTAGGCCAGTTATTTCGGTGCTGAATTCGGAATCCCAATTTACTTCTACTTTATGTCAATGTCTTGAGCCTCTTATGATTCACAAAATACAGTGACTACAGAGAATTATTTATTTCGTTATTAGCGAAAAGGGTTATCATTCAAATCAATGATTAACAGAGGATGTAATGAAAAAGGGGTCTTATTTATGTAGGTAAAATTAGAACACTCCACGCAAAACTATAAAAGTTGATACAATGTATAAGTTCTTTATAACATGAATCAAAAATGCATTTCTATCTTCAATAAAAAGATTTAAACTAGATAACAAAACAAAAATGAACAAATAGAATATAATAAATAAAATTCAATAAAATAAATAAAAGTAATAATAAAAGACTACTTTCAGTGGACATCTTTGGTTTGAAGTTCAAATCTTCTGATTTAAGATTTTTGTCCTTTAGGAACTATTTTTTAAAATTATAAATCGACTCAAACCACTAAAATCTTTTTTGCACTGTTTGATGTTCGACTTATTAATCGATTGCGACAAAATCATCTGGGTCACAGCCTCGTAACTTCACTTTATTTTTCTTTTGTCTTTCAGTTCATTGGTTTGATTGAAAACTAAATAGCAAACATACTTGATTTAATTTTTATACATGTCACAAAGAACTTTTTCCATGGGGGTGTTCCCAATGGTCCTGTGGAAGTAGATCAAGCCTACTCTGGAAGCAGGAACAGCCCTCAACAGGGGCAAAAGTAGTAACAACCGACCAAATCTCTCGGGCCTTCCGGGTTGTTGCACCCTCGCGTGTTGTCCCAACATGACCTGAGCTTGGTCTTGCAAATTTTCTATCTGGCTTGAGTCCTTTAAGCCTCGGGTTTCTGCAGAGAGGAATGAAAATAAAGGTGTTAAAACAAAGAGGGTTCATTAAGATTATAATCTGATTCTAATTCATTTGACAGTATCTATTATATTCGGGTATGAATATTAAGGGTTTTCACATAATTACAAAATTTCTTCATTTTCTCTTTTAAAATAGGAGTGTTTTAAATCAAAAGTGTATACATTAATATTTTAAAGAATTTGGAAATCCTTCGGTGAAAAAAAAGACGCTTTCGACTGCGCTGGTATTCGAGCCCAGGTCTTTCGATTGCCGGGAGGACACCTGTCGACAACGTATCCTATCTGATCGCGACAAGTGATACTCCGATAATGTAGGCAGTGACAAAAATTTCAAGCTCAAACTAATTAATTTTTATACATTAATTTGTTTCCTCAAATACTTAGATATCAAATGAAATGCTAAATCTTTGTTTACTCGTTATTAATTTGTAAGCCCAACCCAATATAATAGCATGTTTGAAATTAAAATTAAGTTAAAATACGTGATACTTAACTATTTAAAAAAATACAAAGATGAATAAGAAGATCGATTCCTTTAGACATGAGGCAAAATAAATTTTTATTTAGACTAAAGTTTCAATCTCCACTCTGAAGGCATCATCAGGGCCAATCAAAAATATTAGTCTCAATAATTTGGACTTAGACGTAGTCAAAAGATAATTTGTCATATTTATAAAAAGTTATGTTGTACTCTTGATATCACAATATCCTTGTCACAATTTAAGAATTCTAAACAATGTTAAAAAAATATTAAGAATATTACTGATGAATTTTTAAAAATAAATTTAAAAAAAACAAAAACTTAAGTAAAACAATTTTTGTACCTCAAAATTAAATTATTATTAGTGGCAGTCATGTTGAAATTCGGAAATATAAATTATTTAAACGACTATAGTCCTTTTATGTAAAATCACAATTTTAATACTGACTTTTTGGCCCTGACGATGCCTTTAGAGTGGAGGTCGAAACGTTGTTCTAAATAAACAATCATTTTGCGTTATGTCTAGAAAAATCAATCTTTTTATTTAACTTCGTCATAATCTCAGACGTTAAATAACTATAGATTAAAAAAAAAAGCTATAAAAAAATAAAATGAGTACCTGGTCGAAATAGGACAATGGCTTTCATACAGGCAAACTCTGCAGGATCGACGACAACAGCTTTATATCTTTGCAGAGTATCATGAAGATGCCTAATATCAGCAGCCACTTGACTCGGTTTTCCATTCGGTGTTAAATGTAATCCAGAGTGAGGATGAGGATGTGGTGAGATAGTCAGAGCTGTGAGTTCGGCTGCACTAAAGAGAGGAGATGACTCCAAAGGGAGACACCATTGAACGGCATTGAGTAGAAAGAGTTCTGACCAAGCTTCCTCTAATAGTATCACTTGGTCCCTGAATGGTAAACTAGCAAATGAAGGTAGATTTTTGGCCCATTTTACGGCCATAAAAAGCAATCTCGCGCTAGTCTCATAAACTGTTTCCGCACTCACTGGTGAATACAAGGATGGAACGATTGGAGTCATTTGGGTGCAACCACTTCGTTGTGGCATCAAAGGCTCTTCATTTGTCACATCTATACTGTCCTCAGAACCGTTTCCTATCGTGAGCATACATTTTTTTTAAGTCTTCTGTCACATTTTTTAACCAAGTTTGTAAAATAATAAAATTATTTTTTTATGAATCAATGGTATGAATATTTGCTTGAGTTTTTTTTTGTTGAATTAACAGTTTTTTATTTAAGGCTAGTTAAGTTTAACCCTTTCACTGTAACGCTTTCTTTTGCCCCCTTTAACTGTAACGTGGTGTCGAATCGACCCAGGGGTTTAAAAAAATAGAAAAAAGCATCCAAAAAATCTGAAAAAATTCATACATGTAGCTCAGGATTTCTACTTTACGATAAAAATTTGATATACGAAGTTTTCGTCATTTTTTTATAAGATAATTAACAATAAAGAAACAAACTCATGGAAAATACGGGAACTTTGAAATTTCGGGGTGGGTCGAATCGACACCACGTTACAGTGAAAGGGTTAAGTGTGTTTCAATTGCATAAACTATCTGTCTGACTATATAAAGATGAAGCTCAATTTTATTTATTAAGACACAGAGTGCACTTGATTAGGATCAATTTACCTGTTTGTTTGATAATTATGATTATGAAAATTATTTTGATTGCAATTAATATAACTTACCATCATCGGTGTCTTGACGAGGTGGAGTATTCGTTGTAGTGGAGTTTGTTGTAGGCGCAACAGTAGGTAAAGGCAGAGACGTTGTGTATCTAGCCATTGCTAAGGACACAGGTGGTCTAAACAAAAATAAATGAAATAAAATATAAGTTGAAAAAGAATAATTCTAATATCTTTAAATATTAAATCTGAGCATTTTGAAGTTGGGCAAAAACTCCTAGTTTTTCATGTTCTCGAATGATGCTAACGAACTTCACGCTTTCAGTCCAAATGGATTATTTCGTTCGCATCCTTAATTTCTGAGGGTATTTTGTATTGTGTAAACTCCATGTCGCGATCCAGATCCGAGTTTATTTTCAGGTGGTTAGCCAAGTCTCCGGCTTTTTTGCGAGAAAGTAATCTGTGCCAAAATCAAACGCTGTCAAAAATCGAAAGGGGGGTCAAAATTTCAATCTTAAACATCAGTCAAACTTGTTCCAAAAATAAGATCATCTAGTGCCAATGAAGAGTGGGATTCTGATCTTTGAATATCTCTGGAAGAAGAGGCAACGTTTCTATAAAAGTTCTACTATTCCTACTAACCTAAAAATCTAGAAACCATGCCTTTGAAAGAACCTGGTGAATTAGTTACTGAAATGGATATCCCCAGTGGTGAAAATTTTTCCTCTTGTTATATGGAACTTTGCAAAAAACATCGAGTACGGCCCCTTCCTGCAATTTGCGTTACACTACCTCATTATTTGGAGTTCACTACGGATCGAATCAAGATCGATGAATGGGGTCCAATTTTGAACTCATTGTCTGTAGATCGAACTCTAAAATCCATTGGAATTAAGAGCAGATACCAATATCGGAAACCCTTGGAAGAAGTGAATTCAGAAGCAAAAGCCAGGGCTGTAGGAAAGGCTCCAGTCGTGCTGACCAGATTCGTTCTTGAATGGCTCTCACACAGTGTGGCTCAATGTGTCAGGAATTCTCCAGTTTTAACTTCTCTGGAATTGGAAGGCATACCTTTTCCTCCAGATTGTTTAGCTGTTTTGTGTGTGGGTCTCTCTAGTACTAAAACTCTGAGGCATTTGTCTCTTTCCAAATGCTATGTAGGAGATGGAGGTTGTGAGTTGATTTGCAAGACGATTGCCGATGTCCAGAGCATCAGGTCTTTGGATCTGAGTAATTGCGATTTGACGTCTAGATCTGGACTTGCCTTAGCAGCTTCACTTTCTAGGCAGAAACTGCATCTCTTTCATGACACCTGGAAACAATCCTTGAGGTATCGAGAGCCAAACTTTGATGCGATGCCAGGATTAAGAAGGTTAACTTTGAATGATAATCCTCGGTTAGGTGAGCTATCAAATTTTCAGCTTATGCAAAAATATCTTATTTATTGGTTCTTTTATTTTTTGAATATTTAACAAAATTCTTTAAAATTTCAGGGGACTCAGCAATTAGTGATATCGTTGAAGCTGTGAAAGACAGTCTTTGGTTGAAAGCCCTGGACCTCCAACGATGTGGTCTTACGGACGTCGTAGCTAGTGATATTCTGGAACTCCTAGACCATAATGAAACTCTAGTAGTCGTTGATGTCAGACTTAATCCAAACCTCCGAGATGAATTAGTTCAAGAGATTTCAAGGAAATTGGAAGCGAACATTCCTAGTGGCAAGTCGGAATTTAAATGGCTTAGTCTGCCCAAAAAACATGTGAATAAGGCAACAAAAAGGAATGAGAGTTGTGATGATTCACAGATTACCAGAGCGAAGAATAAAAAAAGTACCAATCGTCGTCCAGTTTGTCTACCAAGAACCGCACCTTGCAGATCAACTCCCATTGAAAAGGAAAAAGTACGACCACTTTCTTCTGTATCGATGGAGCATCCAAAATTGCAAACTAGCCCTGTGGTCTCTAAAAAGCTCTTACATTTGGATTTGAATGCTCAGATAGGATCTTCTAATGGTTTCTTTAAAGAACTTAAGGAAGAGGAAGCCACAAAGATCGAAAGCCATCAGGATAATTTGAAGGAAGATAAGAACGAAGACACTGGTAAGTTTTTCTGAATGATTAAAACAATAAAATTTATAATAAAGCTAATTTCTGTAAATTGATAATTTTCAGAAATGAAAGTCGTCGAAATTGTGAACCAAGATTTTCATAAAGAGGATCAAATGAACCCTGCAGATAAACTTGAAGAGCTACTGCAGCAATTGTCAAAGGCTCAAACAGAACATAAACGTCTGCTAGAAGAAACTAAAAAACATGATCTTTTGCTGTATGAAGAAAGAATTAGAAGAGAAATGGCAGAAGCGAAGCTGCGATCCTTAAAGAATGATTTATCAGAATTAGAAAATGCCGTGAAAGAAAAGGAACGTGAAACTCGTGGGTTTTTCTTAGTTAGTAAAAATTCCTTAGACGAAATTTGTAATTCTTTCGAAAGTTTACTCGAAATGCTAGGCAGCGTCTCGAGAAATCGAAGCATCAGTTCTGAATCTGAAGAAGAATCAATCAATAAAGATGTAATCAGAACAAAAATGGCTTTACTGATTCGAAAAACGAAATCTGAAAGCCACCGACGAGGATACTTCGGCGAAGAAGTTCCGAAGGATCCTTATAAGTTTGTGAGATCTGAAGCTGACATGAGGAATTCTCTACCACCAAGTGATAGAATTCTTCTCGAAAGGCATATTGGAGATAGTCCGGATATAGTCTCGCCATCTTTAAAGGAAAGTTTCCGCAAAAAGGAAAACAGTTTTCGAGAAGGGGATAATAGTTTTCGGCAAATGGGGGACATGAAGAGGCTTTACGTTCCTTCGTTAGTTTCTGAAAGGGCGAGAGCCATTTTTACACAAATACTTAGAGGAAATATGATAGTGAATGTCAGCTCTCAATAGTATCGAGAATCCATATTTTATTAAATTTACAAGAAGATGTATTGAAACATCAAGTGTTGATTGAAGAGGAGATCGAGTAAGCAATAAAGGTTAAAACTGCATCAGGACATAATCCGTGATGTTACTATTGATTTTGAGGATTTTGTGTAATTTTAATTTGAGTAAGAAGATTTATGTTATAATATTCAGAGTCTTGAAATATAGAAGTTTACAATTTTGAAAATGAAATTTTTTATTACAGTCTTGAAATATTCTGAATAGACAGTTTTTAGAAAGTGTGCTTTTAATGTTCATACCCTGTTTTATAGATTTTCGATTATTTCCAATTCGCAGAATGGCTACTTGAAGCAAACAAGACTAATGGTCAAAGGTAATTTTTCATGATAGATCATGCTCGGCAGGGCGTTAGTAGTGTTGCTTACGATGTTGAAGATAAAGTTAACAAGATCAAACGTGGCAACAGCGTCCTTTCTGCTTCCGATCGAGATAAACTATCGATCTTTCGTTCTTTTCACCTTTAGATTAAATCAGGTGCCATCATAGAATATCAATGATATATATTTAATGTTTTATAAAGTATACTTTCTCCAGAGGGTCAAACAATCTAAACGAATAAGAAAAATATCTACTAATGTGTAGAGATTATACACAAATGGTAAATTTTGTATCATTTGTACAAATGCTCGATTTTGTAAATACCAGCAAATATCTACAAACTTACGTTCCACCTTCCTTTTTTGGTCTTGGGATTTTATTTCATGACAATAATGTAGCCATATTATTTTGTGTAAAAAAAAAAGTAGTTTTATCTCTGCTTTATTTCGAAAAACATTATAGAATTATTTTATGTAATTAAAACAATAAAAGACTTCGGTTTATCATTCCAATATTACTAACAAACATTTTTACCCAAAGACCCCAACAACGACGGCAGCCTCTCGTAATGCACGTTCTTGGTCCATTTCCACCAGAGCTTCTGGTCTAATAGTCGCTGTGTTCCTAGGTTGTCTTTCATTCTGCACAGCTGAAACAAAAATTTCAAAAAATACTTTCTTCAGAATATGTTAGCAAGTTTTTTTTTCTGCAGAAGTTGAAATTTCGTTTGAAAAACTTCTTTTGGTAAAAAATACTACATAACAATTACGTAAATTTAAAAATGAAGTGAAAACACTCATTCTAATTGTAAGTTGTAATGCCAGACATTGAGATGTAGTAAATGTACAATCGAATGTAAGATTGCTATAGATTAATTGGGAGTCGCCGAAGCCATTTCATTTTCCCTCTTGTCATGTTCGCGTAACGCGGTTACATCACGGCTAGTCTGCTGCTGACAGCTGGAATTTAACAGACATCCAGAAATCAGATGCATTGTTTGTATCAGCGTTAGGTAACTCCCATTTGTATTATGAACCATGTGATTTGTTTTTTAGTTATTATGCGTGGCCTATATATTTTCTTGATTTGTCAGATAAATTCATGAATAATAAAATTATCTCCTCTTTTTAAGTTTATACTGCGTCTTGACCTTTAAGATTTTTAAACTGTAATATCCTAGTACTTTTTCTACATATTATATATTCTGAAAAAACCTTTGTTTAGTTTTTTCTACTCAAGTTTTTAGAAATATGATAAAGGACATACTAAGTGATGTATATATACATGTAGGGGTCTAAATATAAAAAGCTTTATTTTTGCTAAACAGAAGTATATTTCTTGTTTAATAACACTGTAGGTGAATTTTCAACTTTCAAAATAACTCAGCGTGGTTTTCAAGATATTTAATTATTAAAATATGGATTTTTTTAAACTGATTTTTCTTCATTTTTTGTATTAAAAACGTCTAAGTCTTTATTGAATCAACGTAAAATGTTGTAAATTTTTCTTTTTGTGTTAGAACTTATACCATAATCTCCCATTTGATTGATCATTTTAAGCATTTTTTATTCGTTTTAGGCGCTATTTCGTGTTTTTTCCACTATATATTAATATATATATATTATAGTAAAGTTCGATACAATCTATAGTAAATTATAATATAGTTCATCTAAAATTGCACAAAATTCCCACAATAACACGTTTTTCCCTAAATTGAAATGTAGTTTAGCAAAAACATAAAACTTGAGTTTCTCCGTGTAGATTATGTGAAACTTTTAGTTACATTGTATAAACTGTTAGACTAAAACAGGATTTGTTACGAAATTTCTAAATAAGAAAAATTACTGTTTTCGTTAAATTGACTATAGTTTTTGTACCTTAAAATTGAGGAAAGATTTAGATAGAATGGGAATAAAAATTGTTATTTTAGTCACATGTTCATCTGGTATCATGAAAGTGAATATCGCTGTTCTAGCTAAATTAAATGTAGAAGCCAGATTTGTTGCTTTTCTACTATTTCTTATTATTTGAGTCATTTTTGGTAGAAAATTATTGAAAAACAACTGATTACATAGCAAACAAGAAGTGAATGATTTCAAATCTGCCAAATTTTAACTGATTCAAATTTATAGAATAGTAAATATGATAAATAAAAATGCACATACCAAACTAAACAGTGATATAGTATATTTTGTGAAACTGATTACATGTATGGTAAAAAAGTAAAGTTTCTAGAGAATTACAAGGTCATACGTCAAAAAGAAAAATTTGAAATTATTCGTGCAAACAATCCTTAGTAAATGCAAAACCAAAACAGAAATTTTGCATAAAGATGGATTAACGTAATATTTTCCAAGCGATTGAGTGCTCTGTTCGCAAAATATAAGAGTAATTTCATAATAACAGCAGTAATGATAAACGTGTGTCCGTCTTTAGATTCTCGAAGCCTGCTGGGAAGCTTAATAGGGTCCTCCTACTTTATCACATGGAAGCCCTTTGGTACACTGCCACGTTTTTCTTTTTTTTTCTAGCCGAGAGAGATAAACGTTCAGTCTCTCTGGGCTCTCATTTGCATGAAACGAGAGCAACGAAACACAGCGGGCAGTCTTCACTTTCCTGGTCACGAAAGTGCGAAAACGAGTAAATGCATTTTCTACGTGTAGGACATACTCATTGCGGAGTAGTGCCACCACCCTATGCATCACTCTTTGCCACCCTTGCATACGTTTATTTCCTCCAATTAACCCTTCGGGCGCAAAGCCACGTGACCGTCGTTAACGACCGCGATGTTTACAAAGCGGATAGTGTAGTGCATTTTGGTGAACCACACGCGCGGTTCATAAGCTTTCGTGTAAAATCAGATATACTGTAGTCGTGTAGCCTATTATATCACTCTGATCATCATCGAAACTGTCGTTATGCCGCCGCTTTTAATATGCGGCTCGATTGAGTAATGCTTTATGCTTTACTGCTTAAGGATGATGACTATATTGTTAAAAATTATAAAATCGTTTTGAATTGGATTGCAAATACACGCATCAATAAATCGTTCAATTCAATATTTAACTGCGTGTTTGTATTTACTTATAATTAGAAATGAACTTGATTACGGATCTTTGTATAACTGATTACGAACTCGAGTTGCAATTATTATCGGGTTGACGATTACAAAATATAGTCAGTTTAAATGTTATTTTTAACTGCTATAAATATTCATCTCACAAGGGACAATATTAAATTAGAAAAATATATAAAATTGTTCAAGATAAAAAGTCTATAGCTTGATAAAATATAAGAAGCTGCTGATTTTAAAAATTCGATAATATTCTTTATCTAATCAGCTTGACTGGGTAAAAAAAGCAATTTAGAATTTTAGGGGGTGATTTTTGTATTTTCTGCTTTGTTAGAAAGACAGCTATATACTTTTAGTTTTGTCACAGAGAAGGGATTTAACTCGATCCCTCTTTACGACATCGAGTTCGGCAATAAGAAAGTTAGCAACGAACGTAACGAGAAGTGGAAAAAGGGGAAAGAAGATGAAAGAAGCGAGGAGCTATGCCAGGTGCGCTCCTACTCGCAAAGGCATTAAGAATTGAATCGAACGTGGGCGAAATGTCTTTATCTCAACCCTCGACATCTTCGTCTTCTCCGCCTTTTCGACCTCTTCTTCACTCCTTTATACGAAAGAAGTATCTGTAGCGAGTTATTTATGTCCGACATAAAAACGACACTCAATTGATTTACGGATTTCATCTTCAATTCATATAGGTCACTTGGAGAAAAGCGAAAAATGTCACGGTTCTTATTTTTTTATATGGCAATAGTAAAAAAAGGAATTTTTAAAAATTTTATGTTATTTTATATCTCTCTGTCTTATGTAATACTTGAATGGTCCCTGTTTAATCCATATATATTGTTTGCTCAAATTGATGCGCCATGACACGAGATATACAAATATAAGATTAATTATCCCGGATAAGATGGAGATGAAAAATAAACATCATCTTAAACATTTCATATAAGAAGATCGAAAACCATCACTGTTAAAAATTTTTTCATAGCGCCTCATTTGAAAATCCGATTTTCGGTACCTGTAGAGCGGGTTGAAAATCGTAGTTTCAACCCGCTCCACAGTTACAGCCAATCAGATTCTCAAAAGAGTTGCTATGAAAAATAGTATACATTACTCGAAACAAAACACAGCGAAAGCATTTCGTGTGATTGCAGCCCTCGTTTCACTCGGGCAGCAAACTTAACACTCATGCAATCGCTCTGTTTTGCCCCTTGTAATGTAATATACTATTGTGATATTTCAATACTTTAAAAGAATTCTATTATATCAATATGTAATGTAAAATTATTGTCGAGGTATTATGAAGTAAAAACACAGTACTTTTAATATCATTTTTCGGAATTACAATACAAGTGTTGTAAATTTGCTGCAAAGCAGCGCCACCATCTGTTGTGAAATTATAATAAATTATGTGTTGTAAAATTATATTACGTTTTGGTAATAAACATTCATTATATACACCGAAAAGAATTCCTTGTACCCGTGTACAAGGAATCAACTATTTTTCCTAGTTAGGACAGGCGCCAACTTTGCAATCCTAGTTGAAATGACAAAGTTCAAGTTTAGTAAGAAAAACAAAGAAAGCAAGTTGATTTGACAGACAGATCCTTTCAGGCGCATGTATTAAACATAACCAAAAAACAACTTTACGTTTATGATCTACTAGAGCAAAATTTATATTGATAAAAATGGGTCTTAAAGAATTATTGACAAAAATAAAAAAAATTTGTTTGCACAGTGAAAAAGTAATAAATACAGAAGATATTCTTTTTACAGCGGAGTTTTGTAATAACAGCATAGCAATATTAATTGAATTTAATTGTTATTAGAACTAGAATTATTTATTTCTCTGTAAAAAGGTTTATATTGGTATGTTTAACTGTATGTACGTGATTCTCTTAAACAGGAATCCGTGTTATTTCAACTAGGTTAGACTTAACTATGGGTGATAGTCGACTCTTGTAAAAAAAAAAATTTTCGGTGTAGTATTGTGAAATTACAACAGATACTTTTTAAATTGGCAGTTACTATATTTGTTCTGGAATTTACATAGAAAAGAGTTATGGTTCCTTTTTGATGCATATAGTGCTACCTGATAACAAATATGGCGAAAGTGACGTCAAATGACAGTTTGAGGTTAATTTAGACTTTTAAATTATTTAAAGGAATTGTACTGAATAATATACGCGTTCATGTCAACAGTCAATGTAATATTGTGTTTATCTTAATTGGAAATAGTTCGTGCAATTAAAAATATATCTTAGTTTTAATAATGAGACGGTACTTATTATTTAGTTGCGAGATTAAATATGTTTCTAATGCTATTGTCAAAATTATGCATAAATGGGTTCTTTTCTGTTACATATCCATATTAGCCAAAGAAGAGGCCCAACGTAACCACCAGTTTTTATAGTGAACAGTAAGGATTTACACCAATTACATACATACGAGTATATCTGAAAAGGAATGAAATTAGAAAAACTTACCATCTTTATTCATTCCCATTTGCATGCACTTTTGTAAGCGACATGCCTGACATTGATTTCGATGTGCTTTGTCTACTATACATCTGCCGGTTCCAGCTTGACACCTAAAAAAAGAAAATATAATATAACCATGAAAAAGGCTGGAAAAGCTAGCCTAGTATTTGCTCAATTATATATTACTAGTAATGGCATATCAAAAGCTAATATTGGCCCAGTTCAAAATTTTTGATTTTTTATTCATGTAACAATATGAATTTCGAAATTCCAATTTTTTATCTATCTTATATAAAAAAGATTATTGTCTTTAATATTTAATATGAAAAATTATTATTTTTTTTATAAACAGTTAATTTTGTAGGAGTTGATTTTTAATTTTGATAAAATATGTTAATAAGTTTCTACTTTATTGGACCCTGATGTAATATGAGTATTTATTACAGTTAAAAACAAAGTTGTACTTTGGAAAGTTTTAATTTTAAGTTCAAGTTTAAATATGGAACATATTAAATAATGAGAAAATGCTTTTAAAAAATGTATTATAGTTTTCAAATTCACAAAAATTTGTGTAATTTTTTTCTCCCATATGTCTTTAAATCAAATAATTTCTTTACTTCTTTAGATTTCAAGGCTTCAAAATAAATGTTCTTTTATTTTTTAATGCTTTGATTCCGTCTAGTAATTTTCTGTGAAAGAGTATTGAAGCAATTCTCGTTCAAGAATGGGAATAAATTTTGGCGCACTTGTCGGAAATCTGGGATGCGTAGTCAGGAGATGGTGTTAAATTCGATTACTTTCATTGTTGGGATAACCCCGTTATCCCTCGTCGCGGCCGTCGCGACGTAAAGAGACGACCCTCGGGGTCACGTACTTACTCCTTATCCTCTTAATCTCAACCAATCCTAAAGCAACATTACTTTGTGCTGAGCTCGAAATACCTGCTCAGAGTTCGGTCGAGATATGATACACGATCAAAGTTAAATCCCCAATTCTATTCTCAATCACAATTTCTTCCTGTATTGCAGTTTCATTTCCAAAAGTAGAACTATATTTTTCCAAACGGGGAATGCTGATGAATTTGATTTTTATTTAAATAATTAATTTATCTACTATGTTTTCATTTTTTTCTTAATAGTTTAGACCATAAATCACGTTAAAATAATTTAAGAAAACTACACGGATAAAAATTTGATGGTTGAAAATACCATTTTTGACGGTAATTTCTGTCAGTTAGTCCCAAAAATATCCTACCTAAATATAACACGTTTCGGGAAATATCATCAAGAATGATAATAAAAATTAAAAATTCATATGCCAACTTTTTTTTGACAAAATATACCTTTAAAGATATTTATGCATATCTTTCGCGTTTACATTATAAGACATTCAATAGGTTGAAATATTACTTTCACGCATTTACGGAATATTATAATCATAACGTTCGAAAATGTTCCCATCGAAGTTTTAACGTTGGAATCGTAGATGGTACTTTTTCTTGTCCTTAAAAACGCGTCGGGCAATCAGCGAACAGCAGAATTTTAATACAAGTATTGATTTGACTTTCTAAGGCCTACTGTAGTCGAAATATGAGAATGCTCGAAAGTGAAACGTATCCATCATAGATGGTTAAAATTTGCCTCAATGTTTACATTTTCACGACAGACAGCAAGTATAATGATTGACATAATAAACTTTAACATTATGATGGGACTTTTTCACAACTTTTTCCAATAGTTCTATTTTACTCTCTAAAATGGTACTTCTCCTTACGAAGTTAATACATTATTTAGCCATCAAATTTCTTTCTGAGTAACAAAATTTTCACAATACTAATTGAGGCTTTTTTTAGTTTTGAAAATAAAAAACATCGTTACTTATGTTTTATAGTTGTTTACTCTCGCTACATCAAAAAAATTAATTTCCTAATACCAGATTTAAAAAAATTACAACGTCTAGCTCTAACTATATATTTTACTACTTAGTATTCAAATATCTTGCTCTGAAAAAATTATATACCCAACTTTTACTAGCTATTATTACTTAAGTTTCCAATTTTCAGTTCTAAATTCTTTTTAAACTTTTCAGTTCTTTTTCAATATAATGAGCAACATACAAATTTAATATTGATACAATCTTTGAAAATGGTTCGATGAAAGATCATAACAGAAAATAAAGTTTAAAACATTTGTCTTGAAAGAAATGTGGTTTACTCCGTACAAATAAAAATTTGCTGATTTTATAAAAACATGTGATGTTTATATTAGTTTTCACTACTTACAACCCGAATGCAAATTTCTCGTAAGATTGGAATCATAAAAGTTACTTTTTTCCTTGAAGAAGTTTGTCTAGCATTTGGTGATTTTAACTACTTATAGCTTTTCAACCTTACACTCTATATAATCAAAATAAATCTAATAAAAAATCATTATTATTTATAATGTCTCGTTGTTTTTTTAAATGAAAATGTATTTTACTAAAATTACTTGACCATTTTCTTGAATCATTACGTGTGTAATTGATCTAAATGGGTAATTTCAGGAGTGAAGTATTGAATATGATATATAACAAAGGCGAAAAAATTGAAAGCAAAATGGGCTGACTTTGTTGTATCGAGGAAGAGTATCTTGTCCCGGGGCAGTGAACATCGATGAATTTGAAGGGTAGTTCCGCGCCTACCGGCAGGGGTCGCGCAAATTGATTTGCGTTCACACCCCACCGGAGTCTGCAGATCTCGACTCACCCTCCATTCACCCTTCAGAACCACATCATACATTTATTTACGCATCTCTCTATTCTTCTGAGACCAGTATTGTTTGGTTTATCGAGTTACGCTCGGTATAACCAAAAACATGTGTTGCTGCCTATCAAAACTTGTATGCACTTCCTAATTATCTAACGAGGTCAAAATAAATCATATCCGCACCTTAACTTCACCTCCATTCATCCATCAATATAATACTTAAGAAAACAACATTTAAGGTTATATTTATAGCTGATATATGTCAGATACAATAAAACTTTTTCAATAAATTTCTCATCCTGTAATTTCGTATTATCACATAAAAGAGTTCACTCTGGAATGTATTTAAACGTCGAGTTCATATACAATATATCTGTAATATTTTAAACCATTTAAATGTTCAAACTAATAAAAAATTTCCATAATGGATTATTAAGATGATTCTCACATAAGATTGTTAAGGAAGAATTGTTATTATAACATTTTTTACCTTCTAAAGATTGTTTTCTAATTTTTATAGTAAAAAATAATTCGATAGATTTTGTTGAAATTGATCTTTTATCATTTTCAAAGCCAAAGTTGTTCTACCACCGTTTTTGTCTCATCTACCATTTCCTAAATCTTTAAAACAAAGTTTTATCTATTTTGGATTAATTCAAAATTTCTGTAAAACGGAGATAATTATTAAAATAAGGATTATCATAGAATTAAAAAACTTATCTCACAGCTTGCAATTCAAAATGAAGTAGTCCAGTATGCAGCATCACGAATTGAAAAAATATTCAGAGTTCACTGTGAATAAAAAACCGGATAACAAATAAACCGGAAAACATAAAAATTTTTGCACACGAACCGACCGCAATTTAAAAAAATTTTATTATTAAAGAAGAATGCCAAATTGGTTATCAATGGCAAAATGCGAACAAGGTTTACATTTTTAAAAACTTTTCGTGAAGACTTTGTTATCGGAGTCTCTCACAGAATGATCTGAACTGTTTTCAAAACTGACTCGAGACATGTGGCTTTGCTGACCGAAAATTTTTATATAAGCAATCCTGAGAGGTTCTTTTCCACCTTGAAGAGGGTCCTATATACCTAGTTAAGAAATTCGAGACGTTTATGGTGATTTTCACGAGTGGACGAAGGCGTGTATTTTTCAAGAAACGATTTTTTTTATATCAGCTTCACGGACAATCCATTTAACATTGAATTTGCAAGCAAGGCATTACAGAAACATAAATTATTAGAGCTAAAAATTACAGTTTCGACACGCTCTACACTGAAAAAAATGGTTAGTAAAACCAACTACTTCGGTTTGTAAAATATGCCTCAGCTATTTTATTAGTTAGCACAACAATTTTTTTAGTTGGTGTTACTACCCAAGTTCTTGTGATAACAATTGAGATAGTAACACCAACAAAAAAAATTGTTGTGCTAACTAATAAAATAGCTGAGGCATATTTTACAAACCGAAGTAGTTGGTTTTACTAACCATTTTTTTCAGTGTACAGTTACATAAAATCAAATTCTCAAAAGAGTTATGAAAAATAATATGCATTACTCGAAACCAGGGGCGGGTTTACACAAGGGAATCATGGGCAGCTGCCCAGGGCGGCACCTCAAAGAGGGCGGCAAAAATGAGGGTTTTTGTGCATTTTTCTTCAAAATTCTTAAATACAAATTTTCAATACTTGAAAACCAAAATTGATTTTTATAGTTTAAAAACATGTATAAGTTCATTTGTTGAAGTAATAGAGGGGAGGGGCGGTTATTCTAGTTTGCCCAGGACGCCCTCGTCGGTAAATTTGGCCCTGCTCGAAACAAAACACTACGGATTCAACGAGTGTGAAGTTTGCTGCTTATATAGCAACTACGTTATTCTAGCCATGAGAACTCAAAGTTTTAAGTTCTCATAGCGAGTTTTAAGAGTTAAGGACAATTCCAATAACGTTAGCTAGTCGCCACGACCAGGTATTCAGAATATTTGTTAATTTCTCATTTTTTTGGCATTGGGTCAGCCTCATTTTATTTTCTTCGATTAAAATGATCACTATTAGATATAAAAATACGCAGAAAAAGAAAGAAAGGCAAACGTTTCGGCCTCATATGGGGGCCCTCATCAGTGCCATAAATTCAAAGATTAATTCAAAATTTCTGTCAAAGATTAGAATATAGGAGATAATTAAAATAGGGAATATCATAGAAATCAAAAACTTATCTCATAGTTTGCAATTCAAAATGAAGTAGTCTAGTATGCAGCATCACGAATTGAAAAAATATTTAGAGTTCACTGTGAATAAAAAAACCGGATAAAATTAAAAAACAAAAAATTTTGCATACAAACCGACGGCAACCATAGCCAGGCCCGTGGAGTGGGAGGGGGGTTAGGGGTGATTCCTCCCGGGCCCGTAGCTTTTAGGGGGGCCTGGAACGTTGTTTACCTTGAAAATTTTGCAGTTAGCGTAGTATATAAGTATCAGCAGTAAATTATGGTATAGTTATAGTACGTCACGCAATAATGATTAAACATGGCTTTCAAAAAAAAAAAAAAAAAAAAAAAAAAAAAAAAAGAAAGGGGTGAAAGAGCCTGATGAATTTTTCCCTCTCAGGCCTGGATTTTCTCTCCACTGCCCTGACCATAGCTACAGAACATGTTGCTGTAGCCATGGGTCAAGTAGCAACAACAAGTCTCCCTCGTTAAAGTTACTCCTTTTTCCAATTACATTTTTCCTAATCACTATGGCCAGGTGTTATTTTTCTCTATGTAAAATCCTTAAGTTTTAAGGGATATCTCCACATTTTCCAATAAAACCACTAAAAGTTTAAGGAAACTTTTTTATAGACGTTACTAAATTCGCTAAATTTTAGGGAATCCTCTAAAAAATAGTTTTTTTAACCATTTGAATGTTTAAATTAATAAAATTTTATAATGGATTATTAAGAGGATTCTCAAATATTATTATTCAGGAAGAATTATTATTATAACATTTTTTACCTTCTAAAGATTGTTTTCTAATTTTTATAGTAAAAAAAATTCGATAGATTTTGCTGAAATTGAACTTTTATCATTTTCAAAGCCAAAGTTGTTCTACCACCGTTTTTGTCTCCTCTACCATTTCCTAAATCTTTGAAACAAAATTTTATCTACTTTGGACACAAACATGTATAAACCTAAAATCAATAAAATTTTCTAATATTCTAAGAATCACATGACCGTAATTAAAATAAATTGTAATTGATGAGTTGGATTCTATTTTTTGCCACCTGCTCACTGACCATAAAGAAAAAAATGATGGGAGATTGGTTCGACGTTCGAAATTCGCTGTAACGATGGCAGTGCCAGTTTTTCCTGTGCTTTACGATCCATTCCTGTCAGATGGCTGTAATACGGTAAAGACTGAAGAGCCTTCGCACAGATAACCAATTATCCAAGGGGTGAGGGTCGTTGCCTCGTCGCACAGCATCGAGGCGACAGATGCGTCCCGACGCGGCGTGTCGCGTCGCGAAGCTTCTCCACAATCGCCGGATTATGATCCAAGTCGAACCGCAACGTTTCCCACCTCGATCTTGTACGTTTATATTCCCTTTATCCTATATGCCAATCGATATTATCCCATCAATCTCATACATTGAAAAACAATTTTTGGGTTAATGACATGCATCTCTGATTTCATTTCTTTCATACAAACCTCTTGTCATTTGAGCTAAGTAAATATTTTTTTAGACAAAATAACAAGCTTTATTTCAAAGAGAAGTTTGAATATTATGATCAACTTGATTCAACCTTTAATGTATTTTCATTTCAATAATTTTTATGATACAGAATTCATCATTGACTATGCAAACATTATTATGTTCAAATGATTGGAATTGCAAAAAGAAAATATTATGACTTAAGGAAATAATTGTACGAATAATCGAAAAAATGTAAGTCAAAGTGACTATTTCCTCAGTTTTTTTCATTTAGAATATTTTTTTATCAAGTTTTTGAGTGATCGTGTGCCAAATTTGATCTCGAATAAAATGAGCCATTAAAAGTTTAAGGTAGTTCATTCACGAAAATTAGACCTTAGGCAAAAATAGATAATTTTGCTTTCAAGAATAGCAATATCATTATAGAAGACCTAATTTGAAAGAGAAAAGATTATTTTTCATGAAAAAAATTTGAAACACAAAAAAATGATTTTATTAATAAATTTTATTTTTGCCCAAACTTATTTTCTTATTGCTTCAAGTCAAATTTTTAAAAATGATGCGATTCTAATAAATCTCGGTTCATTTGAAAAAGATTCTCTACAACTTGACCGTTTCCAATTTTTGAAAATGAATTCTTTAATGGCTGAAATTATAAAAAACAATTTTTATAAACAAATCGCTGTATTTGATAATAATTAATTCCATTTCAAAAATAGGAAACGGTCAAGTTGTAGAGAATCTTTTTCCTACAAAAATAAACCGTGATTTATTAGAATCGCATCATTTTTTTAAATTTGGCTCGAAGCGATAAGAAAATAAGTTTAGGCAAAAATAAAATTTATTAATAAAATTATTTTTTTGTGTTTCAAATTTTTTTCATAAAAAATAATCTTTTCTCTTTCAAGTTAGCCCTTCAATAATAATACTGCTATTCTTGAAAGCAAAATTATCAATTTTTGCCTGAGGTCTAATTTTCGTGAATGAACTACCTTAAATCGTATAAAAATGATAGGTTTTCTATGGTCGGAATCGGTAGAAAAATTTAGGTTGTTTTTTGATGATACGAATTCAATTAAGAACCTATAATTTGCATCTGATTCAAACTTTTTATGACTTATTTTATTCGAGATAAGAGTTTTTACACGTTCACCAAAAATAAAATTGATAAATGAAATTTTTTTTTTTTAAGATATTAAAACTTAGCTTTATCTCCAAATATTGAAACTGGAAATAAAGTGTGTTTTTTTAGCTGTATGACATCTTTCAATAGATCCATCTTTTGGATGACATTTGTCAAAGTGACATTTTTTGACATTTGTGTTCAGTAAGGTGTGCCATTTAATCTTAAATCGTTCAACACTTGATCAACGCTTTCAAATTGTGAAAATTTATTTACAAAATTGGAGTTCCGTTCTCGAATCTTATAGAGCTCTTCGTCGTTTTATGGTTGACATAATCAACCTTCTGACCAGGCTATTCGTTTTGTGATTGATGAATGCCATACCACTTATTCATTCCATAATGTAAGACCACCAACAAGACAAGGAAATGTGCTTGCCAAAGACACTACACAGCCACCGAAACCATCAATTTATTGAAAGGACAATATGTTGACAACTTTATTACAAAAAATGGTATATGATATGATTTGCCATCTCTAGATTATTTTCTTTGAGGGTATGTTAGATCCATGGTTAATTTTGACAAACCAACAACTCTGTAAGCATTGAAGGTCAATATTAACGAAGCCATTAATTAAAACATAAATGGCATTGAATTTACTTTGAAAAAAAAATTTAAATAAACATTCCATCAATTTTTCAGTGTTTTATTTCAATTTGTAATCCTCAAGCACTTAAAAAAACACTCTGTATATAACCACCTAAAAATATTCATCAATTTAATCCATATATGATATCCCATTATCAAATACGATTATGTTATTATAATCGCAAGAAATGCAATTACATTAAATCATTGTTCATTAAATAATAATAAATTTAAATCAATAATATTATTATTAATTACAATAATTCTAGGATTAATTTTCTTATCAATTCAAATTTATGAATATTTAAATTCCACATTTTTAATTAATATCTCAATTTTACTTAATTAGAATTATTTTTAAAAATTTGGTATTTAAATTAATTTGCTTTATTTTTCCTATCATCAAAAATTTTACAATTTCTAAAAATGATATATCTTTTATTTTAACTATGACTATTATTATTGGTCTTTATTATAAGTGGAAAGAAGGTTCATTTTAGAATAATTGGATTAATTTTATTTATAATTAAATATGTATGAATATCAGAAATATATGTAGATAGTAGTTCAAATTATTAAATAAAATTTAAACTGCGTTAAGAAATTATTACCTATTAATTTATATATTTTGAATTGCATAAATCTTAATATTTAGAATTTAAGTTTGACTTAAGTATATAATTTTAATTATAAAGAATTTGAAATCTTTCTGTGGAAAAAGAGACACTTTCGACTAGTGCAGAGATTCGAACCCAGGTCTTTCGTTTAATTAATCTATATTCAAATTAGTTTAATACCTTCATAATATTCCTCTAAATTTTATTTACTATTATTAAAATTATTGTTCACATATTTAAATGAATTGAAACCAAAAAAGGGTAATTTATTGTGAATAATTATATTGAATAAAATATTGTAATTTAATAAATCATTTAAATTTAAAAACTAAGGAAATATTCGGTTGGACTATTTTTTTAACGGCTGTCCGTCCAATTCTTCCTTAAGAACATGAAATAAATGTCTACAATAAAGTGAAGTACCCTCGTTTAATGTTTAATTTTAATCGAGCAGAACCGAAGTTAGTAAGTTACGTCAAACTCTATGTATATGAGATCAGGTTCGCGCCTCATAACCATCCATTGGGGACGAGATACCGACCTGATATACATAGACAATATAAAAACAAACAGACATATCGTTGAACCGTATTGAACGAAGCATGAACAGACACCGATTCCAGTTGAGAGGGATTCGATGGAGATGGATGTAACATCCCTGGGGACGGTAATAGTTTCTCCATAGTCCGTGCGGTTCGTGGTACCCCAGCCGGTAGCCTATGTTCCACATATGTATCCACAATATCGCCTAATAGATGCACTTTATACATTCACCATGTGTGGTCTCTTCATACAATTTTGTACATAGATGATTCAGTCTCGTTCATATTATGCGATCGTTGCAGTTTCAGTTGCATTGTTGCCTATATTAGGATGAGCCTACTCGACTCAGAACACATGGCGTCGAGGGATCATCTCATACCACGTGACCAACTTCCAAATGTGTTCCTAATGATAAAAGATCTTAAATTGACCCAAATGTTCGCAGTAGGACAAACATTTCATAAATCTAATTCACTTAATACACTGAGAAAACAGTTTTGTCAAATCAACAAAAATATTTTGTTAGTATTTAGCTAACAAAATTCTTTTGTTGTGCCAACAAAAAATTTTGCTATATCAATCAAATTTTGTTACTCAAACAAAATTTTTTGTTGTGACAATAAAATATTTTGTCAGGACAACAAAAAAAGTTTTGTTGGCTAAATTTTTTTCTCAGTGTAAAATGCAAATTTGGCATTTTTATAAGAATTTTGAGCGCATGAAAAACATTGTGTGTTTCCTTTTTGTTGCATGGAGAAACCCGAATTTACAATTTTTGCTAAACTATGTTTCAATTTGGGGAAAAACGTGTCATAATGAGAATTTTTAATAGCGAAATATACTGAACTTTAGATGAACTATATGATCATTTACTATAGATTGTATCAAACTTTACTAAAATCTACACGGAAAAAAGTGCAGTTGTGATAGGGAAGTTAATCCTCGTTACAGCTAAACATTTAGCTGGAAACGAACAATTGATTGATGTCAATTTAGCAAAAAAAGTAATTTTTCTTATTTAGAAATTTCGTGACAAATTCTGTTTTAGTCTAACAGTTTATACAATGTAACTAAAAGTTTCACATAATTTTGTTATTAGATTCTGAAAGTTAATTAAATTCTTGATTCGCTCGGTCGCCTAGTCAAATTTGTTTCCATGTATATTAAAGTTGCATATAATTTTTTGAATCTTTATAGTATTTTGACTGCGATAAATCTCCAGTCCGCTAGGAATAATTACTCTTAAACCTTAATTTTTCCTAGATTCCTAATATTTTTTTGAATTATCAATATAAAATGAAACATACAATGCTATTGAAAGTTTCTTCGTGTGCAGCTTAATTTCCTAACCTTTAACTACCAACGTAAATTTTCCAAGAAATGACATTTCTTTTATGAAGTTAAACAGTTTATCAATTTTTTCGGAACTGAACGTAAAATTACAGGGTATCTATGATACTTTCAAGTGAGCTTGTATTAAAATTGCAAAAAATGAACTGAATTTTATGAAATTTTACTTAATATTAAGAAATTCAAGTGAATTTGTATTAATTTCAATTTTATGAAATGGTAACTGTATAAAACATCAGCTACGAGTTTCGAAAAATGAGGGTAGAAATGTATATAATTTTAAAATTATTACAATTAGAGTGAATTGTCACTCCTTTTTGCTGTGCCACTCTTCATTCGAGTAGCCCAATGTAATTTCATATTGATTTATAGTGAAAACAGAGTAAAAATGAAGTCAATAAAAATATAATCGAGGTGACAAATGAGATGAGGCTGATCAGGGCTTATTTTTCTTTGATCGTCAGATGTTCATTTAAACATTCTACTTACCTGTAAATTAATTTTCTACGAACGCTTCTTTTAAAGAAACCACTACAACCGTTGCAAGCCAGAATTCCATAGTGTTTTCCAGAACTCGTATCACCACAAACGACACAAATTAATCCAAGACTTCTTGGTGATTTGCCACCATGTTGAGAATGTTGTTGTTGTTGGATTTGTTGCTGCTGATGTTGATGTTGTTGAGCTTGACCAAGAAGGTGTGGGTGACCATTTTCAAGAGCAGTCAAATATGGTGATGTGGTGACTGAAAAATTACTTGGCATGCCTCGACATAAAGGAACAGGACATTCTTGCAAAGATCTAGATGCGTATGGATCGTGACTTGAAACTGATCCTGTAGCTCCCAAAGGACTATATCTCTCTGGCAAGCCTGGAGAAATTACACTACTTTCACCAGAATCTGTAAAATAAGTTTAGATCACACAATTAGAAATTATTTTTCTTGGAAGAGTTTCTTAAATTTCAAATTGACATGTTTGGTAACATGTCTATTATTTTATTGACCCAAATTCATATAATGTTTGTTCATTTCTTTGGCATAGGGTCAGTTTCTTCTTATTTTCATTGATTAAAATTATTATTACAAATAAAAATGCGCAAAAAGAAAAAAAGGCAAACGTTTCGGCCACATATGGGGGCCCTCTTCAGTGCCATAAATTCAAAGATTAGATCAAAATTTCTGTAAAGAATTACAATATAGAAGATAATTAAGAAAGAATTATCATAAAAATTAAAAACTTATCACATAGCTTGCAATTCAAAATGAAGTAGTCCAGTATGCAGCATCACGAATTGAAAAATTACTTCAAGTTCACTATGAATAAAAAACCGGATATAATGAAAAAATATAAAAGATTTTGCACACGAACAGACCGGAATTTTTTTTTTTTTCAAAAAATGTTTATTATTAATTAATGATGCCAAATTGGTTCACAATGGCAAAACGCGAACAAGGTTTACATTCATGAAAACTTCTTGTGAAGACTTTAATACCGGCGACTCTCACAGAATGATCTGAACTGTTTTAAAAACCGACTCGGGACATGTGGCTTTGCTGACCGAAAATTTTTTTCCTATAAGCAATCCTGAGAGGTTCTTTTCCTCCTTGAAGAAGACTATTGTCCTGTACTTAGTTGAGAAATTCGAGACGTTTATGATGAAACTTCTATAAAACTTGACATTACATATTATGAATATTATTTCTATAAGAAATATTATTCATTATACATTGTTAGAAATGTCTGTATTATACATTATACAGTATACTATTATACATATATTATACATTTTTTTCAAAACGTATATTAAAATTAAAATACTTTAATCTTAAAAAATACAAACTTTTATTTGAATTTTGATATACATGATAATATACAAATCTATTAATTTAATTTACCACATTTATATTAAAGTCTATTAAAATTAATACGGTTTTTAACGGCGTAGAAAGTTAAAGGAGAGATTTCAAGAATTATTTATGATCGCGAAATAATTTATTAATATCGTTTATTTTGTTGTATTAATATAATGCATTTTATATAAACGCTTTTACTTGTCCCTTTAATCAAATGATATACGTTTCAAAAAATAATGAATCACATTAATATTAATATCTAACAAAATTATTTTTTTCAAAAGACCATAATTAACAAAAACAATGTAAGCTGTTTTGATTGTGACAATCATATTCATTTTTTTCAATTCCCATAGTCTGTAAATGTCAAAAAGTATTGCATTTTGATTCCTGTCGCGAACAAATACAGGAAGTATCATCAATGAATACTGACACTATTTATATCGTATGCAAATATCTAAGTTGACACAAATGTCGTATATTATTCAAGAGAGTATAAATTAAATATTTGAAAACGATATCTAGAATTTTGAGTTAAAAATTCCATTATTCTGACAAAATTGGTATTTGAACTATAGCTTCTTTTCATATATCAATGTTCAATAATTAGATAAAATTTCTTAAAACAAAAAGCATGACTTTCGAGTTTTATTACGTAAATAAAATTTATATCACTGTAAAAAAAATCTTGACTTATTTTATTTTAAACTTTTGCGGCTTTAATTTTGACAAACTTTTATTAGTTTTCACTAAAATTCAGTATACGAGGACCTAAACACCCTCGTGGAGTATTTTCCAATTTCCCTCAAAATTTATTGCAGGAAGTTCCTTAAAATTTTTAAGTTTTAGGGGATATTTCCACATTTTCCAATAAAATCACTAAAAGCTTAAGGAAAATTTTTATAGACGTTACTAAATTCGCAAAATTTTAGGGAATCCTCTAAAAAATACACTGTTAAAAATCGTATAAATTTTGATAGACTTTAATATACAAGTAGTAAATAAAAATTATCAGGTTTGTATATTATGAAAGATTAATATATATTCATATTAAATTTAATAAATTTTCAATCAAAATATGTTAAAATTAACAAACATTATTAAAATATATACATATGTGTATTAAAATAAAAATAAAAGTTTGTATTTTTTAATATGAAAGTATTTAAAATTAAACTTAGTACACTGAAAAAAACTTCCATAACATGTAATGGAAGTTTAACACTAAAAGTATCATATGTGGGTAATTTTTTACCCACGACGGTTTGTCGAGGGCCCTACCCCCCTCCGTAATCAAACGCTCCCGTGACTTTTAATCATTTATGGGGTTGTACAACTCACCAAAATTTCACCCCCCTAGCCCACCTAGATGTATGAAGTATTTACCTGTTTACGTAGATTAATAGACGACCTTTCAGGAAAATTGTCTAAAATCTTAGTAAAAACACACTTCTTTACAAAAATGGTGGAATAATAGTAATAATAACTATATACTTTTGTTTATGATAATTTTAAATCGAACCTTTCCTCTCTTTATCAAATTTTCTATTTCCATTATACTTTTAAATTTTCATAAAAAACCGGTATTATTTATCATTTTAAAACAATGGAAAATTTGAAGGAAGACAAAGTCTGTTAAAGTATCTGTCACTCAGGATCAATTCCCATTGAATAAGACATTCCGTTTTTCATTCCATCAGCTCAAGGAGGCATTTGGAATGCAAACAATATTTACATGGAGAAATGAGTTTAGAAAAAGCTCAGGAAGTAGAAAGTGATACGGAATTACGCGAGTATCGCGACACAAGCCCTAAATATGTATTTGTTCAGAAAAAGGGAGCAAACCTAAGTTGACAAGAAGAAGAATGAAAATATATGTATCTAAAATAGTGTGAAAGAGGAAGAGAAAGTAGAGAAAGAAAGGAAGAAAGAGTGAGAGCAAGGGGCATCCCGTAGACAGATCAAGATGGGGAGATCGTGAGCGATCTGCACGCCCTGCAAACATCTGGGAGTTGGCGAAATGCGATTTCGTACTTGGGGGTCGTTGGCGAATCACTTTGGGACCTGCCACTTATTTTATTAGTCACGCTTTTCATTACAGCAGTGATTTGATGGAATTGTATTTATTGCTGCCACCCACCTCTAAAGGGGTCGACTCAAAGTCTTCACCAGTTCACTCCACTCTATCTTTATATAATCAAAAACCAATTCGAACTCAATTTAAACTGCACCTTATATTTCTTCATTCATATTTAAGAATAACGAATATAAAGACACAATTGAGACGAATAAAAACCCTTGATATTTCATATCTAATGAATAAAATTAAATATCTTATTATTTTTTATCCTTGTCTGAATTTTTGGAAAAAGTGTTTATTTCTTCACTTTTTTAAATTAAAGCCATGGATCAATCGGCACGTCTGTTAACTTCTTTTTAGTAGAAATTTTGAAAAAAATTCAAAATCTTATCGACAATTACAATTAACTGTAAAGTTTTTTGCAAAATTTTCACTCAAACCAAGTTGACAGACGTTCTTTATCGTTTTCTGTTGTATTTTTCAATTTTCCAGGAAGACATTCTGTAAAATAAAAAAGTTATCTTACACTAACTTCACCGGGAATTTGGTCACGTGATCTGGTTGATCCATGGCCTTCAGAATATTTTACTACTCTCTAAATCTGAATTAGTCTAATTTTCACTGATTGAATCAGTGATTTGCATTTTCACTTATTCAAATAGCTAAAAAGAGGTTACTGTGAATCACTGTCGGAATCGATAGGCAAATTTGAGTTGTTTTTTGATGATACGAATCCAATTGAAAATCTATAATTTGTATCTGATTTAAAGATTTGAGAGCTCATTTAATTCGAGTTAAAATTTTAAACACATTCACCAAAACTAAACTAAGAAAATATAGTCGATTCGACTAAAATCTTCTCGGCTGTTCATCCAATTCATGGCTAAATCTTGGAAATAATTTTTATCAGGATTTTAAAAATATTCGGTATTTGGGAAGAAATAAATGAAATAGAGAAAAAAGAAGATTTTGGGGAAGAAAGAAGCGATATACATGTATTATACCGATGTATATCGAAATAAACGAGAGTATCGCTAATACGATAACGATTAACCGCACTGAATAAACCGTATCGAGGGCGAGATAGAAAATGCAGACCCTTTGACCATTTCTCATCGCAATTTATCCGCCTTCCTCAACCCTGCGCTGTATCCTATATATATAGAATGATCCTATAATATCAGACGCAGGTGGCGCCCGGAAGCCCATGCCATCCACCAGCATTGATATGCTAATGAAATTTGACACCCTTACTTCGTCGAGTCCCGATTCATCCCTGGTGGATGCTCGACTGCCGATTTCGTGCATAATTTTTTCTCGTTTAACCCCTGGACTGCATTCCGTGAAACGTGCCAGAGTGACTAGAATTTAATTACTCTAATGGCATAATATCGTTGTTGCCACCCCCACATACACTATTCAAATAGAGATGTATGTTTGTGTCTAATTTCATGCAAAATGAGATGATAAAGAAAATGAAAAACAAGAATTGGCTAGGGTAAAAATCGTGTGAGGTTTACATTCAAAATATAAAAGCAAGATTAAATTAATTATCACCTTTAATAAGTAAAGTTAATCTAATTTGTCCTTTTTTATTCACACTGATAGAAAATAATGGCCGTTAAAACCATATTTATGATTAATTTAACCTTAGTTTATTGCTGGCATAGATACAGAGCCGACTTAAGAAAATTTGGTGCCCTAGGCAGAATAAATATTTACGTCCTTTCAATCTGAAGATATAGATTAAGCTATCTCTATATTAAGCAATATGGAGTTATATTTTCGCGATTAAATCAATGAAATTCGAGACTTTCCAGTTAAAGCAGCACAATTTCAGTTTTTGCGGTAAATTTAAAATAAGAGATGAATAGTTGATATTTTTTTCCATCGATTTTTCGTTATAAAAATGAAAATTTCCCCCCAACTTTGTCGCCTCAGGTGATTGCTTATTTCATCTATATATGGTAGAGCTGGTCCTGCATAGATACAGCAATATGGGATGTGTATTTTGACCATCCGATTATAAATGAATAAATATAGCAATATTTATTGTTCGCCTTTCCATATTATATTTCTGATTCGACCAGTTTCATTTTCATATTTTGATTGCTGTGTTCAACATGCTACAGAGTTTAGAGAAACATATTGTATTATAAATACAATTATGAATTTCTAACCTACAACTGAATGGCTAAATCTCCAGAACCATTTGTATATTAGTACATTTTTAGTGTTTAATAGAAATTTTAAGAATTCAAATTCCAGTTATGTTTTTATTCACAAAAACTCCGATTAGATATAAAATCTATTTTTCCCTAGATTAACTCTTTTTTACTCAAAGTGGATAAAAATCAACTCCGGATGCCAGACTCGATAAAAGTTCAAAACATTTACTCCGCTGATTACATAATTGACTACAGAATCAAAGGATTTAATTCATAAATTCATAAATTTGTACAAAAAAATAATATGGTTCAATTATGAAAATAATTTTTTGAATAATTAATAGCTTACCGTGACGAACGCTCAATGGACTATTTGGACTTTGGGGCTGTTCAGAACCCGTTTCGTTTTGTGAGGGTCGATGCTGAATGCAAAGATCTTCCGACGGTCCGACTGTTGTCGCTCCATTCATATTTCCTCCTATTTTTCAGCCCTTACTTTTCCTTAAACAATTTTTAAACAATGCCTAAAACTATAAACCTCGTATTTTATCATTCAAGTTGAATACTTTTTATAATAAATTATAATTTTTTCAATGTGAACTGTGCCTTATGTTTAATAACATTTTTTACTAAAGTCAATTATAGTCAAAGGCTTTTCACTAATTCAGATTTACAGGAGAATATAGAATGAGTTAATTACAAAGCTGGATTTATAAATAATGATCTTATATGAGATATGAAATAGCAATATCTTCTCTCGAAATCTGAATCAGTAGAAATCTCACTGAATTGAAATCAGTGATCCTATTCTGGCTGGGCAGTTAGTTATTTTTCGCAGAAAACCAGTGACATTATTGAATAAAGTTGATTTAACGTTATTCGAAGTGGGTTATGTAAAAATTCCACTTTTTGGAGTTAAGCAAAGGTTTTCATATTCAGTCAAGAATCTTTATTTAGAATTAAAATCTAAAAATGAGGTCTCTCTTTAAATAATTTAATTCGTCTCCAAATAGTTAAAAACCAATTCAAGAGTTTTGATACTATAATAAGAGTTCAAGTAATTAATTGCTAATTTATTAGTAGGTGTAACCACCTTTTTTTGTAAATGTTATTCATTCATGTCTTTAATTTAAAAATACAGTTTTCACGCAACTTTGACGCAAATTACATTTAAAATTTATACCATTTTTTCCAGGCATTATTCCATAAAATTAAATACTCAAAGTACAAATTTTTTCACCAACAAATCACAACAACACTTATAATCCACTGCAATTTTCTTTTTACATTTAAATCTATAACTTGCACTATTGATATTTTTGACATAAACTTAAACCCTTGAAAAATAAATCCTTGAACTTCGACACAATTCTTCACATTTATTTAATCACTGAATAAACAATGCGGGATTATTGAAAAATTCATAAAAATAACATTTTTTTTATAAAATGAAAAATGAATGAATTTTAAAAAACACAAAAACTATATCATCAGACGCATTTTTATTGAACATACTTAAGATTAGTGAAGTTGATGGATCCGCGCCAGGAATTGAATAAAACGTATTACGCGCGGAAAAGATGAGAATTCGGAAATCGTAAATTGGTAGATGACAGCCGATCTGTTCGCAAATGTTGACTGCACCGTCGGCAGTGATGACAGAGAAACGTTCCGACGGTCAGCGTCGCGACGGTAGGCAACCGATTGGTCCACGAATACTTTTGAAGGCGGGATCAGGAGGCACCACGGGAAAAACAAGAAAAACGGGATACCGAGGATTTAACCTATAGCCGCCACGTTTGACGTGCGGTGCGGCGTCGAGGAGCGTCGGGGCGCTTGCGCGCTTTTAGTCACTTCATGGCAAACTCTTCACTCCCACCCAACGCTCCTTTTTGCACTCCACACACACCCTCAAATCGACACTATATCTTGCAATGCAATTGTTGATCGCTGCCTGCACCGACGTACTGCTATATTCCCTGTTCCTCAGGTACTCCGGCATGCGGTGGGACTATGTCGGGTGTCTTGTTTTTCCACACTTACCCAGTACCAAATATCTTATGTCCTAATAATTCAAATTTACACTGATAGAAAGAAATGGCCGTTACAACCATATTTATGATTATTTTTATTATTATATTATTATATTATTATATTCAAAAAAAATTTCTTAAATCTAAAGAAATAGATTTGTTTACATTAAAGAACATTTTTTTGAAATGTTTCTTTGATTCAAAGAAACTACTGTTTTCTGGGTGCCTTCGCATGTTATATTTCTGATTCGACCAGTCACCAGTTTCACTTACAATATTTCAATTGCTGTGTTTGACATGCTGCATTGTTTAGAGAGATATTATAAATATAAGTAATAAATATAATATAATATAAGTATATTCCCAACCTACACTCAGAAAAAAGATTTGATGGAATCAAAGGAAATTGTTTTTTTCAAAGACTTTCTTTGATTAAAAGAAATGATTTATTTGAATAAAATTAAATTTGAAGATATATGTTGATGTTGGTAATTGGCTTTAGGGTCCAAGGGTTGATAAAAACTCAGAGTTTTACATAATCAGACGTTTCGGCTCTGATCGGAGCCCTCATCAGTGATTTATTTAAATCTAAAAATACAGAAAAAGGTTTTGCTAACATAGGATACCTTGTATAAAAAATTTTTTGTAAAAATTTAACAAGTAATTATCATTATGTTTTTACATGTAGGTAAATAAATTTTGATATTACTTTGAGGTAAATATTTCATTCACATAACCTAACAAACTGGATACCAGAAAGCATTTTTTGGAAGGTTGGAATTAAGTGTCTAAATATAAAAAATATTTTTAATTGACATTCGTGCATGGAATTGTAGATTGAAATTTTTGTGGTGTAGTTTTTAATACAATATATATACATACATATACATATAAATACATACACACATATACACACATATACATCACTCATGCATAGAATATGAAAATTAAATTTATTTGATACAAAAAAAGTAAAAATTATATCTTTGATCATATATCAATGCAATAATTTGTTTGTTTCAAAGAAAAATTTATTTGATTCAAACAAATATTTATTAGGCTCGCAATGATATTTTGTTTGAATCATACAAATGTTATTTAATTCAAATGAATCTTTTGTTTGAATCAAAAAAAGCCTTTCAAACAAATTATTTTCATTCATTCAATCAAATCTTTTTTCTCAGTGTACAATCGAATGGCTAAAATTCCCGAACTATATTTCTATCAGTGTATAATTACACGGAGAAAAATGGATATTGACCCATAATACCTATATATACTGAGGCATAATATGTCAGTAATACTCAGCTATGTGATAAAAATCTAGATATTCTGCTTTAAAACTGCAGATATTGAAAAACAGATATTAACCATTAGTATTTAAGATATTGAGCTTCATTATCTCAGATATTATAAAAATAAGTATTCAAGATAATACTTGAATGTAAACTTGAAAGTTTGAGATACTAAAGTTGTATATCCCAGATATCTACACTCTAAAAACAAGTGTGTTACATTTACACGTGAAATACGATAATAACTTTTTAGACATTTGAAGTGTTTATTTTTAACACACATTTTGGGTACAAAACGTTAAAGTGTTTGAAAATTAAACGTTACGTTTGTAATGTGTATTAAAAATACACACTTCAAATGCCTAAAAAGTTACTATCGTATTTCACGTGTAGAAGTAACACACTTGTTTTTAGAGTGCAGAAATGATAATTATTAACATCAACATCGTATACAATTATATATATATATATATATATATATATATACATCGATAAACGCGAAAAAGTATGACCACATAAATAACCTTTATATATATATGTGCGCGCACTTCATGTTTCAATATTTAAAATATTGAAATTGAATACCAAATTTTACTTCTCGGCACTATTTGACATTCAACTATGAAAAAATGAAATAAAATGCTAAATATGGTGCGCAATTCAAGTGGTAATACTTGCAAAAATAACATACTCACTGTTTCGCCTTTCAAAGTGCAAACTGCGCCCATTTCAAATGACACTTTTAACTATTTTTTGTTTGCAAACAATACGCATTTTACTGACGTGCTAAACACATTTTCAAGATTTTATGAGGATTTAAAAGTTTTTTCTATGAAAACCCTCGTAATTTTTCTTTTCAATTTGTTTATTTTCTTAAAAGATGGTCACTAGTCAATTTCTTTTTATGTTTTTGGTATAGGTAAAAATATATTTTAATTTTTTAACATGCGCAAGACATCTAAATTAAATGCACTAGAAAATACTCATATAAATTCACTATTTTATTCACTTTAGTTACTTCCTTTTGATGGAGATATAATTTTAGGAGGAAAAATTAAGATGATAAATAAGCTTATTTTTATTTGAAGTGGAAAAAAACCAACTCAATAAGATGAACAGGCTTCAATTTTTGATCTTGTGAATTCCACCATGAATAATTATTTGAATTGTCCATATAATCTTATGCTTTTAAACAAATGTCACCAAATGAAAAAATATTTTTCTATTTTGTTTATATCAAGTGCTCATGTATGACGAGCAGGAGAGTTGATACAAGTTTGAAAATATTAAAGAATTATCAGATTATTATTATTGTGATATTCAAAGAATACAGTAAACGTTTATTTCTAAATGCATTCTACTATAAATATAGATAAGTAAAGGAAAACGTTAAAAGTATAAAGGTGATTTTATTTAAAAAAGAATAGGAATTCTTAATCGTTTTTACAACTTTATTCTCAATTTTTAAAAATTATTTCTGTGATACATTTATATGTTGTGTCGAAAGTTGCCTAATAGAATTTTAACAAACCTGGAAAAAAAATGTTCAATAATCAAAATATGTATAATACTTATATATGTAGAATATCTATAAAGAGGCTATAGTTCATTGAATGAATACAAAAAGTGAATACGTACTCTTAATTTTGAAAGTTGTAGCATTGTCATTAAAGGGGTTTAAAATAGGAAAAGAATACAAGTATTTATAAATTATTCATTCTAATAATTGAAAATATTGCGTAAATCGATCTAAAAGCTCGACTAGATGTGTAAAGTTGGAAGCACCAATTCATTTATTATAGGGGAGTAATTAATTACAAAGCTGAACGAACTTGCGATTCCTGAATTGTTGTCCCGGGCAAGGGGACCGATGAAACCCATTTCCTGAGGACCTAACGGGTTATATCAATGTATAGAGGCTCACACACGGCGTTGGCATCCGCCATGTTGAATTCTATCCAGCCTTCGCGCCCGTGTGGTTTTCTCGTAATCGCTACCAGGGGTTGTTCCGCGCCACCCCCCGCTAGAAAACGGGGAAAGCCACGCCCCCAGCGTCCACCAAAGAGCCAATGACGTCCGAACATCGCGACGCTACTGTTCGCCAATAGGATTACCCTCTGACACGGTCTTTCGCTTGTCACTGACTGTACACCCTCAAGCTGCTGGCTGCTGGCTGCTGCTGCTGCCATTCAATTTTAAATCCTCCCTCTCTTCAGTTCAGAAACATATACATGTTATACGTGTTATACTCACTACTACAAATTTCACTTTTTCATCCTCTAAAGACCACTGTGTATGCATATGTGTATGTTTTTGTCTTTGATTTTGTGCTGTATATATGTCTGTATTTAAATCGACTCACATATATTAACTATGATAGCTCATTTAATTGCGTTTGCAAATTCGAAAGCCTCCGCTCTTATAAACTTACGCGTAAAAACTCTCATCGCTTAACTTCATGAATAATTAATAATAAGATTATTCTTATAATATAATTATATATGCACGGAGAACCTTTGTATAGTAATATATGTTTTTTTTAATAATGATAATTCTAGAAAATATAAGGAATCTAGGGAAAATTGAAGTGCAATGGTAATTATTCCTAGCGAACTAGATATTTTTCGCAGTTAAAATGCTTAAGATTCGAAAAATGATACGAAACTTTATCTCTGGTTATAGTAAAGTTTGATACAATCTATAGTCAATTAAAATATATATAGTTAATCAAAAATTCAGTATTTCATTGCAAAAATTTCTTACAATGACACGTTTTTCCCTAAATTGAAACGTAATTTAACAAAAATTGTAAACTTGAGTTTCTCAGTGTGCCAGGATACGAAAATATCTTCAACTCCTTTGAATTTCACACGGAAAAAATAGGAGGTTAACTTTTCTTGCGTTGATACTTTATTTATCATAGCCAAATCACATGGACTCCAATGTTGATTTTTACTGATTCTGAGTAAAAATTAGTGAAACTGTTATTTTTAGATCTAAACTAAGTATTTAATTCGAAATGTGAACATTTATATAATAACTCTGAAAAATGAGGTTATAAGAATATATAATCTTAATTAATGCATGACTCAATTCTAAGCTATGTGACCATCAGTTACAATTGACTAATTTTTTGTTTAATATGACTTAAAATAACTGGTTATTAAGCTAAAAATCAGTCACTAATTATCATTTTAGTAAGAAAGCACTGATTGGAATTAATAAAAATCTTTGTTATATCTGAAAATCTTGGAAAAATTTTCAAGCTTTTTTGATAAATTTATTTTGAATTTTTTAAAAATATTTAAAAATCTTAGAAACTTCTTATAAAATTTTTGAAATATTTGAAATAAACGAAATCTTTCAACCTCTTCTTAAAATGATCTTAACCTTTAATTATGGACGTGATTTTATTTTGGTGGTATGGAGATGGACATGACTTCTCATCCGCTGTGTATACATATATGTATATTAATATGTGATTAAGAAAGTAATTATCTTTTTGTTATCTGACTCATATAAATATATGAAGGAACATTTAAATAGATGAAAAAGAATCACATGTTATAAATTATTGTTATTATTAATCCATTACATGAAAAATTAATATTAGAAGATGAACTCAAAAAGCAGAAACATCTCCTTGATTTCATGTTTTATCGATACTTGTGCAATAATGAAATATTATTCTTTAGCTTACAATTTCTTTATATTACTATTTTAGTAATATTATATCAATTTTTACAGCAATTATTTTATATTACGATTTTGATGTACGTTAGATATATTTTACTTTCTTCCTTGAAAATTAGCTGATATCAACAAATAAAATAAGTTTTAAATCGTATCTCTCTTTTTTTATTATATTAGCGATTATAATTGATCTAAAAGGCAATATGTAAGATGTATATTTGGTTTTTCTGCCTGTCAGGAGAACTGTAATAATTTTCAAGTTCATAATTATATCTTTCTATACCTTCAGAATGAAAAACTGAGAATGTGACATATTTACAATCAATTCGTATGTATTTTTAAATAAAATTCTCGTTAATTTGCATTTAAATGTAAAAAATACATTAGTAAAGTATTTAAATGCTTCTTTTACATTTCAAATATTTGAGGCAAAATCGCGGGAATCAATTTACCAATAGCAGCACGGTCTTTCTAGCATGCGCTCTAAATTCTAAGATGGCGTCTGGTATGAAGCAAAACGGAGGAAGTCTATAGAAGATATAGAACTCATCTAGAAGTTACTCGACTTTTGTTATTGTTTTATTACTCATGGTGGCAAAATGCGTAGAGTTTAATTCGGTGGTAAAATTAGCAACATTTTTTTGTGGGATAATCATCTAAAGTTGTGAAATAAATTGAATAAATAATGGCGAATTATTATGCTAATAGTGAAACAATGAATTTGGTTAACCTTCCTGATGTTGTGCTAGAAGAGATTCTTTCTAACCTTTCCTACGACGAAATTGCTAAAGACAGAATCGTAAGAAAAACATTGAGTACTTAATATTTTATTTTTATAAAATATATTTTTTACTTTCTTATTTTAAAGGGGCTTTTCGTTTATATACAGATTGTATTTATAGGCTATTAAATTAATATAACAGAATATTTCTTAAGGCCAAACTTCATTAGATCGTTTGTTTAAGAAAACTTGATTTTTGTATTTTAATTTAAATATTTCATACTGAAAATTATTTTTCTTTTTTTTTTTACTTTTATGTATCCATATGCAGCATGTTGTGTACGCTTATTTTCAGGGTCATCTTTTGTTACGATGGATAATGGAGAGAATTGTTATTCTTTAATAGTTATGTATATTAGTCAGCTAGAAATCAAGCTTCAAAGAGTTGATTCTATTAATTTGTTCATAGAAAAGGCTTAAAGAAACACTAAAGTTCATCAGAAACAAACTTTTTCCGTTTATACTCTTATTCCATGATTGTTCATCCTTCATATTGTGTTTATTTTATTAATTTAAATTTCTTATCTTGTCTTATCGAAATTCTAGGTTTGCAAACAGTTTGATCGAATATGCAAGAAACTATTGAATCGGGGATTCAATTTAATGGAAAAGTATCATGCACAATGTTTGCGAGCTGTTAAAACCCAATTGCCACGCAGAGAATCAGAAAGAAGAAGCCACCCTTTAGCACGACACTGCGATATTTTGACTGCGATCGAAACCAGAATTTCTATGTTATCCATGACTTTTATCAAATACGTAGATCTAAATCTATGTTGCTTTATTCCTGGAAAAGTACGATTTCAATTATTTTTGTTTATTAAGGTTTTAAATAATAGAATACCATTAAAAGATAAATCAATAAAACCAAACTAGCATTATTTCCAAAATATTTATCACTTCTAATAATTATTTCCTAACGATTGTAGGTAATAGACGAAATACTTCGAGTTTTGAGATTAGTTAACAGTTTCTCTAAAACGCCACCCCGAGCCCACGAAATTTTGCAAGAACTTCGAGACATCAGTAGCATGGCGATGGAGCATTTCGACGAAAAAATCTTACCAGATTTGAAACACAGTATTTGCACATCAGTTGTAAACAATGTCGGCTCCTATGACTTGCCTTCTGGAAGTTTGAAAATATCTCACCACTCCGCTTCGGGTGGTCCAGTTTTGCCCCATGGTTTTAGTAGTGATCGATTAAATCAAATATTCAAAAAGATTTACAGTCGTACGCGGAAAAACAAGACCTCAGTAGTATCTGTGAAAGGACAGATAAACAAACTAAAGCTGAGAATGAAGAGACAGGGTCTCCAGATGAGGCTGCAGAGCTCAAAGTTGCAGGAGCAAGTGAAGAAAATTAATGAACAGGAAACACAGATTGCTGAAATGAGAAAACACTTAGAAGAATGGGAGCAGAAAATTGGAGACTTAACTGCAGAATTAAGTCGAGCTAGAGAAGAGACTCAAAAACCAGACAGCATTGATGGATGCAAACGAAAACATCTTGATGCTGTCGGACGTGAATCTGATTCGGTCAATTCAAAGAAAAGAAAATTGATCGTCGAAAGGAAACCTTCAAATGATGCGCAGGACGTGAAATTTAAGAAGTTCATGTCGTCTCTACTTGCAGAGGAATTTTCCCCTCAATAATATTTCCATGTAACCTACCAGTTCTTGGAACTATTAGAAACCTTATAATGCAAAGATGCTTTTTAGCTATTAGTGTTTATATATTTTGAAATTTAGACCCTTAGTAGTTCATTGAATTACCTACATATTTTCATATTCTTATGAATTTTCATTAATGATAACTGAAGGAGTTAATGTGTTCACTTCATTTTTCTCGAAATTGAACATTTGTCATTAAGTAATCAGTTTTTCCATGTATTACACTCTAAAGAGGAATAATTTAATGCTCACAAATGAATATCAATAACGTAATAATAATACGTGTGAAAAGGCTGATCCATGCTATGTAATTTTTCATAACTGAAAGCGAGACGCTCTTTTCCTGAAATGATGTGATATTTAAATTGAACAAAAATATTCCGAAATATTATTTAAAAAGGGGATTTAAAGAATAAGTTTCTTATAAAACAATGTTAAAATAGAACCAAAAAGCTGAAAAAAGTATTAAAATTCTTGAAAATAGGTACCAATTTCTTCATGAGTTAAGATTTCTTGTTACATCAGGTTCGATATTAATTAGGTTGTTAAAAAATATAAGATAATTGAATAAATAAAACGTTTGTATCAAAGAGTGTAAATACACTAGTTATATTTAGAAGCTCAAGAAATGGAATAAGTGTTTATGTGAAACTCTCAAAGTTTCAAGTAAACATAAAGTTTAGATACTTCTTCGGCGTACTTTTATAACGATGTACTTGATGAAATTTGTAAATTATTTGTGTTCTAGTAAAATCAATAAAGAAGATTCTATTAAACTGAAAAAATAATAAATTTTCGCATCAATATCGCTATTCAGTGAATAATTTTTGCCTTATTTCTATATAATAATTAATATTTATCTGAATTTCAGATTCAGCATTAAACCTGAATTGAATTTGCAGTATATTTATAAAGGGTTAAGTGTTGTTTTACTTTCATCGTATATCTGTAGGACAGAAAATATTTGCAAGTATTTATAAAGTATAATTTGATCAAAACTTTCGATAAATAATAAGCAATATTGCAAAATTCTTTTTCAATATTAAATTTTTGCCCAACTAATTTGCGAAATACTTGGATATCAGTTTTCATCAGGTGAATCTACAGAGAAACAAAACAATTATTGCGTTATTTTTAGAAAAATATTCCTAAAATCTATAAATTATTAAAATTACCAGAAAAAGTTGAACATGATGAGAATGAAAATTCATTTATTGATTCAGCTTGTTCGCGCTCCTGGGTTTCCAATATCACTTCGCTTAATATCTCACGAATAATCTCCATGTTTTCTGAAATTGTAAATTAATAAGAAAGTTTCCTAGAAACATAAAGTAAAAATAAGGTAAAAAAAATTAAAGTTACCGTCTGGAACAACATATGTCATAATTTGATCAACCACAGTGTCGATCACATTTTTGTAATTTTCTTTGTCAAGAGTGTGATCTCTTCTCATTCTTGAAGTTGATGATTCCTTCTATAAATAGAAATTAATTAAAACTTGATTTCAATTATAGTTATTAATTGTCAATCCGTCATAGTTTAACAAGTAATTTTTTAAATTATGGAAGTTAAATGTATATAAAATGGAACTAATTGTTTAACCCATACAACATTTTTATTTTTATTCTCTTCAAGTTCTTCCTCAGATTCAGAAACGCCTCTAGAAGGAAGATCTAATATCCGATCATAAATAGCTTCATGAGCAGCACTTAAATATCTTCGCTGTTTATCTCGCAATTTTTTTCTCATAATTTCCTTTTCTACTTCGGGCAATACGAAATTATAGACCATATCTGAGACCATTTCCTCTTCATCCAATTCTGCAGCACTTAAAATAAGATTAAGTTAAGTGATGTATTCAATTAAAAAATATATATATATATAATGACAAATTCTTAGGAATGTTTTTAAATCATCAGAATGAACTAACTTTTCAGCAGTATATTTTGATACACTATCTATCTTATCAGCAAGGGTCATGACATATTCTTTTGCTTCTTCTTCAGAAACCCAATCGATTCCTTCTTTAATAATATCTTCAAGATATGTTTCTACAGAGTCTTGATTGACTTTCACTATTTGCTTGAATATTTCGTCCAATTCCCTTCGTCTTTGACATTCTAGCTGTCTTCTTCCAGCTTCAGCAGCCTCTCTTCTAGACCTTTCCCTCTCAGCAAGTAATGCAAAAGCATGAGCCTCACGTTCGCCTTGAAGCCTCTGTAACTCCTGATATAAAATATAAATAATAAAAGTCTAGTAACAAGTAATTTAAACATTAAAGAGTAATGAAAAATATGGAAATAATAAACAGGATTAAATATCGAAAAAGAAATTTTAAAACGCACTTTGCTCAAGTAATCTAGCATTCTAGAAACAGTCATTCCTTCCAAAGAATTGAGAATTTCACTTAATCGATTTTCCTGCTTGATTTTTGAGTGTTGCTCATACTGCAAACTTAATATATCCTTTTTCTCTTTTTCAAGAACTTTCCTATCATGCTTCTGCAAAACACAAGTTGATCGGAATTCTTCGATTAATTCTCTGCATCTCTCTCGGCCTTCGTACATCTGTTATAAATAATGGAATATTAATAATTATAACCATTCTAAATTTAATATTAACTTCTTAGAAAGTTACAAGATGATCCAGCAAGTACCATATTTTTATAATACATATCATATCGCTTTTTGAAATTTACAAGTTATTGCATCACCTTTTGAATTTGATTTTAGTACATTAAAGTAAAGATGTACAAAATTTATTCACCAAGTACTGAATCGCTCTTCCTCTGATTGTTTTTTGAATTAAGACAGAAGATTGATCCAAAACTTTTTCTATATTCTCCTCTTTATATCTAAAAGGTGTAGGTGGTGCTATTTGTGACTTCTCTCTCCGCTCTAAATGGCAAATCGATTCTGACGATTTTGTATTCAATCTGATCTTTCTTAGCTCTGAGTAGAGTTCTTCTATTTTATCATCGTTCCATCTTGTTGCTCGAATGCACAAATCTCCTGGCTTGGGTTTCGGTTTTATTGACTTCAATTCCTCCGTCGTTGGCAATTTGCTTAACTTTGTGTCTATCATTTCGGCGCCTGATGACAATCTTCTATAAATGATTTGAACAGAATTTTGCGGATAGACACTACAGAGAAATTACTTTTTATATTTCATTTAAAAAATAAACAACTAAAATGTGGAAAGTATGTTTATAAGATTACTAAATATTAGTTGAACGATATAAATGAATTGAATAAATTAAAGTAAAAGATTTAATTTTCTATAATTTTAAGCATACTATCAAGGAAGTTCTCTTGTCGGCATTTCATTTGTAGAACTTCATGGCGCCTGCTAAAACTTTTTCCAAATCGCATTTGTGGTGCATATAGTTCCGATGCTCGATCTGCATGTAGTTTTATAATATCTGGACGTCTGTATCGTTTTCCAGTTTTGCAACGATGCTTTGTGGCTAATTTTCGAAGTTCTCGTCTAAACTTGTGCCTTATATTTCTTATTTCTTTATCTCGTCGCTGGCCCAAATCATTTCTTAGCTTTCTGAAACGGTCTTCTTTCTTTTCACCCAAATCGTGATTACGAGTTTCCATTAATTTTCGTGCCAGCTCCATTCGTAGATTCATTACAAACTCAATTTCCTGAAATATGATTGGAAATGAATAATCTCAAATAAAATGAATTTAGTTCTTGGATGAACTAAGTAGATAATATTGTCCTTACAGTTTCCCTGAATGACCAATCATCAGCTTCCAAAGCTGATATTATATTTGTTCGAAGTTTAATATTAGCTTCAGAATCCATGGGCGGTAAAATTGATTCCCAAGCTCTTCTCATTCTCATCCTGTTTAGTATTTCTACTTCGTGCATTCCAACTGGCAAGCCTTGTTTCCATGTTAAGTGAGCCAATGTCAAGACTTCAGGATTGTGCCCTTTAAAACATATTAAAGAATAGAATTGCAATCAGATCACTGAATTTAATTTAATTACATATTTTTTAATTATCCACAAATTGTTTCATTGATTGAAATCTTAATACTGTTTCTCCTTCGATTGATACCTGAGATTATTTTATAGGGTGGTTCCCACGGAGATGTCTGACATTCGCTCTCTCTGTAGTCTGTTTGAGTTCCTCTATTTTGAACGTACTCCAATCTAGATGGTAACATAGAACATTGCTCTTCTGCAATTCGAATTGCATCTTCCACAGTTTCCGAATTATTTGATAATCTTAATTTTTGTACTTCAGAGTTAAGAAAAGGTACCAAAGGTCGACGATAGAATTTCTGAACATTTCCACATGAATTATGTCTGTACAGTTCACTCTAGAAGGAACTTAACTGATTAGTTGTCAATTATAAGTAAAAATAAAATAAAATTTGAAACATCATAAAATTAAATTGCATTAAAAATTAAAGGTTGATTTAACTAATAATTTGAGATTATGTAATACATTTTTATTTATTTTTCGGAACAAAGACGAAGATCACAATGAAAGAAACACTTGCTGAACACATTGAAGAATTATATTCTTGAGTTTTTAATTCTTTTCTATTTTAAGATTTACACAAAAAAAATTATTAAAATGAATTATTTTCGTAGAATTTCCTATAAATGAAAATTCTAGATTGAATATACTTCTATATGATAAGAAACCTATGATACAGAAATATAGAATTTATACACTAGCTAACCTTATTCAATTGCATACACTGCACCGTATTTGCCATTTTCGTAAATCGCTCTGTAGGACTTGAATAATTAAAAAATACACAAATGAACAACTATTTTCTTCACTTATACAATAAAAAAGTATAATTCCTCTTCAAAAAATAAGATTATTTAATGACGTTAGAATATATAGATTATGTACATTGGTTATTATATATAAATTGATGAAAGACAAACATGACAACATGTTGTAAATGTGAAATTTCCATTTAAAACATATGAAAATCGAAACTACTTTTTATTAGAATTGAATTGTTTTAGATTATGAAACTTAACCAACCGCACACATTAAAACGTAACTGAGTGTATCATACAAAATAGAGTGTAAACAGGAAAAATATTGATCTAACAACTCCTTAAAGTCGTTGAGCTAGTTAAATTATTTTTTTTGTACTTTAAATCGAATAGAGTTTGTTAGAAGAAAAAATAATACACATTTTCTTATAATATACACAAATCTAAAAACACTAAGAGTTGATTTTTATCTTTGATACACAAACTTTCTGTTATCAAATTATTTGAAAGATGAAATTTTTCCATTGAAGACTATTGAACATATAAATTTCTATGGCTAGTAAATGATAATTTTATCCTTTATTTTTAATCAAGTTTATTTTGATTTAAATCTCTTTATAATTTCTTACATTTTGACTTAAAGGTATGTGATACTTCGTTCATGTAAGTAACCAAAAGTATAATTTCTACATGTTTATGTTCAAAATAATTAAATTACCAAATAAAATTATGGGAGAAGTTAAGGTATATACAAACGTACGTAGATAGTCTATTTTTACTTCTGGCAATGAAAAAAGTTTACTTATTGCAAAATCAATAAATTACTAAAAAAATTTGATTTTTGCAAAAAATGTTGAAACCTGAAATCAATTAAATTTGTTGATTTCTCACGTATCACATGCCCTTAATTTAATTCTTAAATTTAGTCTTGACATTTACGCGCCTAGACTTTTCCCTATAAATATATGTGATGGGACAAATTGCATTTCTCTTCATTACTAAAACCAAAAATCTTCGAAAATAAATTAAAATATGGATTTACAATTTAATCAATTGTAAGTCAGAAAACATATTTTTGCATTTGAGAAATTTTGATACTTTTGTTTGAAAATTCCATTTAAAAATTATTGCTTATTCTCACACCTATAAATGTCCTTACATAAATCTTAGCATGTTTTAATATTTTATTTCGTCCTGTAAGTATTCTTGAATACTCTGAGTTTTTTTTTCAAGAATTCTTGGAACGTAATGATCTAAAATAACCATTTCCAGCAGCTCCAAGGTGCGCAGGCCAGCTCTGATAAGATGAAATGTCTTTACAAGTTTGCTCTGGTGACATATCTTCCGGACAGATACACTGGAGTTGCATTCTATAAACTGTCATTTGACCAAGAGCAATTTTCACATTTTCTCTGTCTCTAGCTTCTTCGAAAAATTTATAATCAACGCCGCGTTCGGAAAGGCATTCTTTTACGTTAATATCGTACTCTGAGAGTTGAATTTTTCTTCCCAGGTTCAATTCTTTTCTTTTAATACAGTCAAGATCTTTTTGGAGAAGAACAATAGGAGTTTCAGTCGCTGGAAGCCAATAAGTCGAAAATACAAGGTCAATCGAACGTTTTTTTGAAGACTTTAAGGAAGGAAGCAAAATTCCAGTCGGTGGTTGTCTTTGTACACCTGTTACAACGCTTTCAAAATCTTTAAGTTGTTTTATTCTGTTTTTTAAACTCAATTTATTATTTGCGGAACGTTTACGAATCCTCTTGGTTCGAGAAAGTGACTTTTCTTCTCCTTCTTTATCATTTTTCAAAATTGGTTTCTTTTTTATACTGTTCCATTTCTTCCTGGGAATTTTTTCTTTAATCTTCTTTTCTAGTTTAATCATTTTAGCGACATTTCCATTTTGTGCATCAACAGGTATTTCCTTTTGGCCCAAAGTTTCCTTTCTGATTTTGTTAAAACCTCGATCAATTTCTCTTTTTCTTTTCCTTTCTGTATTAGAGACTTCTTCAGAATCATCAGTAAAGTCCATATCAGATATACTGAAATAATCAGAGTCATCATCAAGAGAATTTGTTCTATTAACGGGCTCTAGAGAATAATAACGTTTGGCTTGTCCATTAGTGTAATCCATACTTGGATCAAGCTTATTTTGTACTTCGTTCGTGTCGTTTTTGACTTTAGGAAGAATGTTATGGCTACGCTGGGCTCTGACTTCAGTTTGAGAAGAATCCAAACGATCCATATCATCGTACAGAACATCGTAGATTTTTTTTGGTTGTTCGTCTTCCCATTTATCCAAACCTCTAAACTCCTCAGCTATATTGACATCATCAGGGACTTTGTCTTCGAAATCAATAATCTGTGGATCCTCATTGTAATCTTGAACATCATACTTATCATTTTTTCCTTTGAAAAAGTTATCAACTTCAAATTTTTTTTCTTCCAATGAGCCTTTCCTAATTTTTGGTGATCGTTCCAAAAGATCTTCGTTTTCAACAATATTCCAGGAATGTGTATCTAGATAATTTTCTGCGGCTTCTCGAGGATCAAAAGAATTGTTGAATTCTAATTTTTTCCAATCTTGGGAGAAGTATAATTGTATACCAGGTGGTGCTACGTGCTGGCTAAAAGCAAATAACGACGACGTGAGAGTAGAGTTGAAGCGAAGTTTACAAAGATCAGCTCGCGTTTGCGAATCACTATTTTGGCCTTTAAAGAACTGATACTTTTCTTTTGAACCCTCGTGGTTTAGACAATCTGATGACCAGTGCAGGAACCAATCATTCCCGAATCCTTGGACAGACATTGATAAACCAGACATCTGAGCGCTCATGCTATCTTCCATTGGCTGTTCGAGAATTGGTTTTCCCGTTTTTCCGCTTATAATTGTGGCTACTGTGTAATAATAAAACGGAAAGCCTGGTCCTATTTGATGTTTTACCATAAAATCTGGAATGTTGTCGTCATCATAATATCCTGGAATGGGAATGCTAATAACCTCAGAATTTGTAACTGTATAGTTCCATATTTGCTTAAAAGATTTTCCGTCGTATGCCACAATTGACGAGTTGAACATGGCGGCTACAATATCATCGGTCCCATCTAGAGTTATATCCACTAGGATGGGAGAGAGCAAGATCCCTTTTCCTGCGCTGTGATGAAGCTTTTGCAATTTCTGAAAAATATCACATAACACATATATATACGTATCCAATGTTAAATTCAAATTTAATACTAAAAATTTAATTTCATATACTTACTAACTCTCCTTCCATTAACTGAGTCTGTGGGACCACATAGAGTCCGCCTGATTGTTTCTGGCTATTAGTGACCATAACAAAAATATTTTCGCCGTCCGGATGTACAAGAATTTGTGGAGCAACAAATAATTCCTCGGTCTCAGGTAAGGCAGCATTACGAATAACTTTTCCGCTTGTACCTGAGATTACCACAACTTCGGAAAAACGCTTTTCATCTGTCTGAAGAATATGAGATGCCAAGACATCTCCAACATTATCGCCGTCGATATCAGAGATAAACTTGGCGTTGTAAATATCCAACAAATTACGTCGTTGGGATATGGGTGGTTCTACTTCATCTCGTAGCATTTCCCAGATACTTTTTCCATCGCGACCATTGATGGCATGTAAGATTCCTCCACGCCCAGAAACAATACAATCTTCAATAAAATCTCCTGTTAAGTCCAAGCCACAGTCAACGGAAAATATCGCGTGATTAGTCCAATGGGTCCAAATTATTTCTCCAGATTTTCCATCTAATGCAAGGACTCCTCCAAGACATGGCTTCTGATCCCCAAAATATATAGTGCAGAAGTAATCTGGAGTGTCCATTGAATCCACTCCTAAGAAATAGATTGTAAATTGTTATTATATTTTTCATTTTGTCTTGACATTTTTAAATAAATGAAAAGGTTAGATAAAAAGAGTTTAAAACATATTCACCTTCATAAGAATAATGATGAAAGACCAAACACAAAAGAAAATAACGCGACTAAATAATGATCTGAAAAAATAGAGGAAACACAAATCATATGAAAAATATAATAATAAAGTAAATAAGAGACAACAATATAGGTTTTCAGAATTATAAACCTGTGCTAAATCCAACAATGACATCCTTCACTTTGTCTCCGTTTACATCGTTGCTTCTTAAAGGTGCCTCCGATGTAAATTTTGGAAGAGTCTTGGTCCAGACAATTTTATAATCAAGAGACGTGCACGGTATAACTTCTGTTTTGTTGACGTGAGTATTAATATCGTGTGATAGCCATTTTTTAAAGACAGTCAAAGGTATGGGAAATAAATTAGCTGTTAATGCACAGAGGATAATGAGTCCTAATAAAATAAAAAGAGCTATAAATCCATAAAAAATGGGAGCAACTAAAGCTCTGTAAGGCAATTTAACTTTTTCTGTCATATGGGTGTTTTTAAGCTTTCTACGAGGTGCCATAAGCGGTCTTTTAACTCCGCAGTCATCGTCTATTTTCAAAATCCCATTTTTCCCATCGCGAATGAAAACCTCATCGTCGATGTCACTTAAATCATCGTCGTCAAAACTGTCTCTGACTGCCAATCGCGGCAATTTATTATTGTGCATACCCGACATTGTCTGAAAAATGATATAACTATATCTGTTTATTAAGTTGATTTTAAGTACCGGAATAAAATAGAAGAGGAATTTTGAACAATGCTGCAAAAGTATACAATAAGGTATTCTTTGTAGCGGTCACAGGGAAACATAAATGCAATTGAGAAAATCACGGGGAGGTATAAGTGTTCTGTCAAACGCTTGCACAGACTTTCCGTGTTACTCTCAGTCGCAATTATGCTTTCACTGTGTCAGCTACTAAAAAGACGTTACTGTATACATATATCAACACATAGTATGTATTACTGCTTCAAAAATAACAGAAGAGAGAAAAGCAAATTAGGTTAGATTAACCAATAAAAGATCATCCCTATTCAAATATTTGATTCATCATAGGGATGATAATGAAAATTTATTGAAGATAACTCACAGTTTATTTATGTCTTCTTTTTTTCTCAAGATAATATTTTATTCGTTACATTATTCATTTTTTTAACTAAGAAATCACAATAGCTGCAATCTTCAAAGCATCGATATATGTTTGATATGGTTCAGGCCCTGTTATCTGTTAACTCTAATGGGGGAATATGAAGAATTATGATTATTATTTTAGGCGTAGTACAAGTTGCGGCCAACTGTTGGCGCTACGTGTCGGCCCCGCTGCACCCCACCCCGCTCGCCAAAGTCTGCGTCTGTCCTCGCATATCCTCGTTTGGTCCTCGTTGCATTGCGTTGCACAAACGTCAACAAACGCTGTGGTTAGAGGCAGTGTTAAACCACTTGTGAAGAATCTAACCTACAAAGAAATTTACAAGAGCGGGTATCGAGTGTGCTATTTGCATTTTCGCGAGCAGGATTATGTATGTGGTCCGCGAAATGTGTTCAAGAAAAAAATAGTGCCTTCAGTGCTGTTGCCTAAAAAAGATGGGAATGGACTTACATTGTCTTATAATTTAAAAAACTGAATATAATGATGAGTAAAATGGATATACTGAGTGAAAAAATGTATAAAAATATCAACAAATTTATCGCTTGAACTTTCTGTATTTTTATACGTGTTTTTCACTTATTTTATCCATTTTACTGATCATTATAGTCAATTTTAAATCTTTTCACATACATACAATGTAAAGGGTTTCCCAATAGGGGTGATATGATTTTGAATGTCCCTATCGGGCTCATTTGAACTGAAATTTTTGACGTCTGCTGTCAGTTGTCATCAGTAAGGTTTGCCATTTAATCATGAGTAGTTTCACGCTTCCACAACGTTTGGAAATTGTCCAATTATTTTATCAAAATTCGAGAAGTTTTGTCGGTGTTCAAAGAGCATATCGTGCAAAATATGGTCGTCATTCTGCTCCATCCGCGCTCTCAATTCGTCGAATAATCGATAAGTTGGAGAGTGAATTTACTCTATTGGATACTAAGCCTAAAAATCGTATGCGTACCGCACGTTCTACACAGAATATAGCCGCCGTACAGGCCAGTATCGAGGAAAACCGTGAATTGTCCGTGCCACGCCGATCTCAGGAATTGGGCCTGTCCAGGATGACTACCTGGCGTATTTTGCGATTGGATCTTGGCCTGCATCCCTATAAGATGATTCTGGCCCAAGAACTGAAGCCTAATGACCATCGTTTGCGTCAGGAGTTCGCGGATTGGGCTCTGGAATCAATTGAAAATGATCCCAATTTTCATCAAAAAATCATCTTTTCTGATGAGGCGCATTTTTGGCTCAAGTCTCGGGGGACATTTGGCCGATATATTCTTTAAATCATAAATGGCATAGAATATCCAATATAATAAAAAAGATTTCGATCAATTCCGAATGAATATTCAGTGTTTTTTTTCAATTTCAAAACATATCACCCTTATTGGGAAACCCTTTACATGGGCAAGATAAATATTTACGGAAAAAAAATATTTCAAAAGATTTTGAGTTGAAAAACTTTGCACAAAAAAAATGTCTGATATACCTGGAGAAAATCTTTTGAAAAGGAAAAAGGTTGGTACAGATAAAAAGTGCTGTTTTGGAAATTGTAGAAGTGACAGCAGATAGAAGTTGTACTTAGAATGTATTTATTATTTTATTTTATTTCCAAAACCCTGTTTGGAATTTCGAAAAGGTAAAATCCCAGACGATTCGTTGAAAAAACATATTAAAAATTGTGCGGGGTGCAAAAATGTGATATGTGAGTGAGGTTATGTGCGCGTAAGGACGAGTACTTTTGTAGTATAAAGAATTTAAAAAAAGATACTTATATTTGCTCTGAAAATAATTTTTTTTCGTTTAATATTTTGCATGTCATAGAATTAAATTATCTGCGTACTATAGAAATGTAATAGAGATAGAGAATAATAATTTTATATTCTTATTTACTATGATCTATTCATTATAAAGAATTGTTTACCATTTGAAAAAAATATATTTGTATAAATGTATTCACTTTTTTATAGTATTTCCTGGTAGCATCTTAAATACACCTTTTATTTTATACATTTAGATACTTACCTTTTATAAAGTATAATCCACAAATTTTTATACATTCATCTATTTCAGTTAGTTTTACTGAAAAGTTAGTTATTATCGTGTATATTTTTCCTAAAATGAGTTCGAAACATTTAAATGCGCGCGCAGTATCATGGAGTCGTCTACGCTTCCGCTCTTAATGGTGCATTTAGACCTCTGTCTGCCTGACCGGTGCGGACAGAAAATACATAAGAGCAAAAAAGACAGACATTTTCTTTTTGTCCAATTTTACACTGTCTGTCTCCTTTACTCTTATGTATTTTTTGTCCGCACCGGTCATGCAGACAGAGGTATAAATATAAAATAAAGGAGGAATTACACCTCTGCATGCAGGAATTATGCATACAGGTTACCATGGTAACATATTAGTGGGAAAGAAATAGGAAAATTGTCAGTCTCTTTCTTTCTTGTATGTTACCATGGTAACCTGCATGCAGAGGTGTAATTCCTCCTTTCGTGGTGCCGTCCCATACACACGCAAAACCGAAGCACAAAGCAGAAAATTATTAGAAAGAAAAAGAGAGATGTATATGGGCGTCTCTTTCACTCTTGTGGTTTTCTGCTTTATGCTTTCTGCTATGGAGACTAGATATAAGGAGACGAATCTCTTATGGCCGTACTTCACAAAACACGAAATGAAGTTCTGCCAAGTACTTAGTTAAAAAACTTCCCGATGAGGGAACGTGTGTTCCCTGGGTGCAAAATGGCGACGCCTAATACACGATGCTTATAAACCGTAGATGCCGCCATTTTGCACCCAGGGAACACACATGCCCTCATCGGGAAGTTTTGTAACTATGTACTTGGCAGAAGTACATTTCGGGAATGGATATATGGAGATTGGTCTCCTTATATCTAGTCTCCATGCTTTCTGCTTTCGATTTTTTGCTCTTATGTATTTTCTGTCCGCACCGGCTGGCACCGGTCAGGCAGACCGAGATATACGCTCTGTGCGTAACTGCAGCGCCATAACATGAGTGACTAAAGGAGGCTGTTCGAGAGCTTTTACAATGTATTATAATGGGGCTTATTTATAAAAATGTTTATTATCAATAAAAAAAACAAAAAAAACAATTTAATTCACTTTAAAATTCAATTGTTTTCCCTTGTGAAGTATTTGTGAAATCAGCAGTAAAAAGTAAGTATTATTCATAACAAAAATGATATAGAAACCAGTAAATATAAGGTTAAGTTAATGACAGATCAAAACAGACATCACACCGTGATGAAAAATTTCTACAAACAGCATTATTGAAGGCTGAAGAATTTTATTTTAAAAATTATTTAAATGCTTTATATAAGGCTGTGATTGCCGAAGAACTCAATGATGAAAATAATACTGAAAATTTAGAAAACTGAGAAAGTTTAAGTAATAGTAAAGATGAAAAGATATTATTTAAGTGAAGTTTTACGGAAACTGACATCAGCAATACTTTAAACAAATAATATAGTTTCTATGACTTTAAGTTTAGGTGTATGTTAAGTCAAATAAATATATTTAAATGTTTGTTACACATACTTTATTCCAAAATATTTGGTTAAAAGTCGAAGAATTTATGTTACAAAATTTATTAATATTATATTAAATACTAAATTGTGATAAATTAGATGAATACATTTTACAATTATTACTTGTTACAGCTTAAAAAATATATACTGCAGCTACCCACTTATTCCTTTGATTTATTTTCCATTTAGACGTTGGAAATTTGTAAAATTTACACTCACTTTTCCTGTTTGTATTTTTACAATTCACAACACAACAACTTCGGTGGCTCATTTTAGCTATATTTTTTAAATTAAAACAAAATTTAGATTTGCATGTGTATTTTGATTGCTCGGAAATATAAAACAGCCTCCTTTAACGCCAAAATTATCCACTGCGAACGCTGGCGTCGATCTGACTCTCCCTACCATGACTTCTTATGTTAAAAAAAATATATATTTAAATACTTGTTAAAAAAAAAGTAAATAAACTCGATATTTATTACGAAGTTTGTATTATATATAATTTATTATCACTCTGCATTACGTCACTACATTTTGCAAATATCATTAACCTGGTAAATAAATATGCTTACTTAAATGTGAATGTCACTGAAGGAACGTGATCGTCGTACAAACAAATGTACTATTTTCCCACTAACATACACTAACAAAACATCGCCTGCATTCATCACAAAATCTTAAGGGCATGTTATACTTGAGAAAAGTAGCAAGTTGATGTGAACAATTTGATCAACTATCTACATGTATGCGTGCAAAGTACATAAATTTTGTTTTCAAAATTTGGAAAATGGCAGCGAAGATTAAAAAGGACGTCGATAGAGTACTTTTGGTTTTCATAATGTAAAAAAATATTTCGATGTATTTTGCTAAAATTAAACTTTCTTTCATTTTCAAAACCAAAATTAGTCTAAGTCCGTTTTACTTTTCGCTGCCATTTCCGAAAATTAAAAGAAAAATTTTATGGACTTTGGGTACAAACATGTAGAAACCGAAAATCAATCAAATTTTATAATTTCTTAAGTATATATCACAAACCCTTAATTAGGCATTTCCATTTGATTTAGGCCATGGATCAATTGGACCACGTGACCTGCATGCAGAGGTGTAATTCTTCCTTAAATGTTTGATTAATTAACCTTACATACTATAATTGAAATAACCGACGTCACGTGGTCTGATTGATCGATGGCCTTAACAGCTAACTTCACTTCGTCGAACACTGAGGAAATTCCTTTAATTGTTAAATTAAGATGCATTTTTTGAAAAAAAATTTACTGGTGAAAATATGTTTATTATACGAAAAAATTAAACTAAATAATAAATTTGACTAATAACATTTTTTGCGTTATTAATTAAATAGGACGAATGGTAAAAATCTCGTAAGCAAATTATAACGAAAAACTTTAAGAAAAACAAAATTTGTTAATTCAAGCTGAAGAAATTGATGTTTCTTAGAATTGTGTAGTTGTTATATAAATGATGATCGTAAAAGGGTACAAACAATTATTTACATGAACACTCGTTTTAATAAAATATAATGTCGCATTAAAAATGCGATTATTAACAGTAATCAATTTATAACGCGTTTCTCAAATACTGCACCAATTGTACTTTTTCGATTTTGAAATTTTATTACTTTTTCTAAACTTTTTATTCTCAACTTTAATTCTTTCAAGATATCAAGCTGTTATCAGAGGAAAAAAATTTCAATCGTTACAAAAAGATCCTAAGGCACTAATTTTCTATTGAAAATATTACATAGAGAACAATTTAAGGATTTAATCTGCTAGATCACGTGCCTCAGAGATGATAGAAAATTATAGAAAATAATATTTTTTCTGAATGACTAAACGCTTTTAAATAGGCTTGAATTTTGTTATTTTTTAAGAAGCGAAATTTTGGTGTTTGTACAACTGGTAGTCTGTAATAATCGTTAAAAGGATTCTGTAAACTTAAGAGTAGATTCAAGTGTCCAAAAGGGATCTAAGGATATGATCTAAATGCTATCCAGTCTTTCTCGTTGGACACGGAATAGATGAAGTTTCGTGCATTGATTGAAGCGCCGGATGCAATAACAAGACGGAGTTTCTTTTGATTGGTAGAAATGGCTTCCAACTACACGAAGAAAATTAGAGCTTTTGCGGCTTTTTGGAATTTAGATGAAAATAACGTTTTATTTAACTTTAGAAATTTTGTAATGAAAATTTTTTTAAACATTTGATATACTATTTTATACCTTAGGGTTGCATGAAAATTTAATTTCAAAATTATAAAACGTGTCGAAGACAGCGAGAGTACAAATAAAAAAGCTTGAAATTCAAATTTAAAAAACGTACTTTTTTATAGAAATTTAAAAAATCGCAAACGCTAAAAAAAATTCTAAATGGAAAAAGATGTCAAAGGACATCTCCGCTGAACGAAAAATTTGTTCCAAGTTACTGCATCAGTCGCCTCAATTTTTACAAGTTACTTGAAAATTATTCTTTTCAAGATGCAAGGAAATGTTCTCCTATCTTATATTATTTGTGTTATAATTCGAATTAATGTCTCTTTCATGCACGCTCTTTTTAAAATTGTTAACAACAGATTGATTATCGTCTTGCACGCAAAAACACTCAACAGATTAAAATCGTTTTTTTTTTCTTTCAAAATCCGAACAAAAAATTTCCATTAAGAACCTAAGAGTCTTAATCAGCTTTACGTGGTTTACGTTTGCGAAAGTTTGGACTACTCGTATTTGACTTCAAGTCCTTGTCTCCCTCAGGTTTTTCTGACTCACTTCCTTCTTCATCGACCAGATCATCTTTAACGTTCTCCACTAATTCTTCGTCATCGGAATCTTTTTCTTGTGCAGGTTTGCCTGAATCATTCTTCTTTTTACCTTGAAAGTGCACCTCCTTCGGTGGATAGATGAAGTCAATTATGCACACAATAATCTGAAATAAAATATGTATGTCGTGAGTTATGAATTTCATCCGTGCAATGTAATTCTTTTTATATGTATTTACATTTCTGAACATTCATTGAATAATGAAAAAAATTTATTTTCCAGAACAAAATTCACTATTGTCTATATTCAGGGTCATTTAAATATAAATCTGTGAAGAAATATACCTCACTTTTTAATTTAGTGGGGCAAAAACCAATCATTTTGTTTAAAAAAAATATTTTTCACCGTTCAATGAACGTTCAGATCTGTAAGTACATTTTTTTATATGATAATAAAAATAAAACATACGAGTCCTATAACTGCGCCAAAGACGATCGTAGCAATAGCGAAAATCAGATAACTTCCCCAAGTCGGCATTCCAAAGTCTTCCATCAGTCTATTGTGTATCCCCTAAACATTTATTTATCGAATTAAAGTTACTATCGACTGTAATATTGTAAATTTAAGTTAATTTAGTAAATCAATTTACTCTTAAAACTTGGGACATTCTGAAGAATTGGCTTATAATAGACATCTGGATTGATGTCGGACTTTTCCAACTGGGAATAGGTTCGATTTTTTTCCATGTCTGTTCCGCTACAAATTCTATTAGTGAATCCTTATCCCTAGGGCTTTTGTACTGGCGAAACACTCCGTCCTTAACGCTGTTGGAAAAATAATTGCAATGCAAATAGCGTTTAGAGCTGCAAAACTACTAAACAAAACTAGATGTACATATTCCTTATTTTTTGTTAATTAAAAATTAGAATTCTATAATTTATATACATACTGGTAAATAGTAGGTAAGGCAGTCACCATAAACCTTCCACTAAGTCCTGGAGCATCAGTAACATCCACTTTACCTACATTGATCTTGAGATCTTTTTTCCTGAATGCCAAAGCTTCCCAAATTGGTGCAAGGGACTTGCAAGCAGGACACCAGGGCGCATAGCTACAAATTAAAAATGTATAAACAAACAAAAATACCGCAAGATAATAAAAAGCGACTTTTTCTAAATAACATGTTTTTGAGTCTTTGAAGTAATTTGTTAAAAATTTCCAGACTTGCATAAGAAAAATAGGTATATCTGAAAGGCGTTAAGCTAAAAAGATGTGTGAAAACAATAAATACTTTAATTTTATCAACTTACAATTCAACCATCCATTCACCCGTCAACATCCTATCCCAATTATCCTCGTCTAGCGACTCTACCCAGGTATTTTTTGATTGAGCAACATCTGCGTTTACAAACGTAAAAAATAAACATGAATATACGAAATACGAAAACATTTTTGCACTATACGAATTTTTATTTAAGTGATAATCGCCGGTGTCATGTATTCGTGTACGGAAGTGTGCAATCCACGGACAGGGGTGGATACGTAACATATGTAACGTAACAAACATGATTTTCTACGCTACACAAAGTACATATTTTACGTGTTGAGATTTTTCGTCATGTATTTTACGCACCACAAAATGATTGCGTCTCTATAGCGCAACGGCAGATCTAAAAATCATGTGTCTTTTTTTAATGCGTTCGAAACAAAGGAAGGAAGGAGTGTCAACCACGCTCCTTGCTTCTTTTGTTGAGTTCTTAAATTTTCGAGAATTGAAGTTCAAGTAATATAACCGAGAATATTACAGAGTTTGAAGAATATAAGAGAATATAAAGAGAATTTTAAGAATTTATGGTTTAAATCATTATTTATCAATATTTATAGTACCTTTATACTTAAGGTGGCTTGAGCGTTTGGTGTCGTATGAAGTGAGGGGCACCGTGGGGACACGTGTTACATGAATGCTCATTGCTACTTATTTTTTTAATAATCATATGTATTACAGTAAAACCCCGTTTATCGCAACACTTTCCAATCAAATGCCTCCCGTTTATTGCAAAAACGGAGGGGTTCCCACTTCTTCGCCACCAGCTTGAACAACTGATTATCAGCACATGCGCCTAAACGAATAGTTTCACGCGCTTTCGCTGTTTATCATTGTTTACAGTCGTGTTCCAATAACCTCGAATGCGTTTTTTTATTGTCATTATATGTGCAATTATAAATGAGTGAAAACGTGGTACCGAACGATGGTACGTAAACGACTAGTACAAACAATACATTTTAATTACTTTAAAGCTTACATATTTCTCTCATAATTTTCGAATGTATGATTGAATTTTTTTCAGTAGAAATATTCCCGCATTTTGTAAAACAATTGATTCGTAATTGGTAAAGCGATTGCTGTACTAGGCACAATTCATGCTATAATTTGTCATAATAATATACATTGAAATGTGAAAAATTTATATATTTTTCTGTTACATATAAAACACAAATATGTAGCAATATATACATAAACGATAGTTTGGAAAGAACTGCTAAATGGAGAATTTCAAAAACATTTATGCATTTCATGAGAAAAAAAATGTACCTCTCAAAATAAGTACGGATTCCAAAGACGCTTAAAAAAATGTAATGAAATCCTTTTAATAAATTAATGGCTACAAATAATTTCATATCTCCCTAATATACGAAAATTCATATAAATATATGCATCACAAATTTAAAAGTGAGGGGTATTCTCGCCTATCCTTAAGAATCACGTGACCACTCCTTCTACTAATAAGAAGGGGGAAAAAATGGTAAAGTTTATTGCGATAAACGAGAGAGACAAGTTGCAATAAACGGGAGTTGCGATAAACGGGTGTTGCGATAAACGGGGTTTTACTGTATAGTAAACATCTGAGTAGAAGGGTAAGAAGTCGCGGAAATGCCCCCGGAAAAAAGCGATAGTAAAAATATATTAGTTTCACCTCGAGGCGATTTCTATATTCTGTACCTTTTTCGCAATTTTCTCTTGATTGAAGTCGTCAACCCTTCGTTTTTATAATACTAATAGATTCCTCGAAATCGAAAGTACTAGTATATATTAGATTTATGGGAACTTGTGATTTTTTCCGGAGTTTCGCCGATTTTGACGAGGAATCCCATAAGACTACGTGTTAAACTGACATTTTTTCGGTAGCGATTTTTTCGGCAATGACATCGTCAACCACGGTATTTCTTTTTTCCAAATGAATCTAGCATATTTTATTAAGATAATCTCTAAGTTTCAGAGCAGTCTGTAATTTTTTTCAAAAACGATCAAGCCACCTTAAATAAGAGGCGTCCACTTATATAAATATATTTATAAATAAAGAACATGAGAATAGTTGTACTGATAATATATTAAAATTATATACTGTTAACATTTGAGATTAGGATAATTTTGAATTTAATATACTTAAATTTTTATATTATCTCTATAATTATAGACCATATAGAAAATCCTTTATTATGCAATATAATGCATATAATATACATGTAATAATTTCATTAAATTATATAATTATTTATCAAATTTCCAATTTTTATAGAACAAAACAGTTTTTATTCTTTCTTGCATTTTCCGGGGTAGCAGCAGGTCACGGGATTTATAAATCGGCAGGGAGAAACATATGAAACTTAAAAAAGTTGAGAAATTTTTTTGGATTCAACAAATCATAATTATAATTTAACGAATTTTTCATTTTCTTCCGCACACATAAAATGCACGTTTAACAAGCCAAAATAACAAAATTCTCATAAATTCTAAGAGAATTTACCTGCTGGTTATATTCTTAGTAATATTCTCATTTTTGTTATCGTTCTCTAGTAATATAACCGACTTTGAACTCTATAGACCTTTTCATCTTGAATATTTTTTGATGCGCATGCGTCTCGAGTAATTCAAGTTCCGGTGAAGATTAGGTCATTTCAGTGCAAAGTACATTACGAATTGGCAGTAATATTATTTAAAAAATAATTTGATAAAGTTTAAGTAGAAAAGTGAGTAAAAAAAAAATTTATTTACAAACATGATATCTTAACTTTAAATTGTGTGAAAATATAATTTAAGGTTGCCATATTCTCGAACCAAAATCGAAGTCTCGTCATCAACTTCTTTATGTTATTGTCATTTTATCTTATTTCTTACATTCGTAAAAATAACTGTATTAAGTTTAAAATATATCAACTTCTTTCTCTTTAAACGATTAATTTGCATAATAAAACGAAACCACCAGGCAGTAATACGAAATCATACGTACAAATATTATTTGTTTGGAAATAATTCTTTTTTTATTTGAACATTTATCTTCGAGAAAAGGCAGCGTTACATATATATACTAAGTATATTTCTTCAGCAAATTTTATAACAAATACTTTTTCTTCATCATAACTCCCCTATTGAAAAATCCTATGTAGGATACCACATAGGATCTCATATAGGATCTTACATAGGAACCTACATAAGATCCTACATAGGATCCTGTCTAAGATCTTATATAAGATCCCATATGTATTTTAAAGTAATAATTTTCAACCCTACATTTTAATTCAAAATTTTCTGAATAATCTGATCTATCAGGATGCTAGTAGCAGAATTTCATTAATGAGTTACTAAATACATTTTAATAATATTTTTTATTATAAAAAGATTATGTGAGTTCTTATGTGGTATCCTACATAGGATTTTTGAATAGGGTCATTAAATATAAATTTCCACATCACCTAACGCCTTCTAATTAACAATTAAATACTTCACCATTTTCATAAAAAAAGTAGATATTAATTCAAATATACTACTTTTTATCATTAAAACTACAAGTGCCAATCTGATTTTTAAACTTTTTATAATATTACATTCTTTTTCATAGAATATTTACATGAGAAAGCATACATCACGCATCATGAAAGCATAACCTCTCACCTTGCAATTAAATCGTGTTTTCTTCCTGTAGTCGGTTGTTTTCGACAACTCAGCCACCTTCGCAGTTGTTCACTGCTGTTGCTTTCCACTTTTCTATGTGGCAATATTGCACCCGGTACATCTTTCTCCTTTAAATTTATTTTTGAATAAGGTATACTTGTAGCACACATGTCGATATACAAAATATGACCTAATTTATGAATTTCGCGGGAAGTGCCATGGCAGACGCGTTGCCCGCGTTTGCGCACATTAACTTCCTATTCAAGATGAAAATGTCTATTCTTTCGTTTCGGACGCTTTGGAAAAGGACACATAATTTCTTAGTACGCCACTGCTCTAGTACCAACTTTATCTTTATCAGTATTTTACGACGGAAAATTCAAACTTATTCAAAATTTATGCATCAAGTATTATTTGTAAGCCAAAATACAGGAACATATAAAAATTGCTTTATTTAAAGCCATCTCCTAGACGTGACTTCTGCCAATTCTTTTCACCCTTCTCATTCTTAAATTAATAACTCAAATAGAGTTTCCATAGTAGATACACGTACCTTGGTTTTTCATTTATACGTCCATTCCATTGCTAAGCGAACAGGATATAACGGAATGGACCAATCATTTTCTGTAAATGAATTTGCCGGCTTGCAGCCAGAGAGGAATAAAAGCACCCAGAAGCAGAGATGGGTTGTGACGTGTCACTCGAGCTTTTTTACGTAAAATACATGGTTTTATACACGAAGTAAAATACATATTTTAATTAATTTACCCCCCCCCCCCCCCCCAAATCATCAAAAATACATTGTGTAAAAAAATAAAGACGTAAAATACCATGTAATATTCGTGATTATTATACGTACCCATCTCTGCCCAAAACTAGTGTTGTGAATTTACCGGTAAAATATGTTCTTTACCAAATTTACCAGTTATTTTACCGGTAAATTTTGTAAAGAAAGTGCTTCCAATACACAAATCAGTGTTCGCAGAACGTGGATGTAAACAGCCCCCACCATAGATGCTTCGAGCTCATTGTGTCTTCCTCATTCAACTAACCTATGGCAGTGGAGCGAGGAAGAAACCATGAGCTGGTAGGGTCCATGGTGGGGGCCGTTTACGTCCACGTTCTGCGAACACTGACACAAATAATAATTAGCCGTGGTTAATAAACCGGCTAATTCACCGGTAAATTTGCCGACTCACAACACTACCTAGAAGAACTCTATCACTAGACATTTCTATATATTGAGGACGCTGTTACATGTCGAGTAGAATAGGATAATAGAGGAATAAGTGAACAGGATTCAATTAATGAGATTATTGCACAGATTTACGGGCGACTACCTCATTGGCTGAATCCTGTTCCCCTATCCCTCTTATGTCCCTCTCTAACTTATTTTCCTCGTCACGGGACCATCATGGTGCATTTATACCTCTGTCTGCCTGACCGGTGCGGACAGAAAATACATAAGAGTAAAGGAGACAGACAGTGTAAAATTGGACAAAAAGAAAACGTCTGTCTTTTTTGCTCTTATGTATTTTCTGTCCGCACCGGTCAGGCAGACAGAGGTATAAATGCACCATCATGGGGCTGCGGCCTGAGACCTGAGTCCTGAGTATTAATGGTCGGCAACAGTCGGAAGTAATCGGCAGGACAGGCCAGGCAATTCAGGCATACCAGGCAGGACATGTCAAAAATTTTGTGATGGCGATGTTGAGGGTTAGTTGGTATTTTATCTAAATTATTACTTAGAAAGCTTTTTTCTGTAGCCTATTTTGTTGTTCAGAAATCTATGTTTTAAAAAAGGGTTATATTCATTCAGTATCATGAAATTTTCGGTAACGATTTTTCCAGTATCTGAAGTGAACATTTTTGTTTAGATTGTATGTTTGTTCAAGTATTTGAAATTTTAATAGAAATGATTTAATGTTAACGCAAGTACGTTTTTTCAGTTTTTATATATTATTAGTAAATGGTTTTTACCTGAATTTCAGTACTGTCTTATATTATAGAGCAATTTAAGATTGTCTTGAAAACGTTATCAACTTGGTCTATAAACCAAGGTTATTAATAGAAAAATTCCGGCAGGTGCTTGATAAATACATATACTATGTTATAAGATTTTTAGAAAATCTTGATATTTATTTGAATAACAACAACTTATTAAACTTATTATTAGCATGTTTATAATTTAAAATCATTCAACATAAAACTACTAGTTTCACTTTTTACATATTTGAGGGTTTTAAATGTGAAATATGTAATTTTTCAGTTATGAATAAGAACATTAATTTTAATTTAGGACCGAGGACAATATACATTTGAAGACAAATGGCCCTGCATGCGTCCTATTATATTAAAATTGCTAAAACAAGAGCCCGTTACACAAGGAGAATGGCAAGATTTGTTTTATTCTGTGCATTTGGTGTGCCTCTGGGACGAAAAAGGGCCTGCAAAGTTGCGAGATGCCCTGAAAGAGGATATAATGGATTTTATAAAACAAGCTCAGCAGGTAATAATAAATAAATTTTGTAAGCGTTTCTCGTTTATGATGTCACAATGTATTTTATATTTGTTTGTGTTTGGTTAAATCAATGCAATATATCAAAGTTTATTTTCTTATTTTAGAGAGTCTTAGCTCATCAAGAAGAGCAAGCTTTGCTAAAAGCATACATAGCAGAGTGGAGAAAGTTTTTTACGCAATGTAACTACTTACCGACACCTTTTAGACAATTAGAAACATCTCTCTCCGGAAAACAAGGTTCCAGCATCCCAAAGAAAAACCACTGTGAAGAAAGCATCGTAAGAAAGGTCGGATTCAGTTTTTATTTCACTTATATACTTAAATTAATGTTGTAAAAGTAAATCTGAGTGAAATTCTTTTGCAGTTAATGTTAGATAGTTGGAATCAAAGTATATTTGGAGAAATAAAACAGAGACTTCAAGATTCAGCAATGAGACTAGTGCGGGCAGAAAGAAATGGAGAAGCTTTTGATTCGCAACTAGTTATTGGAGTCAGGGAATCTTATGGTATATCTTAATTTATTCCTTAATATCTAGTCTGCAATAATAATTTTTTGAATTGACCAAGTTTTATACTATTCAATTTCTGACTAAGAATACGTAATTGCATTATTTTATTATACATTTACGAAATTTTTAAAAATATTACAGTAAATCTTTGTTCAAATACGACGGATAAACTTCAAATATACAGAGAAAATTTTGAAGCAGCTTATATAGAAGCAACTGAAGCCTTTTATTGGGTTAAAGCGCCAGAGCAGTTATCGTTGCATGGCGTGGAAAATTATATGCGTTATGCGGAAGCGAAATTAAGAGAAGAAGAATTGCGTGCACAAAAATATTTGGAGCCTAACAGTGCAAGTGTGCAGCTTTTAACAGATTGTTGTGTTAGAGTGTTAGTCGCCACATTCAAGCCTGCTATTCTCGCAGAATGTCCACGAATGATACAATATCACCAAACTGATAGTAAGCTCTAGATAATTTCATTGCAGAAACTCTAATAAAAAATAATTATAATAGTAACTATGAATTAATATTATTTTTAGAATTGCGACTTATGTTGAAGCTGATGGATAGAGTGTCAGAAGGAGTTGTTCCTATGTTACGAGATTTAGAGGATCACATAGCAAGTGCAGGGTTAGCTGATATGATGGCTGCCGTCGATGTTATCACACAAGATTCAGAAAAATATGTAGAAAGGTTACTTGATCTCTTTCGTCGCTTTTCAGTGCTTGTGAAAGAAGCATTTGATGACGATCCTCGTTTCTTGACTGCCCGTGATAAGGCGTATAAACTCGTCGTAAATGATGCTACAGTTTTTAGACTAGAATTACCTATTCGCCAAGGATCGGGAATTCCTGCCAATGCTTTAAACAGTAAACCAACTAACAATAACAGTGGTCAGCCAGAGTCTAAATGTCCTGAACTTTTAGCTAATTACTGTGATATGCTACTAAGAAAAACACCTCTCAGTAAAAAGCTTACATCTGATGAAATTGAAAGCAAATTACGAGACGTGGTATGTTTGACCTTTTCTTCAACTTACGAACTTGAAACTTGAGAAGGGTTCTGCAAATTTTGATAATTGAAATAATTTTTTTGCAGCTGCTGGTCTTGAAATACGTCCAAAACAAAGATGTGTTTATGCGATATCATAAAGCACATCTAACGAGACGTCTGATACTAGACACTTCAGCTGATTCGGAAAAAGAAGAAAATATGGTAGAGTGGTTGCGGGAGGTTGGCATGCCAGCGGACTATGTTAATAAATTAGCGCGCATGTTCCAAGATATAAAAGTTTCTCAAGACCTTAATCAGCAGTTTAAAGAGCAATGTCGGGCTATCATTGCCGATAGTATTAACATCAAAGTAAGTTTAAGGGATTTAGTATTTTTTTGATCCTTATAACTTAACTGCTTTATTATTTATTGATTGCAAATGTTTGAATTGTGCAGATATTGAATGCTGGTGCGTGGGCTAGAGGCAGTGAAAGAGTAACTGTTAGTTTACCACTTCAATTGGAAGATTATATTCCTGAAGTAGAAGAATTTTACAAAAAGAAGCATAGTGGGAGAAAATTACAGTGGTATCACCATATGTCAAATGGAACGGTGAACAATATATCTCCTAATAATCATTAATTACTATTGAATAATATTACTGGTGATTATATTGTTATTTCAGATCACTTTTTCGAATCAAGTGGGACGTTTCGATGTTGATGTGACAACCTTTCAAATGGCCGTTCTTTTTGCTTGGAATCAACGGCCACTTGAAAAGATCTCGTATGAAAATCTTCGATTGGCTACGGAACTTCCTGACCCGGAATTAAGACGCACCTTATGGTCCCTGTGTGCGTTTCCCAAATTAAAGCGGCAATTACTTTTGGTAGATCCACAGGCACATAGTCCTAAAGATTTTGCGCAAGACACAAGATTTTGGGTAAATCAAGAATTCGCTATTGTGTACGTATCTTACAGTGAAAACAAGTATTATGTTTTTCATATCAGTACTTTTATACCATTATGCAAAGTACATTGATCATGTCGTTTTAAAACAATAATTGTACATCCTCGTAAAAAATACATTATTCAATATGTTTATAGAAAAAATGGTAAACTGCAGAAACGGGGAAAAATTAATCTAATTGGCCGGCTACAACTTTCTACAGAACGAAGCAAAGAAGAAGATAACCAATCAATTGTGCAGCTTAGGATTTTACGCCTTCAAGTAAGTCTTTGTATACGCGTATACTTTACTATTAGTACCTAAAATAGTACTATTGCTGAGATAATCCTACAAGAAAACTTCTTAAATTGGTAGAATTCATACTTATAGAACGATTTTAATTTTAGGAGGCAATAATTAAAATCCTCAAGATGAGGAAAAAGATCAACAACGCTCAACTACAAACTGAATTAGTTGACATTCTCAAAAATATGTTTCTACCGAGTAAAAAGATGATTAAAGAACAAATCGAGTGGCTTATAGAACATAAATATATCCGAAGACATGATGACGACATCAATACTTTTGTGTACATGACATAACTGAAGCCATGCATAAGAGTTTACTCTTATATTCGCTACTATATTTTTGTATATCTGAGTTTTCTCCTAAAGAAATGTGCTTGTGATTATTTGACACGCGGAAAAGTGTTAGAGAAGTGCATTTTTTTAAATTCGTGGATAAAAAGTCACGTTTAAAGTAGACTGACAACCGTACATAAATCGGAAAATCCACTATTATTTTGTAAGTTAAAAAATTCTTGAGAAGATTTTTCTTCCAAATGAATCTTGTTTTTAGATACGTCATTATTTTATACTTGTGGAAATATCTTCCCCTTGTATTAAAGAACCTCTGATACTGAAAATTGAGAGCTAAGTAGATCAGCTTTAAATATGCATTGGGGTAAAAATAAATGATGCCAATGCAAAGATTTTGAACCATGATGTGATATATATATGTTATTTGGATTTTTGTTTTGCTTTAAGCATAATTTGGAAAATTTTTAATTGAGAAGATTCCCATATTTATAATTTACCGTTTAAATTATTTTTTATCAATGAATAAAATCATTTAATTTAATTTTATGTGATACCATAATTGGATTTCTGATTCGGTAAGATAACAGAAGTTAATGTTTTTGTAAAGTAATAAAACCTTTCTGCGCAACATTATATTTTATACTGTCTTTTACATCATAATTTTAATGTTACAGATATATTTGCGATGTACATATGTCTTAATTGGCATAATTTATGAATTTATTTATTCCCTTATGTCATTAAAATATTTTTTTAATTTCTCATTGAGTTAATGCTCCCGTCTTTATTGTGCCTAATGCGGAATAATGGTTTTTCTTGAAGAATAATGTATAAACAAGTTTTTTTATGATGATTAAATTATGGGTCGACGATTTTTTAATACAAATTAAATAATTAAAATGTTCACTTTTATATAAATGTAATGAATTATTATAATGTTTAAAGCATTAGTATTATTTACACATTATTGGAGAATGATTCAATTTAATAATTGTGTAAAAATGTTAGTGTTAAATAATAATCTTTTTTGCTTTGAAATCAGTCATTCATCAACATTTTAAAAATTAGGTTTATTTTTATAAAAAATTAAATATGAGTCCAAAGTAATAAATAATTTCTCTTCAGTACAACAATAAATTATGTCTAACGTGACTTTCAATGGTGTCAGGAGTTCTATCAAAAAAGGTTTCTCTCGTGTAAACATAAATGATTTTTGCCTTTGGAAACCAATGATCAATAAACTATTTAGTCGGTTTGAGCAAATATTTGAACTTTGTACCGACTGTAATACTCAGCGAGTGTTTAGCATAGGCAATAGTGAAATATATGAATTTTATGTATGATAATATGTAATTTCTCAAGTACACCCGCGTGTACAATTAACAACTATCATTGACGATATATTTAAGGTAATATAAGATAATTATTATCGATATGGCTGTGTGTACGATATCGGTAATAATAGGTAAAAATAAAATAAAAACAGTTTTCATTTTTTTTGTAATAATAAGACTTGTATAAATTCTTTGTAAAATTTAAATGTTAACAATGTGACGAAAAAAAAACAATTGAGCGTCAGGATCGAATAACTCGACGAGTACTCAATTCCATCCTTTGAAAAAATAAAAATCAAATTTTTCACAATTTAACTGTTTAAAGTATTTTAATACTACTTTCAATGTTGCAAGATCGAAAAACTTAGACCCATTTATATCTAAGAAAAATGTTTTTGAATTTTATTTTCATAAATTCAATTCCACAGGATGCTTTTCAAATATTTCTAGTTAATAACAATCCATTCCTTTTCACACTCGAACATATTAAATGCAATAAGCATACTCATAGTAGATTACATCATATATAATTATATTATTTAAAAAAAAATAGGAGTACTTATATTAAAGATAATCATCATGCGTTCCTTTCATATACATTCATGCATATTGATAATAAAGAAGTAATTATTAGACAACTGTAATTTTTACGTATTACATAAGAATTTTGAAAAATTTCTATGGGAAACATTAATTTTTACAAGAAAGTAATGAGTAACTTTTCACTTCATTTTACACATAATGTATACTACACGGAGAAAAAAAAACTGTTGAATCAACAGATGTCATCTGCTGGAATTGGGACAGCAGATTTTTTTTGTAATATTTACAGATTTTTCTGTTGGATTCACAGATTGTTTGTAAACTCAACAGATGAACCTGTAAAATCTACAGACATGTCTGTTAGAATTGCGGATTTCAAGAAAAAAGAGAAATCCGTAATTCTAACAGACATTTCTGTAGATTTTACAGGTTCATCTGTTGAGTTTACAAACAATCTGTGAATCCAACAGAAAAATCTGTAAATATTACAAAAAAAATCTGCTGTCCCAATTCCAGCAGATGACATCTGTTGATTCAACAGTTTTTTTTTCTCCGTGTATGTCACCTACACAAAGATGTTAAGGTTGCCAACAAGTAGTAATTACAATTACTACTGTCTGATTTCAAAATTTTTCTATATTACTATATTATAGTGTTGTAAATAAAGCTCCATTTGAAATAATTATATATGTATACTTATTTCATAATTAGTAATTAATATTCATTTTTGGAAATTAAAAATTTTGGAACCTTTATTTGGGAATTTTTGTCTTGAAAACTAGTCAATGGATTAAAATAAAATTTTGAGACTTTATTATACATGTACTTGTATTAAGGTATACAAAAAATTTTTTTATTTAAATTTGCAATACTAAATGGCATCGTGGCACTTGATAATTGGAATCCCAATGGGCACACGATATTAGAAACGTTTATGTAACATTCTACAAACGTTCTAAAAACATCCCAATGTCCGAAAGACGTTCCAAAAACGTTCTAAGAACGTCTTTCGGACATTGGACATTGGGATGTTCCTAGAACGTTTGTAGAATGTTACATAAACGTTTCTAATGTCGTGTGCCCATTGGGATATGTTTTTTCCGATGACGAAATTGGAGTACAACATATCAACAATAAAATACAACATATCAGCAAAAAAAAAATTGTCGTTAATCTACATTAGTATTTCTAGGAAAGTACCCAAGATTATAATTTTTTTTTTAAATTCGCAAATTGGCATCAGTTTGAATTTTGTTTTCATCTGTTTGGCTAAAAATCGATTTTGAATTGTTTAAAAAAATGTAATTATTTATCAATCTTAAAAGTCGTGTGTAATTTCCTAGATAATCTATCTAAGAAATTACAGTTAAAATTTCAAGTGAATCCGAAAAAAATTGAACGAGTTACAATGTACGCCAATTTGAAAAACATTGTTTATTCGAGAAAAACCCGTCTAAACTTTCAAAACGCATTTACTCTATGAAATATTCAAAATATCGACTAGCTAACTTTTTTTCCTTTACTCTGCTATCCCAGCACCATATAACTGCCCTTCCAAGCATGAGTTTTGCTCTTATGCTTCTTTTCTAAGCGACGAGCGTCTTTTCGAGCGCTTTTTCGATGTTTCGATGCGGAGCGGTTTGCGGCTTTAATTCGACGTTGATCGAATTCCATGGAAAAATTGTATAATTCTGAATTGATCTTCAGTTGAAGTGTGCTCATGACGTCTAACAGTCCTCGAAAACCGTAACAGCGATGTTATTTGCAATATCAACCACGCTTTCACCGCTGGATATCACTTTCGGTGCAATAGACCAAACGACATCAGCATTTAGACTTTCGTTGGCGTTTTGAGTAAATCCACCGGGGCATCTTTTACACGCTAGAATTTGCGACAACATGGTAAAAACATCAATAAAATTTACGATTCAGTAGCCAAATGCAGAATCTACAATACTTCAATATCATCTTCTGTTGTTGAATATTTCATTTTTTTAGCAAGCCTTGTAACATCCTCAGTGTCGTCCTCGAAGCCTTTTTAAAACGTTTTGGAGCACTCAAAAGCGTCTCGAAAAATAAGCTAAAAAATTGTTTATCAAATTTTTTTCCACAAAATAGATTTTGAATATCATTCTTGAATGGTTTATGCATCATTTAAGGTAGTTTGTTCACGAAAATTAGACTTCAGGCAAAAATAGATAATTTTGCTTTCAAGAATAGCAATATTATTATTGAAGAGCTAATTTGAAAGAGAAAAGATTATTTTTCATGAAAACAATTTGAAACACAAAATAATAATTTTATTAATAAATTTCATTTTTGTCCAAACTTATTTTCTTATCGCTTCGAGCTAAATTTTTAAAAATGACGCGATTCTAATAAATCACGGTTCATTTTTTTAGGAAAAAGATTCTCTAGGTATATAACTTGACCGTTTACAATTTTTGAAAATGAATTCTTCAATGACTGAAATTATAAAAAAACAATTTTGCAAAACAAAATTTTTATAAACAAATTGCTGTATTTGATAATAATTCATTCAATTTCAAAAATTGGAAACGGTCAAGTTGTAGAGAATCTTTTTCTTTAAAAAATAAACCATGATTTATTAGAATCGCATCATTTTTTTAAATTTAGCTCGAAGCAATAAGAAAATAAGTTTGGGCAAAAATAAAATTTATTAATAAAATTATTTTTTTGTGTTTCAAATTTTTTTCATGAAAAATAATCTTTTCTCTTTCAAGTTAGCCCTTCAATAATAATACTGCTATTCTTGAAAGCAAAATTATCTATTTTTGCCTGAGGTCTAATTTTCGTGAACGAACTACCTTAAGCAAATAAAAAAAATCTGCCCGCTTGGCGGGCACATTCTCATCGCGCGCGGCTCGCTTCGCTCGCAAGTTTGAGCGCGCCTAGGGCGCGCGATTTGATCGTCGCGCTCCGTAATGCTCTTCACATACATTCAAGTTTATTTATTATAATTTGATACTGAAGCTCAAACCAATTTTATAATAATATTACAGATGATGTGAATTACACATTTTCTCAGTCACTCAATTTCTTTTTGAATTTAAGTGAAACAGGAAATTCAATTTACTTAAGGCTCTATCAGCCTTAAGGAACACATTCTCATCATGACGCTCGCGCTTCGCGCTCGATTTTCTGTATACATTTCAGTAACATTTTAATAAATTACATGATTAAAATAATTTATTTTCTTCCAAATCTCTCAAAAAGAAAAAACAATTAATGTTCAAATTAATGTTCAAAAAATAATGTTCAAATGTTCAAAAATAAAATATACATCCTATCCCGAAATGTCTTAGTGAGAATTTTTAAACCTCATTTAGGCAAACAATTTTCCGTCTAAGCGTTTTTTTTGTATCTCACATATTTTGTCTAAAAAATGGAATTTTTGAATTTTAATCGTATTTTTTGGAACTGAAACGAAAAATATATGTTTTATCAGAAACTGTGTGAGACAAAATTTGTAGATCTTTTTGAAGCGAACAACTTTGTATTCTTGCGTTTTTTTCGTATTTCACATATTATTGTTAAAAAATTTAATTTTGGATTTTCAATAGTTTTTGTTCAAATTAAAAGGAAAAATATGTATCTTGTGAAAAAATGTTACAATTCAAATTTGTAGGTCTTTATTTATTCAATAATATTGTATCATAACGTTTTTTCGTATCTCGTATAATTTAACTGGAAAATGGAATTTTGATATTGACTTTTTTCGAATTTGAATATGCTGTAACATTTCTAATTTTGATTTAATCAAAAAATGTTATCAGGATAATTTGTAGAGATTTATGAGCACTATCAAAAACCAGTATTGAAATTTTTGATTTTTTCAAAAAATTATTTTTAAAAACACAAAAGTAGTGCTCAATCCCTCAATTTTGATTGGATGTGGCTGGTTAACGAACTTGTCCTTACTTTTTCGGCTCCGATAAAGTGTGCCAAAGCACAATTCAATCTGATAATTCTATCGAGAGTTATGCCGCACACGACCTACAGACAGACAGACAGACAGACAGACAGACAGACAGACAAACAGACAGACAGACAGACAGACAGACACTTTCGTAAAAACCCTTTTTTATGACTCAGGGGGTCTCAAAACGTAAAGATTTGATGAAAATATCGAAAGTCATTTTTCACATAAAACCAATACCTTCTCATCCATGATAAGAATGTAAAAATAAAAAAATAAAATTGCTGGGTAGTATAACCCCTTAACCGTATAATTTTACAATATTAGTATTACTTGAAAGGTAAAATAAATTTGCATTGACAATGGAAATAACATTATATATTATATATAAAAATTTAATAAAAAGCTTCCAAGAATCTGGTATTAATTGGCATTGTAAGTATTGACATTAAGAAACTATTTTAAGCTTCAATCTTAAATTTCTGTACTTGCTTAATGGAATAAGCTTATATGCATTTCAAATAATGTATGAACTGTCGGTTGGTAAATACTTTTTAGGATACTCTAGTTTATATTATATGTAGGGTAAAAAAATAAAAGTTATATGACATCTTTAACAATGACGATTTTTATTGTGTCAATATACTGAACGCAGTATTCTATTGATCTTTCAAAATATTCTAGATATTTTAAAAAAAGACAACAGAAATTTTTTGAAATTTATGACAATAGTCAACTGACTTGATCATTTGAAAAATATATTCTCAGAAAAATACAGAGCATAAAATGTTTTATACGCCGTAAATTGAGCAGACGTTTTATCAAAATTAAGTATTATATCTATATTGTATTTAAAGTAAATACTATGTTTAAAACTGCTGTCTTTTTTGTATGAAACAAGTTCAAATAAAAACGGCGTCAAAGTTAAAAAATGTAAGCAGTTAAAACAAATGCTTAAAAAATCATTAAAGATTAGAAATAATTATATGTCGACGAAAGATGAATCATTTCCGCATAAATTATAACATTTTCATGCCGAAAAACGTGTCTAAAGCAGTGGCAGAAATTTCAAACTCAACTAATTAATTTGAAAAAAAAAAAACTTAATTAATAAATAATTTTTTCTCCTCACTTTCTGGCTTTCTATTTTGATGCTTATTTTATACTTGTTCTATTAATACCTAATTATTAACACATTTCCACGTTTTTCTTTGGGTGTTTAATGTTGGCTTTCTTAAAACTTTCTTTAACAGATAAGGGTGAGTAACATTGTTCAGTATCTCTGTCGCTTCAATCAGTAATTATAAATTGTCGAGAATTGTGAAATTCCTTATGAATTAATTACAGCAACTCATTCCGAATTATCGAGTTGATTCTTGTAATTTCGTGTCTTTTTATCGATTTGCATATATGAGTTTAGAGCATTTTTGTATGAAATCTGTTATTTATTTTTTTTAAATTTAATCTTTAACAGATTTGATTGCTTTTAGTGAAGAGCAGTACTTTGTAAGCTAATTCATATTACTAAAAAAAGCTCTATACAGTTTAAATTATGTTCAAAAATTTACATAATTGATTTAATTTATCATGAAGTGCCTAATCGTGCTTATAATTAATAACTTATAAACGTAATCACAGAATTTTGAGATTTTTATGCAGAGCGGTTGCACAATAAATTAAGACTGCTTAATATTTTTAATTAAAGGGAGTACATACATTTCTAAGCGTAAATGAAAAATAAAAAAATTTATGTATTAAATTCTGAAGAATTGCAAGATCTAATTGAGGTGATAAAAACTAAAATAGCACTTCACAACACATACTTGAGTACTAATTACTTTTAGCAAACTCGATCTTATTTAAAATTATTCTATTATTTGTATCTATGTTAAATTCTTTTTCCTTATAAAATATCTTAATTTACTGCAAGTGAACAATAGATAATGAGCTTGTAAAGTTGGAAAACTCTAGAAAAATAAGCTACCTGTCAAACTGTTACTTCGATGCACATTTTTAACATTAATTGTGAGTTTACAGTGATTTACTCTTGCTCTATTATTTGTTTGATTGATTCTAATGATTTAACCAAAATCGCTGTGCAAGAGTTAAAAAATGCAACATTACGAAAAGAAAATCACCCATGTGAAACTTAATTATTTAGTTTCCCCTTTATAATTACTATATTAACGTCAGAGTCATCTGTTTGATGAAAACTATAATTTTCTCGATAGGAGTTAAACAGCGGGATTTGAATCATATCTTGTTATATACACATATAAATATTCAACACTTGATACACGATTCTCCTTTGAACATCACATAGATCAAACGATGTAAAACACAGCAAAACATTTAATTGTTTTCGATTTTTGAAGTCGAAATATTTGTAGGGTTGATTTTTATACTTCATAAGGATTCTTTTTTATTGTTGACAATAACAATTGCAACTTCGATTACGATAGAATTTTTCATGGCACATCATCAGTGCCGCAAATTTTATAATAAAATATTTGGTATCACTAGCATGCATATTAGGTATCTTTTACATCGATTAATATTTCGATACTTCGATGCATGAAACGATATGATGCGATGGCACGAAACAGATGACAAAGGAATATCAGAAATAAATAAATAAATTAATTTTCTGGACAGCGTGTTTGTTGTATACGAGGAGAATTTTTTATAGCATTCGATGTCTCGCACACGTGTACCACTATACCAGGCTGTCCAGATCCTCCACGATGTAGTTCGTGCATAGCTCCTAAAAATAACAATATTGTATTTGATTAACAGAGTAAAGAATACGTAAGTGAATGTAGAATTTACATTGACGTCATTCATGGAAAAATATGAGAGAAAAATTTTGTTTATAAAGTTATTATTGGGTTAATTTTAGCTACATATTAAATATTTGTTTAATATATGTTTGAAGAAAAATTTTGGCACGTAAGTTTAGCTTTTATATTAAATGATACTAACCTGGTGTTAGATTCGCAATAGCTGCCAATAAATCATGATTAACAAGAGGTTCACCTTCTGGTCTAGGTTCCCAACCAACAGGCGGAGAGGCTGGAGGAGATATCAAGTGTTGTTTAGTAAGAGCTGGGGGATGTAAATACTGATCTTCCATATCTATATTTATAAAATTCCAAAATTAGTAATAGATTATATTTCATGTAATAAATTTAATAAATGATGAAATTTATATGATAGTAAAAAAAACTGATTTATATTTTTATGTTCTACAAGAACTTATTTTACTGATTGGCTGGCAATATGTAAATTCGACAATAAATAAATTATTACGTTAATTGTGAACAAACCAATAGGCGTGACAGGCTGAGCAAAGTAACAATTGATATCGGTTTCTCCAAATCGAGATTGATGTAGTTTTATCCTGGCATGTGCTGCCGAACTCGGAGATGTAAAATTCACTCTCATCCGTCTAAAGGACTTGAAATATTGAAAGGTAGAAACTTCCCCAAACTCTTTAAACAATTTTTCTATGTCGGCCTGTCCAGAAAATATGGAAACATATCTATGTATCATTTGATAAAAAAATCTAAATTTAAATGTGGAAATATTTTTAATTCTTTCTACTGATAAATATGGTTTGGATAATTTTTACGTAAAAACATTTTCATCCAATGAGATACTTGCAAACTCAAAAATTTTCAATTTTCATTAATCTTTTCCTTTGAAATTTAAAGGATATAAATTTTTTTATGAAAGCGAGTTAGAGACTTTCCAATTTTACGTTTACTTAATACAGACGACAAACCTTTAAATCATCACATTTGTAAACACGAGGATCAACATTCGTCACGATAATGGACATTGGTAAATCTTCATCATGAACTAATTCATCTAATGTTCTTGCGTTTGCATCCCGACAGTTTTCCTCTTCTTCAAGTTCAAATTCTAATTGATTGAAATTTGGGTGCATATTAGGCAACCCATCTATTTCATTTATAATAATCTTTTCTGACTCTCCAGGCTCTTCCTCATCTTCAGTATTAGTGCTTTTTACATTGTCCATATTTAGGATCACTGTGAATTAATACACTATATTAAAGAACTACTCAAAGAGATTTATTTAATCCTGAATGTATAAGAATCTTCGTACAAAAGAATAAAAAAATCTTCTGTAATAAATTTTAAAATGTACTACAATAAACTCTTCACGCCATTTTGAAATAGCCGGTTAAATTTCTGTATCACGTAGGTAATACTCCTATATTCAACGAATTGTTTGCAGAGCTTTAGTTAAGTTTTTTGAGTCAGACAGTATTAATCGCACGTTTAAGTAAATTTAGATTTCACTGTAATTGAAGGACAACCACATTGATTTCTCCATAAAAAAACGATGCTTAGTCACGAGATCTATTTAAGTAATCCCGGTCGTTCATTTTCTTATGGTTCCTTGATAGGTTGGTTAATGACATTGACTGAAACATTATAAAAATCTAATATAAAACAAATCCTATCCTTTGTTTAATATTTTAAAAATAATTTCAGAAGGTTAGAACAATTTCAAACCGTGTTCACTCAAAATTTGTATGTGGTAACCATCCTGATAAATTTATCCTAAACTTTGGGTCGAATTTTGATGTAATTATTGAAACATTTTCCTCCTTTTATATTTGAGTTTACTAGTGGCTCATTTTGAAATTTATCGAAATATAATTCTTTCCTCAGTTTATATGTTTTTCTCTTAATAAAGAACTGAACCATTAATTATTGTAACAGCATAAAAATACCTTAAATCAATTTATGAATAAAAGTTATGTTTCGAAATAATTACATGCACCTATATATATAGTAATTATATTAGTAATATAGAAATACTTAAAACAACGTAAAAGAACGTGAATTCTACTTACAACTAAAATTGTTCAATTGCTGGCGGTATTGGTTAGAATAGCCAGGGGCATAACATCTGAGCCATTTTAATATCTAATTAGTAAAGAATAACTTTAAAGAAAGCTTTCTAGAAATCTTAGTGTGAGATAATACTTGTAACGTAACATTTATGACAAGATATCGAACTACTTGATTACGAATCGCGTGACAAAAAAGAGTCGTGACTTTTGCACGTCTTTCCCGTTAGCTTATTTACAATTTTTATTCAGTAAATGAGTAACCGCAAATTTTTCTAACGACCATGATTAGTTCAAATAAGGCTGCGTTTTCAAGTTTGTTGTGAATACATGTGAACAATTCAGTCAAAGATAGACTTTGTGATTCTTGTTTGGTTTTGTTCAATTTGGTTTAATTTTAGAAATACCCTAGTCTAGAGCAGTATAGCTAGAGGGTCTAGAGCAGAGTTGGGTAAGTAAAATACTCTAGGTAATTTAAGTAGTTTTTTACTGTAAATTACTAGGTATTTTACCCCACTAGTTCTCTACATGATGTAAATTACGTGTATACGGAACTTAACGCTCTTGCGATGCCCGTTCTCGGTCCTGCCAACAAAGAACAAACCCAACCTCACCCAAAAGGCGATTATATCCAACATTTTTTAGGACTTTACTACAAAATAAACATTTTGTAACATTTTTATTTTTCTCTTGCAGGTACAGAAAGTTTAATTTATTCCATGGAATATATGGAAGCCTGAAGTGGGATTTTATTTTTCCCCGTTTATTTTCAGTCGACATTGATGATATTGTTTAATTAACAATGTTCATGTTCAAAACAAACTTTTCGGGAACGGAACTTTGAAAAAGTGAGGTTATATACAGTTCTATAAGGCCGCCATCTTGGCACGTAATTTATTAGGTATTTTACTGCTTTTCTATGTAAAATACCTCCCTTAGGTAATTTACGTAAAAAACCTCGAGTGACGCGTCACTGCACGACCCTGGTCTAGAGTCTAGTGTACTCTAGTGGTTCTAATTCCTTTATTGTTCTTTATTGGTCCATTACCTAGCTTAGCAAACAGGATTAAACGGAATAGACCAATCAATTTCTACATGACGAGTCACAACCTATCTCTGGTCAGGGTGCAGACCTACGCCGAGAAGAATAAAATAATAGAGGAATAACACAACAGGCAGGGTTGGGAAACGACACATCAAAAAGCCATGTATTTTATGTACGTACGTGAGAATGGTTACGCGCGCAGCGTAGTGTGTCTGATGTTCGCGGTGGTTCTCTGAGATTTCTCTGGTTTTCTCTCCTTGACAAGGAGCCTTTAACCAGAGATAACTCAGAAAACCACTGCGAACAGCAGACACACTACGCTGCGCACGCAACCATTCTCACGTACGTACTGCTGTTGGCGTGTGTGCGTAACGTTCGCGTGTCAAATCTGGACACACTGTGCAGTGTAATACAGAGGTATTAAGGAGGAATTACACCTTTGCATGCAGGCATTATGCATGCAGGTTACCATGGTAACATATTAGTGGGAAAGAAACAGGAAAATTCTCGGTCTCTTTCTCTCTTGTATGTTACCATGGTAACCTGCATGCATAATGCCTGCATGCAAAGGTGTAATTCCTCCTTTAAGGTGAAATCCGATGACAGCAGAAAACGCAAAGCAGAAAACGAACAGCCAATTACAGAACAGCTCTAAGAAGATAGAAATCTAAAGATCTTCTGTAATTGGCTGTTCGTTTTCTGCTTTGCGTTTTCTGCTGTCATCGGATTTCACCTTAATTCCTCCTTTAAGGTGCCATCCATTGTGGGCGCAAAATGCAAAGCAGAAAACGAAAACAGGTTACGGTCTGTTACGGTGCTAAAAATGAATGTTTATATATTACGTATATAATGCTAAAGCTAAATGCTGAACCCTGTCTGACCCTTTGCTGTTTGTCACTGTTTGTGCCTATTCGCTTATTGGTTTTGTTGACAAGTTTTAAGTCTCGCACTGGTATTTTAAAGGAATCACAGGAAACTTATCTAACATCGGTGGTTTATTATAATTGAATATCCTTAATGAAATTCTGTTAGATAATAATATTTTAGAATGGCGGATGTTTTGGATATTGATAACGCAGAAGAGTTCGAAGTTGATGATGAAGGAGATCGTAAGTAATTTCAGTGCATATTCATACGCATTTTTGGTATACTACAACTACGAACATAAATCCTTTTTGTTGTCAAATGCTTCCAAAACAAACCTTTCAATTATAATTCTAGTTCAAATAACGTACTATTCGTTTAATTGGAAATTACATATCTCTGTTTTTATATTCTTGAGTTTTTCGTTTTTTCTGTTTTGTTTTGAAGCGTCTTTTTTACTGATAACCAAAGAAGCAATTGTTTCAAAAATTGGTCTTGAATTTAAAGTAAATTCCAAGTAAATTTTTGGTGATTAACAAATTAGTCCAACTGTGACCAGGACCAAGTAGATTTTTATTATTTAAAATAATTATCCATTAGATTTCCTTTTAATTTAAATGAATTGTTTCTTTAATTTCTTTTTATTTCAGAGGGAATTGCGAGGCTGAAGGAAAAGGCGAAGAAAAGGAAGGGTAGAGGTCACGGTGCAGAACTAGTATCTACACGGGACGATGTTGGACATTACGAATCAATGAACGTTGTTGAAGAAAATGATGATGAACCAGGTCCACAAAGATGTAGGTTAATTCAAAGCGTTTTAGGTTCAATATTATCAATTATTAATCAAATAATAAGTGACTCTTGAAATGTTATTTTTTCAGCTGTTGAAGGATGGATTTTGTTCATCAACTCGGTGCATGAAGAAGCACAGGAAGATGATATACATGATAAGTTTTCTGAATATGGACAAATTAAGAACTTGCATCTAAATCTTGATAGAAGAACTGGGTTTTTGAAAGGTTATGCTTTGGTTGAGTATGAGACATTCAAAGAAGCTCAAGCTGCTAAGGAGGCACTTAATGGTACTGATATATTAGGCCAATCTATTTCAGTAGACTGGTGCTTTGTCAAGGGTCCAAAAAAGTAAGTTTAATTAGTAGATTGCAATTCTATTAGCCATCATATGATTATGTTCTAACACTCATATTTTTACCTACAGGATAAAAAAGAGGAGTCACAGAAGACGTTAGATGGTCGAAAACTTAGATTAATAATTTTATGATTAATCCCTGATTTATGTATGGAAAATTTTCTATGTTCAAGATTATTTCTCATCGAAAATAAACTTTCTATAAAATACATTATATGGTAATGTACATTTCACTAAGCAAGGACTAATGCAGTAATATGCATGTTCTAATCATTCTGAAAAATAAAAAATACTGTAAAATACCATTATTTTAGTTTATTACATATTTTGAACTGAGAGTTGTGTCAGAATTGCAATTAATTTTAACTGATGCAAAACCCGCAACTGATGTAAAAGAAGGAAAAATAAACCCATTAAAAACAATTTCAAGTTTTTTAAATATACACTTGATGATTTTGTTTCCTTCAAATTGTTCATTCAAACTAGTAAAATAATATTCTTCTGGTTGAATTTATTTTAACCTAGGGCCGATTAATTCATCCCCTGATAAGTTCCAGATGAATCTTTCCTAAATTCTGCCTAAATTTAACATGCGCTATATTAATCTGGAACTTTTCAGAAGGTTGAATCAAACGGACTTTATTGTTTTAAAGATATGATTTGTACTTCGAATACAAAATATTTCGACTCAGAAAACTCTAGCTTGAATTTACTGGAATATGATTAATAATAATTACGAGACATAGTAAATTTTTATTACTTTTATTAATGAAATACACAACTTATAGAACAAGTGTCTCCTGGAGCTTTAATTGTTTCTTGCTTTTCGCTTTAACTTGGGCAGCAATTCGATCCAGATCTCTGCGTCCCTGGCTAGTAAGCACGCGACCTCCGTCCTTACCCTTCTCAATCAATTTCAATTGCTCTAAAGCTTGGAGTGCCTTTCGTGCTACTCCACCGGCTGATCGGCAGAAGTGACTCGGGTGTGTTCCGTTGCGTTTACGACCACCGAAAATTTTGGTTACTGCACCTACGCCGATTGGGCTACGGATATAAATGTGTCGCACCAAAGCGGCACATCGAACGTAGAACCAGTCAGGGTCGTAAGGTGCCAGCTCCTTAAATCGTGCAGATTTTACAATGTCCATCCATTCTGGAATGCGCATCTTTCCTGTTCTGAAATCAACATGCGAGATTTTATATAAATGTAATTTACTGACATGAGGTTCACAAAATTAAGTCAACAAATTATAGACATTGATGTTCCATTTATAAAGTTTAAAAACATGTATTGCGCTTCAAATATTTCAAAAGTATATAAAAACACATACATTGACTTTCAATAATTCGATAGGTTCAGAAATAAATCAGATTAGCAAACACTATCAAAGAATTTTACGTTGCATTAAATAGATAAATTTTCTAACTTGTTTGTAACTAAATTCATATTAAACGTTTATACAATACAGTACCAGTTTTTCATATTTATATGAAAGAACATGTTAAAAAACAACGACCGGGAATTCAAAAACAGATAAATATGTTTTAAAGTAAAATCAAAACAATTAACCGCAAGGATAAATTGTCATAGAATTTAGAATGCTTGTTCAGATCTCATAAGGCCTAAATTTAAATGAAAAGCTAAAAGTAGGCACCAGTAGTTGCATTTTGTTAAAACCAGGAATTGAGTCATAAATGAAATTTAATGAAAAACAAGTAAATTGTAATTATGTTCTGAAACTTGTCTTATCAAAAATTAATACTTTTTTAAACAGCGTAAGTTGAGTAAATCAGCAACACCAATTTTGCGAGAAGCAAACAAAAATTAAAGTACATTAAATAACTATTGGTTCCATGCCATTACTAAAAAATAACTACACCTTAATTGCTTTAACTCTATTAAAAAAATATCCGTATTATCAGAAGGTTGGATCAACCGGCCTTTGAAGGCGTATTTCAGAATTGAATGGCATCAAGGAAGCAAAAGCGCCAAACTTTATAGGTTATGTACACTAATTTATAATCAATTACTTACTTTTTAAGGAAGCTCGCAAATGCCTTGACGAATTTATGTTGGTCGACATCTTTTAAAGTTACAGACGGCATCTGCAAAATGAAAGGAAGAATAATTAGCCTGGAAACAAGTAAAGCATGTGCCAAAGCCACATGGTTATCATCTTGACATTCACTGATATTTATTTTACCACTTTAAGCAGATTTAAAAAGTAAAATAAGGAAAAGTAAGACAAAAAATAAATAAAATTAAGTTTACAGTTAATTTTCTATAATTTATAGGATGTGATTTTGTAAAATACCAGACAAAAATTATAACTTTACGCACCTTGACGGCGGTGCTATCCGGAAAGATCTTTTTCAAAATGGCTGAAACATATATCAAAGCCATCTGCTGGCGATTCAATGTAATTCATGGCGGAAAGCTTCAAAACTCGAATGCTTATGCAGAAATAACAATAATGTATATAATAAATCCAATATATTAAGTCTAGTAGTTAAATAATAAGAGTACATTTTATTAACTCTTTACGATCGTATGTCTACTCTCAGCCTCCAAAGCACCCATGTATAAACTTAAATACGACCGCAAAGGGTTAAACCGTAAACTAATGCACTGATTCGAATCTATTGATCTAAAAATTCAAATATCAATTAAAATGAAAGACTTAAATAGTACAAACAATTTTGTTTATTCTTAAAGATACGAATATACGCTTACGTTACAGTTATATAACAATTATTGATTATTTTGAAATTATTCTGCTGACATACTTTTCTCCATTTGAGGATTTTAAGCATAGTAATTGAGATTTGCCTTCTTTTTTGCTTGCACCTCATTAATAGCTTCCATTAGGTCTTCATGAGTAACTGCAGTTGCATTTCTCCTGAGCGCTATCATTCCCTAAAACATTAAAAAGTAATTTTTGATTAAAAATTAATAATCTCCTTACATTAAGTTATATTTATACATTTTCTCATTTAGGCGTTTTGAAAGAATTTTTAATTTCGTTTTAGTTATATTTCAAATTTTACATACCGCTTCTACACAAACAGCTTTACATTGAGCACCATTGAAATCATCAGTAGACCTAGATAATTCTTCGAAATTGACATCCGGCGACATATTCATTTTCCGTGAATGAATTTGCATGATACGAGCTCTAGCTTCTTCGTTGGGATGAGGAAATTCAATTTTTCTATCTAAACGACCTGATCTAAGCAAAGCTGGATCCAAAATATCCACCCTATTTGTTGCAGCTATTACTTTGATATCTGCAGTAGAACTAAATCCATCTAATTGGTTTAGTAACTCCAACATGGTACGTTGCACTTCTCGGTCTCCAGCTTTCTCCGAATCAAATCTCTTTGTACCAATTGCATCCAATTCATCAATGAAAATGATCGCTGGAGCCTTTTCTTTTGCTAGTGAAAATGCATCTCTGACCAGCTTCGCACCATCTCCGATAAACATTTGTACAAGTTGAGGGCCAGCTAATTTCAAGAAAGTTGATTTAGTTTGAGCAGCGCAAGCTCGAGCCAGAAGGGTTTTTCCAGTTCCAGGTGGTCCGTAAAGAAGAACGCCTTTAGGTGGCTGTATTCCTAAATTTTCAAACTTCTCTTTGTGGGTCATAGGAAGTACAACTGCTTCAATTAGTTCCTGGATCTGTTTATCTAATCCTCCGATATCGGAATACTGTTCCGTGGGTCTTTCGTCCACTTCCATTGCTTTGACTCTGGCATCATATTCGGCAGGAAGTGTTTCAAGAACCAGGTAACTATCTTTATTCACGCCAACTAAATCTCCCGGCTTCAAAGATTCAGCATCCACGAGTCCTATTACAGGTAAAAAGTATGTTTGACGAGTTGACGTTTTAATTACAGCACATTTGCCTTTTCGCTGAGAATCTAAGTCAACGACTGCCCCATCCTCTTCTCCCATGTCTTGTGGGTCAACATCTAGTAGTTCTATAACGTTGGAAACCAAATACGGTAAGGTCTTGTTCACTTTAATCTTTTCTGTATTTTCTTTGATCTTATCATTTTGAGCTTGTAATTCGTGAGAGATTCTCATCACTTCACTCTTCATGATTTTTATTTCGTTATCCAATAATCGTGTCCGCGAGACAATCTCATCTGTTGACATACGTAAAACGTCTTCCCCAAGACTTTCCTACGAAGAAGTAAACAAATTATATTACTCAAAATTACAAATTACAATTGTGATAATTTCCTTTAATATGTTTAAAGCTAAATTTAGCTGCTGGATTCAATAAGGACACAGAATAATTTAGACAGTTTTGTGTGGTATTTTTTTAAAAAAATAACATCAGATACCAATTTTTTTCATATGGAAAAAGAGTTGCGCTCTTGAATTTACTATAAGAATGTGTTTTGGAAATGAAAATTCTAAAAATTGTCAAAGCCATGGGCCATTAAAAAATAGTCAAATAATTTTATGTACCCTCAATTTTGATTATAATAAATTTTCAATTATGGTGGGTATTCAATGATTTTCCTACAATTTTTATTATTTTCACAACAAAAATACAGTTTTAGAAAAAGAGATGAATCAATATATAAATATACCGATAGCTGTTACTTTATAAATTAATTTAAATGGAATAATGATTTAAACCCAAACGAGTCTTGAATTTTGTTGTTTACAAGCGGTAGTTAGATTTAAAAATTGGTGTTTTAAAGTGCTACTTCGACTGTTCTTATATTTACACACTAGATCTTGAAATTGAACTTCAAAGATGTATTATTAAGTGTTTCTTTTATTATATTTACAATAAAAATACCGATCTATATAAGAAATGCTTGTCATTCACACTCAACATAACCTATAAAATACTATTATTATTGACAACGTACCTCACCATCTTCCCAGAGGGATTTATCTTCAAGAGTAGTCATTCCGTATTACTTAGGTTTCTGGAAATGAAATTATTGATAAATTCCTTATTAATTAGTCACAAAAAATATGAGTTAAGTAAATTTCTATGATTAGAAAAACTGGATATTAATAACCAAAAAGGATCAGAAGAAATTTTCTTCTGCCGTTTTGCCAATAGTACCAATGCGAGATGGAAGAGTGCGCACATAAATGTCGTGTCAGATCTTCAGGGCTGTAATAAGAGCTATTTCGGCGCTCAGGGTACTTCGGGGTTTGGGGATGAATAAACTCATTTAAGCGAGCCCCACTATTTGTTATTTTATTTTATTCAACTTAATTTGTGGGTAAATCTTTCCAGCGGAAAACAACTAGAATCAAAAATATTTTTCTTCAAAGATGTAAAAACTGGCGGGAGTTTTTAAATTTTCAAAAATTGTTTTGGCGTCAACAAAAACAATACTATCTTTGTTTTTGATAAGTTATAATTAACAGTTTATTATATTTGAACTACCATGAATTGCTTGGGCTTAAATGAATATATAATCTACCTATATATTAAATTAAATACATGATTACAAAAATTATAAACTTAACAAATATTTTGTTAAAAACTTATTCGCAGCTTAAAAGTTCATTTATTTATAAAAAATTATCGCTACTTTATTAATTGAGATATCAATATTAATATTTACTAGTAATTAATTAGCAACTATTTATGATCATTTCCCGATTTTGAAATCGAATGAAATGAATTTTGTTGAAATTAAAAACGTATTTATACACACAAGCTTATGTCTGTAATTACCTTTTCTTACAGGTATAAAAGGTACTTTAAAGAGTATGAAGTTTGAAAATTTCACTATCATAACTTTTTGATGAAGTTTCAACCCTTAAAAGTGTATACTTTTTACAATTTCAATACTGAAAGTTGCAAATTTTTTTTATATAGTACTATTTTCAGCGTTAAAAATATTTATAAAGTTTTCTTTAGAAATATTACATGGTTTGGATGGATATAATAGAATAAAATTGGACTTCCAATTATTACAAAAATAAGCTTGATTTAATTATAGATTACTATTTCCAAAGTCTTAAATAATTTTTTTTCTGATTTTTCCAAATCATTTCAGTCGATTATGTTGATCATTAGAAGAGTGTATCACTATCAGTGACAACGGAACTCTACTATACCGACCTTATCAACCTATGATTTAGAATTAATTTAACGTTATTTAAAACAAGATGGAATTTTTCAATATAAATTTGTTTGTTTGCATTTTTTAAATTATGGTGAAAAACTAGTTTTCCTGACATTAGAAAAATAAGATTTTGTAATGCTTACTTAACAGAAAACACATTTTCCATACTTCACGATTGTTTCCGGCACATATTTGGATTACTTATTCAATATTATTTAATTAATCGAATTAAATTGATCAAATTAAATTATTTATTCCCGCAAGTTGAAATTTTTTATTTAATTTATTTAAAATTTAATGAAGAACATCGAAAATTTTGAGGATAAACTTATTACTTTGAAGACTACAGAAATTAAACCGAATCGTTGTGAGTCTTTATTCTATATCTGAGGATTTACGTGTGCCTTTATAGTTATACAAACTTGCCCTAATTTTCAATCCAATCCAGGCAATTTCCAAATATATCAAATGGTATAAGGCTTCATTGTGACTTTAGTAAATTATGTCGCCCAATCAACTCATGTTTATGTCAGAAAATGTACATCACTGTCTGACTAAAACGACTGACACTACTTAACGCGTTTCTCTCCATTCAGGCATAAGTTTATATCACATAAAATTAAAATTTCAAATGTGATGTTAACTATTTTATAAAGCCAGTTAAACTTTGAATTGCAAGTTTTGAAATGTTTCTCCTCTTTTGTAGATTTTCATGTTTCATTTATACACTCCGTAAAAAAATGTGTGTTGGTTCAATCAAAGGATTTGTTTCATTTCTAAGATATCGTTTATTCTATTGTAACTGATTAGATCTAGGATTAGGTGTTTTTTTTCATTATACAGTCAAACCGAAAATTGTTTGCTGCTTTAATAATTCAATATTAATTTAAATATTTTCAGTAGTGTAGAATTGAAAGAGATTAAAATTAAACTGTTTGAATTATATTTTAAAGCTACAATATTATTCTGTAAAAAATTTAAAGAAATACAATAATTTTCAATAATATTTTAAAGGTTTTCAAATTAATTAGTTGAGTATTAAATTTTTTTCTACAGAAAGATTTCAAATTCCTTCAAAAATGTTGGAGATTTATATTGAAAACAGATAAATAAATCAGGTCGCAGAACCTTTGATTTAAGAGTGAAAAGGGTACTAAATAAAATACAACAGTTCTTTTATGAAATATAGTTCACTTTATTTCATTATTTAATTATCTATTATTAAACTGACACGAAGCAAAGAACAAAAAATAAAAGTCGAGCTCTTTTACTTTTTACAGAAATTCCAGTAACCAATGCCGATTTCGTATCTCAATTTTTCCCCGTGTATATAGTCTATGTAATTTAATATACGCAATTATGAATTTTAATATGCATAAAAGTGCCGATAAAACAAAAGATTTTCTGGTTCCTTTGATAACTCTTAAATCATTAAAACTAGTTGATGATATTTCAAATCAATTTAATCATAAATATGGAAATTCATGACGTTGTTAATTTTGGAATATTAAATTTAATACCTCAGTACATTAAATTGAATACCTTAGTATATCAAATTTAATACATCAGTCTAATGGTTCGCAAATAATATACAGACATCAAATTTTATATACAAATGAAGATGAAATTTAATAATATCTCTAGAATTGAAGATATTCCATGACAGTCCATTTGGTTGAATTGAAGTAATTGTCTCAAATCTTTTGAAAGTCAAATCGCTGATGCTTTTTCTTCAGTATATATAAGATTACGAGAGAAAGAGGAGTATATTAGAAGTCACGTGTTCTGTCTATCTATTCTCTCTTGACTATTTCTCTAAGGGCGTGTGTATGTTCTCTTCCGTTTGAATCCTATGGTCGGAATGGACCGAAATGGATTGAGGCGCATATAAGGATATACCGAGGCATGCGCCCTCCTATCATATTGATCTAGCCATAGTAACGATTCTCTCTTCTCTGGCAATGTTGGCACACACTATATCTCGAAGGGTGAAAGAGAAAGAAAGTAGAGAATATATGAGTTGGCTGGAGAAAGATGCTGTGCGGGAAGAGTGAGATGAAAGAACTAAGATAAAGATAGAAGAAAGCAGGCGGGGAAGCAACAGACGACGACGACGAAGGGTAGTTTGGCGTGGGGATTCCATACCGCATGGTATATACCACTCCACTACCGTAAGCACATACATATACACATACACATATAGAGATCCATGATCTGGATGGTAGGTATACCATACAAGTAAACGACGTGGGTGCGCAAGAGAGTGCAAACTATATACCATAGACGCGATTCGCGTATTGCTCTACAGGCTCTCTGTGGGCTAAATGAAAATCAGTTCAGCGTTGGTCGCCGCGGATGGCGCATCTGCCAACCCCGTAACGGGAATCACGATCTCTCGATACTACACGAGATGCACCCTATAGAAATAGCTTGCTCTAACCTTCTGCTTCTGTTCTGAGGTATCGCTCCAGCTCTACCGAATGACCAGGTTCGTTGCCGATTGTGGTGAGCAATTGCCCCTATTGTGGCGAAACGGACGGACTTGCGGACGAGCTGCGGCATAGGTGGTTCATAGGAAACGGGTAAAATAAAGGGTGTTTGTAAAAGAGTAAGGGAGATATGTCGATGCACGATGTTACGAGAAAAATCAGGTAAACGAGATTATTACGGTAGTGGGATATCAGCTGGGGCATTATTGGACACCAGGACGAAGGGACCGGAATCTGCACCAGAATGGGTGCAGTCACGTGCCCCTAATATAAAGAACATGTTTTTTCTTGAACGCGAATCAACGATCTCTTGTTCCTGGTTTTTTATTTTGGGCCGTTCGTTTTAATTTACAAGATTGTAAAGGTTGTAAGGTGTTAATTGACGGCTGCAGAGGTCTAGCAACTACTTACGATCAGCACCACGCGGCATCTTAACAGGAGAACATACCTGCCTGCTGGTTTGTCTGCTAAATCGAACTATCTAACCAATTTTTGTCTTCCTCTACTTGATGCCAAAATGAGACGTTGGACCCTCATGGCGGCGATCGCTCTTGCTGCGTCCGGTGAGTCATACCTTTTTCCCAAGTCCGCAGCCTCATTCACAGCTTTCACTCTCGCGGAAACCATGCTCCCATGCACATATACATATACACTATCTATACACGCATACAAATATTCTCTTTTTTATTATCATCTTCAGCATTACAAGATGATTAACGAATTGCTCTCTTGCTCGTTCCAAGTGTAGGATTTTTTACTGATCTAGATAACCCCTTTTTAGTTTTTTCTCCAGCAGATTTCCCTGCTAAAGGGGGATTTCCGTGCATTCGCAGTAATCAATCGATCACGTGTTAGAGAGCATCTGTTCTAGCGCAGCGAAAGCTCCTTTTTGATCTTGAACTAATCATCACAGATAATGAATCGTTTCAGTCACTATATAAAGGCTTATTCTTCCTATTTATTTGTTTTGTCATTTAATTCATTTTACTTTGAGCCTTGCATATTTCTAGTTTTTTCTATTCTTTTGCAGTGGTCTGTCACGGTTGGCCTGAATTCAATTTAACTCTGAGGTGCTTACACTAATCTCATTTGAGACCAAAGTTCAATAAATTTCTAGGCTTATTTTTGAAAAAAACCATTTTGACATTTATGGCACATATGGTATATACGGGTTGTAATTATTTTAATAATGTTCATTTTATGTCGGTTTGAAGTCAGGTTTATTCTCTGTTGAAATAGTTATTGCTGTAGTAATATTTATGGTGCGTTTGTAATAATAAAAAACTACTAAATATAACGGAACATGGTTCTTGATTTGTTTTTAAAATAAAAAATCAGTATGCTTTTAAATTTTTTTTTATTTTTTCTTACCATAAATTTTCTTGGATTATTTTTCAATCTTATTATAGTTCTTCTTTTATACTGAATTTAAAAATTTTGCCAATTCAAATAGCAAATTAATGTACCTCAAATAATGAATGTTACTACTATTTTTATTAACTTCGTAAATACTGATAAGATTCATAAAAATAAATTTTCCCAGAAATAAGCCCAGAAACTTATATTATTTTGATACATCGGAGGTAATCTGAGTAATCAAGATACTTGATAGAACTACTATTTCTTCAATGTTTTCTTTGGCTGACTGTATATGACCCTTACTACTTCTTCCATCGTTTGTCCTGCAATGATCGACGCCACTCCTAGTACATTAAACATTAATCAAATTTGTTACCTAAAACTTGTATTGACTCGTGCTGTCTGAGTAAATCTAATGCATGTCAAAATGCTTTAGACAAAGAATAAAATATATATTTTAAAAAGTACTTTTTCTAGCGGAAACTAATGTAATTTTATGAAATATTTACGTTGTGAAATATATATTTGCAGGAATAAAGACTTATAATTTCATTAAAACTTTCAGCTTTAAAAAATCTAAATCACTTTAAATTTGTATGCAAATAAATTGGATTCTTTGTATATGAAAATTATTTTGTGAAATAGATTGACGGGTTCAGAATTAAATAATTTACTTTCATTTTGCTTTATAGGTTCAAATTATATTTTGCTTTACTATATAACAAATTTGATTGATGAAAAAAATGATATATAAATTTAGCTACAATTTGGATTGTTCATTACTCAAAAATAAAGAATTTTATTTTTCAGTTTAATACAGCTGAACTTAAACTATTTTCTTAAGTTTTTTCTTCTTTTCTCATCCAATTAAATAGACAATACTTATTTAAATTTAGAAATAGTTTCATTATTCGTTATATATTTCTTTTTATAATTAATATTTGTTTTGATTAACTAACAAGATTAGCAATATAAAATCGATTAATTATAATTTTTATTATTTAGATTCATGTCTTTTAAATTTTTACTTCTTCAATTTACCAAAATGTTTGAATTAAAATCTTTTAAGATTTTAATTTCAATCCTTTAATATCAGACCGCTTTTGTATATTGATAGGCAGATTTAATTTCAATTAAAATTTTTTTTTTTTACTTTCTTAAAATTTTAACCAATTACATTTATAAAATATTTATTTTTAAAGATTTTTACCTCAAATTCTTGCATTTGGAACGATTAATAACGTGAAAATGATGATCGATATATTTCAGCCACCAGATAGAAGAGAGCAATCGAGGATAATTTCCCTCAGGGAAAATTTATGTTAACTCTGTTAGCCTATACTGCAATTATTGCCCTTATCATAACACATCCGATGACTCATGAAAAGGTTTAAAAACCTTCCGAGATTTTCTAGTTTATTTGTAGAATGTAATTCGTCAACTGAATTTTTTCTCACTCATCTGTTCTTCTTGTAGAATTGTCTATTATCAGGCCATTTAATTTTGCTATATTGTATACATTACCAATTAGTTATACAAAAAATTAAATTAACTTCTGCGCCTAGCTTAAAGTTTTCAGATTGTTTCTGAATATTTTGTAATCAAATAATCTTAAGTAATATAAGATTATATCACGATATTTTATTTTGTTCAATTTAAATATTCGATTTAAATAAGTACCATCGCTTTATCTGCAGTTTCATATTTTACGTTTTTTCTCTTTTTAAAAATCATGTAAAGAAAAGTAAAATAGTAAAGTAAAAATATTTAAAACATGTTTTCGAAAACATGTAATTTTTTCAAATTAAATGAATAATAAAATATATGTGTTTTGGCTTAATGCAATATGTTTTATTAACTTCTATTTTTAATTTATGTTGCGCATGAGAAAGAAAAATCTTATTCAGTGTTTTATATACTATACATTTGGAGTACACTCGGAACACTTTTTTGGTGAGAAAAGGAACTTTTTCGAATATCCTCAGGAGCTGCTTTTATCTGTGTTGAGGAACTTACAAATACATGCTTATACACACACATATGCATTCATACAAAGCCACTCAACACATATTTACATACCATATAAATATACGCCTGATAGGTGTGTAAAAAGACGCTACACTTGTGCCCAGCGTTTAAAAAGATTTCAGCTAAAATTATACTGCTAAAACTCTGATGCAGGTGTAAATAATGAAAAAAATAAGAAACAACGCACATGCATTTGTAGGTCGAGATAACTGATCGGTATTTTATTTTCATTTTTTATTTTTTTGCATTTCTATAATAAAGAAATGCAATGATATATATTAGTGACAAAGCGACGACTGTGACTTGCATCTCCGATCGTATTACTTCACAATTTAATGGCGAGCTCGTGTCTACTTGTCAACACTTGAGCAAACGAAGAATCTGTAGACCCTCTAGAGTTAAGGATCTGACACTTGTTATTGGCTAACGGATAAGGGGTCGTTCGTTTCAGCACAAAACTTTAACATCTTCCAACTTTGAACTTTACACTTTGTGATTTTACTTCAGATTCTATCTACTCTTTTATCATTTGGTAAAGATAATGGAGGACTTACGTTTTTTGATAACTAAAAGAGATTTGTAACAAAAGTTTATAACTGATACAATCAAAGATGATTCATCATAATTTTGATGTTACAATAATCTTTAACTTACCTTTTATTTGTCCCGATAAAATCTCTCAAAAGTTAGTTATTACAATAATAAAGAATTCTATACAGGGTCGTTCAAAAATTACATAAGGCTTCTTTTAACATTATTGCTCCCCCCCTATCCTTAACTCCATTCGAAATTATTTATAAAGATTTCACAATAAAGTTTTCTCTTCTTCATAGTTTTGCCAGATACTTTTTATCTAGACTAATATTTTCAACTTACGTTTTAAATCTCAATAACGAAGCAATATAATATTTATAAGAAATGTTATGAAGACAATAGGATATCAAAATATTAAATGATTATTAATAAACAAGTTAAAAACTCTTTTTCTTTTTAATTTGTCCAAAGTTGTCACCCTATCACAGATAGTTTAGAAAATTTGAGTATGAAAAATTGGAATTTTTCGAGGATTAGGGAACTGATAAAGGAAACATTACATTTATAAATTCATAAAACTAAAAAATTTTCTTGTAATTATTCATAAATATTTAAATAGTGGAGTTCTGAAATATCTAATTTTTGAAAATTTTTAAATGTCTGAGCAAGAAATTCAAAGATTTTGATATTATTGAATTGTTATGAATGATTTTGAAATTTATGAATCATTATTAATAAATGTAACATTTTGGGCTGTTTCAATATCCCCCCTCCAATAGAGAAACCGCCCATCAATTCACCTTCTGGAAGCGTGACGTAAATATTAAGCAAGCGTATATTACCTTTTTGCGTGACAAGTATTTTTATCGTTTTTAGCACTCAGGTATTCTGCCTCCCTCTGAAGTATATATACTTTTGTACTCTGAATATAAAATATCTGCATGACTTGGAGTCATCTTTAGGTGTTCAGGTGTCTAGGGAGCACGAAGGGTGTATGAGTATGTCTAGATCTCTTGAGTGAGGTAAAGGCGCAAGGAAGAAAGACAAAGGCTAATTTATGGTTAACAAAGGCAGTCTTCACACCAAGTAGTTGTTCTTCAAAAAACCATGACGGCCACAAGTGAATAATTTATCCTTTTGCTAAAGCAGACTGCATCTGTACACATTTATTTAAGACATTTTTTCTAGGAATATTATCCTAGTTTATTAAATATTTAAAGGAAATGTGATTATTATCAAACAAAAGAATATTAATTACCGAGAATCATAAAAAATTCAAAAGAATTTATAATTGGTAATTCACTGGAAATTTTTGTAAGTTTGTAGTTTCTATATGTATGCAAATTTATGGAAAATTATCCTGGAATTAATGGTAGTATAACTTGAAACTAAAATGGAAAAAAATAATAATAAAAATGGAAAACTACTTCTATACGGAGATAAATTTACGATAATCATGTTAACTGGACATTTTTTGTTACTCTTCAAATCATTAAATTCATGGGTATATTTAATATTCAAATATTGTTGATGTTCTTAGGTGGTTTTAGGGTCAAGAAAAAAATGTAACTCAAAGTTTCATATCTTCAAACGTTTCGACTCGACCCTAAAGCCAACTAAGAACATCAACAATATTTGAATATTAATACTAAGGGTCGATATAAGTCCTGTTCCACTATTAGCTATATTTAATTGTAATAAAAAAATAGTTAATCTAACGAAAATCTGTCGTTCAGTTACATTAAGACACCATATGTTATTTAAAAAGGATCTATTTTTGAATGTAATTTGAAAGAATATTTATATCAATTTATCATCGATAATTAAAAAATATTATTAATAGTGTAAATTGAATTTATTATAGGTATATGAATAATATATCTGAAATTGTAAGAAATTAAACAAATATTTGAATGCATAATAACATAAATAATTCGATTTTTATCATGTATTTTTTTATTTTTTTTATTATTGTTTCACTCTAACCATAATTGCATAATTGTTCTTATAAACAGTTTTATTCGATTATATTCACTACAATGCCATTCTAGAATTACCATAACTGAAATTAGCGTTTGTCTTAAAAATTAACTAACTTACTTCAGTTAACAAGAGATGGTTTAAAATTAAAATTATTGAGCATTTTCATTTTGAATGAAAGTTGTTCCTGTTAGATAAGGGGATAGTTAGATATCGGTATTGTTCATAAAGACCCTTGGGCGATAATGTGGTTTTAGATTAACAGTGTTCTAAACTATTTGTTAACTAAGGACCGGGCTACGTGGATCTAGGCAACTTGCCATTGTATCTTTTATGGTAAACTGCGGCAAAGTAGAAACCATATTTCCGTTGTGAGCGCATATTTCGGTGCCAATACTGCTGCAGTTTGCGGGTAGTAGGACGAGAATAGGGACATCGACCAGAGACGAGCGATTAATTGTTTATCGATCTGCCTCAAAAGGACCTAGAATCTACATGATAGGAGGAATGAGGAAACACTCAATACAATTGCCTCATCCGTTTAGGAGCAAATCTGTGCTTCATACTTTCCGATTTTTCTCCTTCGACATCAATGAAAAAACAAGAATTTTATTTTGATCAATTGTATAACTTTTACTTTTAATAATAATTCTAATATTTTTTTCTTTTTGTTTTCCATGTTGCTTGAAGTCAGAATAAATCATACTCTCAATTCCTATAATTATTTTTTAAATATTAAAAATATTATTAGAAATTTTTTTTACTCACAACAAAGGAATACAGTCAATGACATAATTATAGTATTACAAATATAATTTTAGATTATTTATAAAAATGAAATCATGTGGAAAAAAATTGAAATTTAAACATTTTTAGTCAAATATGGTTGATTATCCAGTTAATATCAGGCCATGGACCTTTTTATTCCTTATTCGTTCTTTATCGTATCCTATTATATTTAACCAAATTGCAGAAAGATATTTTGTTTAAAAAAAGTTATTTTACCGGAATATATTCACATCATATTTGGTCACGTGGTCAGTTTATTCCAACGCCTCAAATTAATTCTGTCAGGATGAAATTGTATTCAAAATTTCAATTAATGTTCACTTTTAATCAATTATAGGTATTTTATCAATTTTCTGACAAGAATATACCCTTCATAAAATTACATTTGATTATTATATATTTTTAATGGGATACAAAAATTTCATTTTATCAAACTTTTCCTGTTATGAAAGAAAATTATTATAGTTAAAGGTTCCAGATAAAAAATTGATGCACTAAATGAAAAGATTCCAGTTTTTAGGATATCCCTCTTGTTTTGGAAATCTTTGGATATATTTTGACAAAATTTGCTCTTTATGGATTTTTTATATGATTACGTTCGAATATAAAGTGATAAATTTACAATTTGAAATGACAAGTCTAGTATGATGAATGTCAAAATGTGAAAAAATGTAACAGTTAAACTATTATTATGAAATAGCAAATCCAATATAACAGATTTCATTAGTCAAAAGTATTTAAAATGCTTTGCTTTCATAAAGAACTTATTTGAATCAATTAATTCCAAAAATGTAAAAAACAGGATCCATGAAAAATCTACCCTCTTGAAGCTCATTCATCCTTAAAAGATCAACAGTCTGATAAAAAAATGTACAAACAGATTTGTTTAAGCTTTTAATTAAAGTTTGTTTTGAATGAGACTTGTTATCTCGAGAGTTTCCGCAGCCAAGTGATTGTTCAATTGATTCTTTGAACACCTCGTCTTACTTTACGCTTGTTGAGTGTCACATGATTTCACTTGCAGATTGCACTGCTCTTGCAACCCCAACCAGAGAAAAATATTATTCATATTAAATAAAACTCTTATCTGTATATTGACCAAATAAAATAAAATTCCATTTAAACAACTTGTATCTTTAGTAAATAGAAAATTTTTTAAATACATATTATCAACATATTCAAAATAAGTGAATCACTTCAAAATAAATAAAATTTATTTAATCATTTTACAAATAAGATTCTTATATAATATAAATGAGAATTTTCCCTCTGTACAAAGAAATTAAATAGTACACTGAGAGAAATCGGCTTTGGTTCCTGTGCACATAGCACATAAATTTTTTGTACAGTAGTTGCCTTGACCAAAAAAGTTGAGAGAAGCTACTACTTTTATAGTTATCATGACAGTAATTTGGACTTTTTTGTGTATTCGGTTGTTGTGACCAAAGTTGATGATTAGAATGAGCTTTATACGTACCCCAACGGTTAGTACACGTACATTTTCTTTATGTGTACTGCCAAGCTCCTTTGGTTACTACAACCGCAGCGTTCGCTGTTGCGCTAGACAAATCAAGTATAACTTTCATTGAAAGATATGCAGCCTAAGTTGAATCCTGCCAATTCTCGTTCCCGATTCCTGGACTATATTTCACCGTGCCAAGCATTATCAGGTAAATAATTCTATTATAAATATAGTTTGACAATTCTTTCTAAATGATAAACGATTTTGTTAGGGGACAATGCAATGCGTTCCAATTTTGCTGTCTCGTCGTATTTTGTCAAAACTATAGTCAGTCAAAAAAAGTTTATGATGATGAAAAAAGTGAGAATTTTTTAACTTAATCGACGAAAGTTATCATAAATATTATTATACCGGATTATTTTTCTTAGATCTTTTCGGTGAAACTTTATTTTTTCTCATCAAATTGAATTTGTATTTTGATAACTAAGAGAACCATACCTATAACCTTAAAAATAATTTTGGCTGGGTATTTACTGTCCGTAGACTTAGTCATTTTAACTAAACTCTATGCGCGGCTTTACGATGGACTTTGGTTCCTATAACCGCAGCGCTATGGTATTTCAAGTACCAGAATCGTGGTCTCAGTAACGTTCCTTGCAGTTGAAGTAAACACTTTTCCAATGTATGACAGCCACTACCATGATTGTCATGAGAACTTTAACATTTTTGTAAAGACGATTTAAACAAAAAAACTTTGGTCAGTGAAACCTAAAATTTCTCTCTGTGTAAACCCCACACGGAAAAAACAGTATAGCTGTTCGACCTATACCGGTATATAGTGTCTCGACCCATGCGGTATAGGTGAGACAACTATACTGGTTTGCCGCGCCTCATTTTTTTGAGGCGTTTTTTCGAAGCGTTTGTCGATTTGTTTGGAGCATTTTTTCTTATTTTTGCGTATCGCGTATTGTTTTATCACACGCGAAAATTCACAAGAGCGATAATGATGGCATAATATTTTTTTTACGATCGCTATAAATGGTATTGTCATACCAACGAACTTGTATAGCTGTCTCACCTATAGTCGTATATTTCTGAGGACCATATCGTAGCATTGGTCTGATAGCAATATTTTCTGGTTCTGAGGACCAAAATATAGTTCTCTTAGCTATACTGTTTTGTTTTAAACCATAATAAATTAATATACCAATTATATTATGAATAATATTGTGTCCTTTTCGGTCTTAGATCAAATTAAGAAAAAAATTCAAGATATCTTTTCTTATATGGCTATTTATGACTGTGACGTTTAACTTTCTTCCTATGTGGTAAAACAACGTGATCCCATATCATTGAAAAAATTTCTCGATATAAAGATACTTCTGACATTTATCTCGAATGATACATTTTAGACTCAAAAACGTAGATTCCAGAATCGTATAAAATGTTTTATAATGTTATAAAGTTGTAAAAGAGGCTATCAATTTTTTCTAATTAATAAAAAATGCTTATTATTCTAAAATTTTGAATTTTGACTACTTCAGATTTGATGAGATCAAGTTTTCTTAATTTGGAACAGTAATAATATACGAATACAACTGTCTATTGTCTGCATTAAAGTTGATCAAAACTGTGTACGCAATACTATTTAAAAATCATTTTTTGTTAAGCAATCTTTGTTCTTTTTCAACGTCGTGTTAGAAACAGATGCTACAAGCCATCCTAATTCTTCGAGTACGACATCCGATTTTGTGCCAAGCTGCTACCGTTACAATGCAGAGAAAGTTCTGCTACGAAAAAGAGCATTGGTGCAGCATGATGCGAGTAACCCCGTTTCCTTTTCCGAGCAAATGTGACTTTATACAGTACGGTAACTTCGATACTATTCAGAGTGAAGAGTGGGAATTCACCACTGTAATAAAAATTTTGTTATAAGTTAAATATAAACTTTGGCACTCAGAAAAGGAAGTTGTTGAACAACAATCTTTTTCAAACTTTATACTTTCCGTTCTATGGATATTCTCAATCTAGAAAACTTGAATCACATGTTTCTGTCAAAATAAAATGTTCTCAGGTCTTTTAAAAATTAACTGACACTTTCAAATTTCCTTACTTCTAAATAAGTAAGAATTTAATAATATATATTGAGTAAATCTCTGCTGCATAGATTCCGGTTTTCAAATTCAATATCAATAAAGAAACAAGATTTTGATTCATAAATAAATGTTAAGACTTTTAGATTTAATAATAATTCTGAAAGTTTTCCGTTTTTGTTGCCCGATTTTGGTTGAAATAAAAACAAATCGCACTCTCGATTTGTGTATTTATTTTTTAAGTCTTTTAAATATTATATTTAAAAAATTATTTAATTAGGACAAGGGAATACTGATAATGACAATTATTGTATTATGAATATAATTTCAGAATATGCTTATAAAAATTAAATCATATGGTCATGGACCTTTGTCTTCTTTATTCATCTTCGTTATATTTTATTATATTTTCCAAACATGCAGAAAGACATTTAAATAAAAAAAGTTTTTTACCGGATATTATTTCATCTTTTTATGAAAAAATGAATAAAATCTCTAATATTTCCAATTCAAAACACAACGATTTTGTCATTCTTCATTTTTCAAAATTTAATTTCGCAAAGTATACTTCTTTTTTTTTCAAAACTCTCGACTTATTTATATATATTTTATTAATGTCACAACTTTTCTCTTCTCAACTTTTCCTACATAAATCTAAACTATTTTCAAACATTGCCCATTTTCAGATAAAAGATTCTAGAATCTTCCACAATGCTTTGATAGAATCGTATAACGTTTAAATTTATTTCGAGGGGTATTGCAAATTAAAAAAGGTGTGTCTTGGAATAATTTTTTCTACTAGCCGGCCATAAAGTTGATTTTATTGCCCCATACGGGGCAAAAAAATCCATTTTCTGACCCCCTAGTAGAAAAAAATCCCGCGCCACGGGAAAAACATTAATTTTACTCGTGTGGTTGTTACCCTCGCTTTTCTCGGACATCAAACTTCACACTTGCAAAATAAATTTTTTTTCCTAGTTGCACAATATACTGTTTCACGTCGGAAGTGATCTGTTCCTGAAGATTGTGATTAATGTGATTGCACTTTTTGGGCGAATACTTAAAGTTCCAATCTCAAAGTTTCGCGAAGAAGAAGAGAAGAATGCTTTGAGTATTGCCCATTGGCATTTTCATGTTTTTACCTACCTTTAAAAGTCTTGAAGGTCGTTGGTCTGTGAACTTCATTCTCGACTTCAGTCTCTTCGAAGAGTGTCCCTGACATAAGTATCGATCCTGTTGCATTCGTTCGTCCGTCTCTTCTCGATTTACTTCTGTAGTGGCTAAGTGCACTATGTTGTATGTATATCTCAAGAACAGCTTCTCTGCAATATACAAAGCGAGTTAAATATAAGTATAAATTTGTGTAGATCAACAGAAAGAGTTTCTTGAATAAACATTTTCACCTATACATAAGATAGTATAAATATTTTAAAAAAATACTTATCTCTTTATGATCTTCTCAACAAAATTTCCAAACAGTCTCTTTAGGAAGATTCATAAATTTTTAAAACATTTGATAAGGTTTCAGGAAACTTAAAATTTCAATATAAATTTCGAAAGATTGTAAAAAACTCAAAATTCATAGAATTAATAACCGACAAATTTTATTTTATTGTTTATTCCACATGTGTGGAATAAAAGTGTATCATTTACGTGCCTAGATTACTAAAAAGAGTTTTAATTTGTAAAAATTTGGCGTAAAGAATTTGCAATGTTTACAATTGTTTTCGAATGCTTTTCTGAAAGGAAATAATCCTGAATTTGATTGCTAACCACTAAAAAGTTAATGTGTTCAATCCCTCTTATGTGTGGCACATAAAGTTATAAGCTTTTTCCCCACAAGCTCTCTAGGGGTTGGTCATTCTTAACGTTTGTTTACTGCTCCAAGTTTTCTTTGCGTGAACTCGATTTGTCATTCCGAAGGGTCTTAATACTGATGAATTAATAGTTCGTGACGTACGATTAGGAATTTATATTTGGGGAGAAAATTCCAAAATCTGCACATAAAATATTCTTGCTCGGAAAATTTGATAAAATTTAATGCAAAATGTTGTTTAATGAAATTCAATATGTTTTTTAAGATAAAATAATATTTTGAATAATTTAATTAAAAAAAACAATACAATTTGAATGGAATTTTTAATAATGTTTTATACTATGTTCATCGAATGATTGTATTTATGATAACTACAATTTTATTCGAAAAATTTTATAAAATTTGAAAATTCGAATTAATTACGTAAAATTTTTAACATATTTTAACAGGATTTTACCAAATATGTTTGAAGAATTGGATTTAAATACTCAAGTTTGATAGAATTTGATCAAATATTTGTCATTTACTATGTTTTTTGCATTTGATGGACATAAATAAAAGTCTTTTAAAGTATGAAATCTTATTAAGTTTCCACCCAGGAAAAAAAGCAGTAAATTCGTTCATGGCAAATATTCAGATATAGGATAAGATTTTGATCATTATAGATGTACCATAAAAAAATTTATGGTTGTTCTTATGACGAGGGTTTGAAATTGGTAAAATCTTGTAGAAGAGAAGCATTTCCTTCTGTATTTTTCAAATAAATAAAAAAACTGTGTAAATAGCTTAGTCACAAAAGATTACAACATATTTGCAAAAATGTTTTATTGATTTTAAAGTTATTTTAGTTAAATAAAAGTATTGTATAGTTTTCAGGTCAACATGTTTTCGGGAATAGTGGAAATATATTAAAGACCATAATACAATTTTTGCAAGTAGATGAGTCCGAATATGATCAGACAAAGTACGAGTAGAAAACGCCAATGCAAGCTCATATTACGAAAACATTTGTTTTTATTTTAGAAAACAGCAAGTTTAAATGAAACAAATTTTGATTCAACCAAAGCGGTTTTTTCAACAAAAGTTACTTTTTAAAATTCAAAAAATCATTTTTTAGAACACTAAATATTTGATTAATTGAAAAAAAGGACGTTCAATAAGAAATTTGTTTCAATCAGAGAAAGATTTTTTAACTCTATAACAATCCATACATGTTATTATGAAAATTTTTGTTTAAATATTAAAAACTTTTTTCTGAATGTAGACCTTTTCGCTCAAGTTCCATAATCATATATCGAAGGTCGTAGGCCGCTTTTTCACGTACCTACCTGGGTAGAACTATTATTTGTGCCTAGGAACGAGAAAGTGATGAGATGAAAAGTTTGGCATAGTTTTATGTTATGACCTGACCTACTGGATTATCGATTTGCACTGCGACGCCATGGTTTTTGCAACCAGCAGCTCTGTAGATTTTCAGATAATTGAAAACAAGTTACTTTTAATTATTTATTTTTAGTTATATTCAATTTGCAGAGTAAGTTCATCAATTGCAATAAATTAGAAAACAAACAAAAAATTTTAATGCATGAATATAAATTTTTCGTAAAAAATAAGTTATTCATGGAACTATCAATATATTGGGCAAAAAATATCATCAATTCATATAATAATCAATGTATCGTTTAGGAAAAATCCTCAATATTTTAAATATTTTAATATTAGTTTCTGTTATAATTATAAAACAAAAGAATATTTATATTTGTTAAATCGATAGTTTTAGGAAAGTAAATAAATATGAAATATTGATACTATCGAGTTTGAAAGATCAATATTTCCGATATTTCAAAATTGATACTGCATTGCTATTGTAGACTATTCTTTATCTTACGTATCGGCAAAGCTTGCGACAGGGAAGCAGCAAAAAGCATATTTGTCCCTCGTATTTCTACTTCATATATTTCTTCTGTTGCTCCAGGCTTGTGTATTGTTTCGTGATGTCTATGCTCGAGTACACATAGCATAAAAACAAAAAAAAGCAATAGCACGAAGTCTAACCGAGACCTTTAACCGTAACAGACATCTTACCAGATTTAAAAATCTACAGCGAGAAAAATGGATTGTTAAGATTTGCTGATAAAGTAGAGATTACTAACAAAATCACTTAATTTAATCATGTATTTTTCTTATTTTCCGTAGACCATGGCACAAATTTTAAGCTTTTATGCTTTCTGTCTGTAAATTTTGAAAAATTTTTACGTAACATTGATAATAAAGTTTGGAAAATGTGTATTAAATGTTATTAAAAGTAAGGTAAGAATACGGAATATAATTTATTCTTTTGTACTATTGCCCTCAATTTTCTTGAATTACTGAAATTTCATAAAACAAAAGGCGTTTTGTTCCTGGGCATATTGACCTTCAATTACGAAGATTTTTTGAACATTTTATAATAATGAAATATAAGTCTTTCAAGTATTCAGATCTTACCTAAGACAAAAGAACCAGTGAAATCATTTCAATGGACTTAGAGCAAAGTAATGTAGAAAACATTTTAAATTTGTACAAAATTCTATGTCTAGATTTAACGATGATCTAATGTATTCAGAAAATATAAATTATTTTTATCTTCGCTTCTCAACATCTTATTTTTTAATACAAAGCTATGCTTAAAACAATTTATATAAGCTGATGGTATTCATATAGGTATTGTTAATTGATAACAGGTAAAATAGTTCATTCCTTTAAGTCGTCAGTACATTGTATAAAAATTTTCAGACGTAATTCAGTTTTAAAATTCACTTAAATAATCTTGCGTAGTGAGACTTATAGCTGTAGGGTAGGATCGCAACAAGCACTCTATAAGATTTGATTAGAGGGTGGATCCCTTCTAGTAAACGTGTATATGCATAAATATCACCATGCCTGAAAATTCATTTTTTCAATTTAAAAAGCAAGCTATGTTAGCTCCTCATTATTCACTTTTTTTGGTGAAAAGTTGTTTTCATCTTTTCATTTATTTTCATCACTGTTTCCTAAGCCTAAGTTAATAATAAGGAAAATAATGTAAAGTCGTCCGATAAAAATTAATAGAAAACTATTAATTCAAAAAGTTATTACTTCTTTAATTAGTAAAGGGTCTTTTACTCTTTGTTGCCAAGTATAAATGTAACAAAGTTTATATAGTAGATTTAACATTGATTAGTTGTGAAAAATGATTTTTTTTACTTAATACGTTGTGCATATAACACATATGTTCGTACTGAAAATTCTTGCATAAGAACCAGGGCCTTATTTAGGTCGGCGGGGGCCCTTTACTAAACGTGAAAAGTCGACTGAACAAAAATCAAACTGGAGTAATTATTTCGTATCGAAAATTCTCATTCAGTACGAAATTTTTTTTGCGTTGATTCAAATGTTGCGACCATAGAGGATGGAAAATTACAGCGGGATAATTTATCTGAAAAGTTTCAGAGCTGCTCAGTACTTTTCTATGGTAGACTTTTGAATAAAATCATAAAATATTTCTATCATCAATTCCAATTAATTGCCCCGTCTGGAATTCCTTCAATGGTCGCGATGTTGGAATCAGTATTGGGATTTTTAGTAGGGTAACGAGTTTGGGTTTTGGGCAACATTTGTCATAGATGACAAAGTAGTTGTGATCTATGATTTACAGTCTTCATCTGGGGTTGTCATTAAATTAACTTATTCTGACCGCCACGCCTTCTTGGGTTACGCAAACATCAAAGAGAGATCAGTTTCCTCGGTAAGAGAAGCTTGACAAATTTCCCTATTATATTCCTTGACGTGAAATAGAATGAGGGTCATCTGCAAGAAATTGCCGGTGACCTTTATCGTGTCATAGAGGATCGATGTCGTTTGGATGAAGGTTTCGCAATGTAATTTCCACAGATTCAGAGTCCAAATCCCAATGGATGCGCAACAACTCGGAAGCAGTGTCGAGACATTCGTTCCGGCATCTCTAGAAGCGTAGCAAGCATAGACGTAAATACATTGTTTTATTGTTGATTTACGTTTCACGGAATACATTTATCACTACTATCTAGAAGATAGTTACCAGGTTGTTTGCTAACTGAAGGATCTGGGAAACAATTGGGAATTCAAATTGAACCGCACTCCGGAAAATAAATTATTCTATTCAACAAGATCGTTTATTTAGAAAAATTGGCTTATTTTTATAATACAGTTTGTTTGAATCAAACAAGTTTAGATTAAAGAGGCCTTATTAGAATTTAATTGAATACTTTTGAAAATCAATTACACAGTAAGCTGAATTTTTCGTTTAGTTAAATTATGTGAACTTGAACGTCTTTTCTTGACTTAATTTACATATTTAGATTTATTTTTAATACACTTATAATAAGTTTAATTTGGTTGAATACAGTCGGGTAGGATTAAATTTGATTGAGTAAATTGATTGAAATTCAGCTAAATTTGAGGGAATAATACAGCTCCTTTAGAAATGTTAATAACAGGAAAAGGTATTTGATCATCAAATTTAAGAAACGTCAAGCGTGGCTTAGTAGTCCAATTTTAATAAGTAATTTAATAATATTTTTAAATAGATGTATAGTTTGAATTTCAGATTATATTAGTTTACAAGATATTGTTACCTCAAATATGGGGAAATTTTCTACTAAACTATATTTTAAACAGAACGGTTCTGCTAAACTCAATGATAATTTATTGATAACCTTATAAATTATTAAAGTGATACTTTGTTTGAATTTTTTTCATAATTTAAAAATAACACAAGAAAATTCCCTTGGAAAAATTCTAAAAAATAAGACGAATGAATCGCGTCGGGTGAGGTCCCAGAATTCTATGACCTTTGCACTTAATTAAAGAAAATTACGAATTCTTATAATTTTAAATGGTTAGTATAATTGAAGCAATTTTTCTAGATAATTTTATTATTTCCTAGTGAACATTGCTATGAAATTACCTTCATAATATAGACAATTCCTTCAAATTTGAGGTAAAAACATTAATAAATTTGCGATTCGAAAGGAGTAATGAAAATTCACAGTCCTACGGTTTAATTATAACTAAAGTTTTATTCAGTGATAAACACTTCCTGTACGCTATTATGTCATTGATTACAATCCAATGTGCAAATTAGATACATTTTCCTATAAAACAATCTAAAGAAATGTCCAATAAAATCTATAAAATGAAAAGCTCCATTCAAAACAAGAGTTTCACTAACTTTTACTCATAAAAGCAATTTTTCTATATTTTCTCCTATGAAATAGTTTCTTTAAATACACTAAAATATTTTTAGAAAAATAGTACCTATAAATCTATTTTTGACTGGGGATGCCGCACTTGACCCTCGTTAAAGGTGAAGTAAAGCGACAAAGTGAGATGCTTAAAAATAGTCACAGTTCGTCGACTTTTGAAATATGACTGAAATAATACTTGGTTAGGGTTGGTAAGTGGCGGTTATCACGAGAAGCGGCTGCTAAACGACCTGCTGGATGCCTATAACGTGCTGGAGCGGCCGGTGGGCAATGAGTCCGAACCCCTACAGTTGAGCTTCGGCCTTACGCTTATGCAAATAATTGACGTTGTAAGTTTGCCACAAACAATACTTTTTAGGATTTAAAACCTAACTTTCTATCTTACATTATTGTACATCTTATATTATTTCTGACATACTTACATAAGCTCTTAAATGCATACTTGCGCATAGGTTGGTTCATAAAAAATACTCTTATAAATACACAAACACATACATAGACACACATAACGCACTAATATTATCACATGGTCACGTGTAGACGTTTTTTTGCGTCACGCGCATCGTTGGTTGGCTATTACGCATGAAAGAACAACCTTATAAAGAATAAAGCTCGGTAATCTGTATTACTACTTATTGACAAGCTTACGCCGGTCATCGACTATTTCGTTGCAGAAGATAAGCACAATTTTTATATTCCAAGAAAATTTACATTTTACTTATTATTCCTTCATTTGCACAATTATCTTTTTTAAGGGCACGTGACATTTGAGAAACACAGCAAGTTCATGTGAACAACTTACTCCAGTTTCTACATGTTTACGTCCATAAAACATAAAATTCCATTCTCGAAATTTAGGAAATGAAGGAGAAAATAAAATCGGACGTGAATAGTCTGTCCGTTTTTATCTTTTTTACCGTTTCTTAGATTTCGAAAACAAAATTTAATATATTTTTGACATAAACATGTATTAGAAACTCAAGATCAATAAAATTGGTTAACTTCCTAAGTATATCACATGCCATGAATTTGTTTTTTATACATTATTATTATAATATTTAATAAAAAATGTAAGTTTTAAAGGATATGAATAAAATTAGTAGCCCTGGGCGTGAAAAGTTGGTGTTGCTTATATATGCTAGATTTCGATAACGAGAAAAGTTTACAATTTAAATAAAAGGGAGATGGTTCAAGGCGAAAGTTTATGGTGTATTATATAGAACAGATAAGGGGATAAAAAGGTGTTACGTTTATGTATGGTTCCTTCGAAGTCGATAAACTCTATTATCTTTTAAAAATGAAATGTTTAAATGTCTATTAAATGCGGATAAATACATGTATAGTTGATTTTAAACTACTTTAACGGTTATTAAATTTAAATTCTTGACACATAAAATGGGATTTGTAGTAATGAAAGGAATATAAGACCTTATATTCAAGTTAAGTTGTGATGTGTTTTCCTAAAAGAGGAATCAAATAAATTTGTCATTTTATGACGTTTTAGCAAAACGTCTGCGGTTAAAGACATGGCTGAAGTTACTTTATTGGATCACTCATGAATATATGTATACCTGAAATTTATCAATAACAGATCTGAAACTTAAAGTAGAAGTCTTTTGCTATAAATGTATTGTTTCGCAAATATCTACATTTTTTTCTTAACTCTCTTATACTCGGAGATTTTTCTAATCAGAAAAATTAAGCTTGTTATTCCCAAAAGTAAAAAAGTTTAATTTATAGTTGTTTAAAATTATGAAGCATAGAACAGCTTTTGTCTATTTAATTTTTGGAAGGAGCTTCTTATTATCTACAGAAGCGTATGTAAACAGTTGCTTGAAAATTTGAATGAAAAACGCATATCGCGGATAAAAACATGTTTTGAAATTCACATTTGCTGTAGCATATAAATAAATAATATATTAATGGTTCTTGGCACGAAAATTACATACATTAGAGGGGAAATTCCATACTTAATTTTACATTTTTTATAGTTCAATATTTTTTTTGGCTTATGAAATTATGATCAATATTGATCCATGATTAGATTATACATATGTAAATTCAGTCAATTATATTATGTATGACTTAAATGTTGAAAACAAATAGTTTTATAATAAATAATTGTGATTGATCTATGGCCTTGAGAGAGAATTTATTGAATCCAAGAAATAATTTCCATCACCGAGAATTACTTGTTTTCTGCGGTCACCTTACTTTGATATAAATTAGTATGAAATGATGTGTGATTAAAACAATTATTTGTCATTATAATTAGGACAGAATGTGCAATTTCATTTGAAAAGTGGTTTTCTGGATCGCGTAAATTGGGTTGAATTGGGACTTACCATAGATTGGACATATTCGCAATATTGGGATAAAAGAACATCCATTCTTTCATGTTTATTTCCCCGTGTTTTTTGTACTCAATATAATTTCCTTGAATCGCGAGAATGTCACAGAAGATCATTTGACATTACTTTCCTATTTCAAAAATATTTGAAAGATAATTCTATGATTTTCTAATTAAGGTGTATACGATTCTGTATTGTTATTCTTGTCAAGACACTGTGTGGAAATTTCTATAGTTCAGGTAAACTACGTGCACAAATCAACTTTTACCGCATGTGAAGGCTACATTGTTGAAAATAATTATTGATATGTATGACAGTTATTTCAAAAACTATTGTTTACTTTCTTAAAAACGTATTACAATGTTCTTTCATACGTTATAATTTGGGAAAATTCTTACACTATAATATTTAAACACATATTTACAATAATGCGCTTACAATAATGCCCCACACTGCACTTTTGTATTTTTATAAAAAATATTGGACTTACACATGAACAGTACTAATTAGCGCACTGTCAGTAAAATTAGTTACCATTCATTTGCAAATAAATAAACCGGCCAGACAGTATACGACTCTACAATATATATTTCAAGAATATTTATAAATTTGTAAAAATTTTTGCTCATCTTTATTAGAAATTTCCAGAAAATTACTGCTGTTCCTGAAAGTTAGTGAAAATCTACAGATATTCTGTATGTACATTTGGATAGGTTCTTAAATGAAAGAAGTCAGTATTCACTTTTAAACCTAACAAATAAATGTCCACAGGTGAGATTTTTTGCATTTTGCACATTTTTGATTAACCAAATTTGAGCTCTATAATAGCATGTACTTTTTGAATTATAACATTTTACGGAAATGCTTTCAAGATGATTATGCATTATATTTTCCCGCGTGAAGGTGTAAGGGGAGTTCTTGAATTTCGATATAAGAGCAATGTTATGAAAGGTTTGGAAGAAATTTATTTATTATAGATACACATACATGGAACCAAAGTGCGCAAGTATTGGCAAATGAGAAAAATGTTTCAAGGACATTTTACACCTTTAACATATGGTTATGTCATAGTCTCAGTAACATATCATATTCATGACTAACGCCAAACAAAATTTCTACGACCGCCATTGTTAAATTTCTGAAGAAAGCTTTTGTTATGTTATTTTTATCGATTTTTAAAGTCGTTCAAGGTAGTTTTGACTTCCCGATCAGTCTTACGAATGCACTTTTTCATGTCTGTAGTAGGACATTTTAAGTATTCTTTATTCTCACTGTTCCTCGTATGTTAAACCACTAATCCTAAAATGACCAACTAAATCATTCTCTATAAATGATCCGCTATGCACAGTAGCACGTAGTATTAGTCATTGTTTACAGGATGTTCGCTGCTAACACTTTTCACCATCTAAACAATTATCAACAATTCTTAATTCACGAAAAAGTTTGCAAATTATAGTGAATATAGAGATTTAAATTTTCAATAGAAATTCACATAAACAATGTAGATTTTAAGTTTTCAGCAAACATCCTATTCAAATTAGAATTTTATGAATTTATATTTGTATATATAGTATAGAAACTATTTAGACATAGATAGTATAGTATCAGTAGTGGTAGTAATAGTCATAAGAAGATTATGTTAGACTGTTCATAATTTTTAAATACATAGTAAATACACAGAAGAATCTGAAAATTCTTTTTTTTTCTCCCATAATTTGCAAAGTTGATTTGCATTTTGTAATTCATTTTAAATAAATGATTCATTTCTTCAGTGTACTGTATTTTTGCTGAATATTTTTAAGTAAATGAAGAAAACAGAATTGATTTGGATTTCTGAAATTCATATAACAGTATATCATTAGCATTATAAATAAACTTTACAATAGTTTTCTCCATAATAAAATGTTTGGAGTTTAGTTGAAAAAATATTTTACCTCTACGCAACAGGTATTATTATCAGAAGACATGCAAAGCCAATATGAACATTCACCTCTATAAGCCGTACCTGTACACGCTCAGGGAAAAGAAGAAAATCTGTTTAAAATCCCATTAGAGCCCATTGCTAGGAAGCCATGCTACATATAATATGGATTATTTCCCTATTGAATACGAATTGAATACATTTTCAAACTGATGAGTAAAAATTTCTTAATAACAAGTTATAATAATTATTAATCTTTCATTGTAATAAAACCTTGTGAATTTAATTATACAAGATATCTGAATAAGTAAAATTTGAGTTGCAGATATTTATAATTCTAGAAGCAGTTCGGAAATTGTCTCATGTAGATGTGTGGTTGTGTAATAAATTACAACATTATTACATATTCTATGAGCCACACTTGATTTGCATCGATCAATCCAAATTGGAAATCTTAGTCTTGAGCGGTTCTACACGTTGCACCATGTGGTTTATTTGAAACCAGGATATATGGGTTAGCGGTACGTGGAATCGTTTAATAGATCCCCAAACTGAAAGTAAGTACGTGGTAGACATGAAGGTCGTTAACGCTTTCCGGTCCAATTCCCTGAGGACAATGTTATGTAACCACATGGAAAGAGAATTTTTCAAAATTCACTAACTCAACACTTTTACATCAAGGCACCTAAACGCCTTTTACACGAAGAGTTTTATCGTCTCGAGAGAGTTAGACGAAATCTCGAAGTTAGCAGAATTATTCAAAGGTTGCAATTTCCTGAACAGTTTATTTTCATTTAATAGAAGATAAAATCAAAGAATTTACCTTTAATTATAATATTTTAAAGGTTTAATAAGCATAGCTTCAATCTTTCAATTTCTTAAAATCGTGAATACGAAATTCAACAATAATTTCATCGGTTTTTATGTTAAAGTTTTTAAGGGGTTTGTCGCAGTCGGAGGAGCAAGAAAAGCATATTTTTTGAGAATTTTTTTCTCTTTGCTATATGAATATATTTTTTCAATCATTTTAGCATTTGAAAGTATATAATTTTATTGATGCTTCGTCGAAATTCCTTTGAAAAATAATTAAATATGAAAGAAAAACACGTATTTTGCCGGAAAATATTTTGCGAAAGACGTTCTGCGGTGACCATTTCAGTTCCTCAATGGGTTATTCGAAATTAAAAATCCCAAATTATTTATTACATTTATTAGTTTCTATGATGATTGATCGTAGCTTGTCAAAAAAAAATTTTTTTTTGATAAAATGGTGACCGGTTAAACTTGGACGTCCGATTTTCGCCAAAAAAGCCACCCGTTTTTTGTTAATTATAGAAAAAGTTTTAAATGGAAAAAAAATCTAAATAGAAAGGGGCGTAAAATCGAATTTTGAAACCAAAAAATCAAAAAGTCTTTTATAAAACATGCAGGTACTCAAAGCTGAATTTCAGAGAAAGATTTTTCGTTCGACAAAGATATTTCATTTGAAAATATTTAATGAAATTATAAGAAGAGAAAGATAATTAGGCGGGATTTACTAATAAAATGATATACCTATTTATTGAAATACTCATAAACATAAAAGTCGTTTATAAGGAAGGAAAATGAGGAAAAAATAAATTGAATAGAAGTTTTGGAACGTTAATGCTAACAAATCTATAATAAAGCTAAGAGCTGATTGAATGCTTGATTCGTTTACCTTTGATTTTGTATTTTGAAGTTCAAGAAATGAAATCTCTATTTTACACACTCTCAATTGTTTTTCTCGTTAATTGGCATGCTTTTTCAAAGAGAAACCGAGGAACATGATGATGAAAAAGAGGCGAGCGATGAAAGGCATCGGATGCTCGTTTTGACTTTTTTTTAGTTGTATTTTCTCTCGAGTCAGGTTTTGTATGCGATGTTTCAAGGGAACTCATTAAATAAAAGAATGACGGAATAATTACGTAGTTTTCATCGTAATCTTATTCCTAACATGTATATAATGAATAGATTTTAAAAACCTTCAGGATCCTTGCAAATAAGATTAAGTTGGCACTTTTTCAAGATCATGTCAAGCGACATATTCTAATTTCGTATTTATAATGTAAAGTAGGTTGAGCATTACTTGTAACATTTTCATATTAATAATTGAACATGCATATGTGTAAAGAAACATGGCATTTCTAATGTAAGTATAACATATATATGAAGAATAAATTTTCAATACTTTTTATGTCTCACAAAGTTGTTCTGAATACACTTCAGGGAATCAGCAAAAGTTATTTTTGAAAAACTATTTTTTGAGTATAAAATTTTATTCCAGAAAAAAATTGATAAAAAACATGGTATTCCGTGGCTATTGTATTTCTTGTAAAAAACAAATTAATGTTTAGAGAGAAGGAAGAATTGTTACAGAATACAGTTCTGTACCTAAAAATCAGAAATAGCATAATGTATCGCGCGTGTTTAAGTAGCAAGTTTTGTTATCTTTCTGGTCATTGTCATTAACATACTGGCACAGATGTAAGACCTTGTACTACCTTAGGATGGAAAATAGCTGTATTGTAGGACAGAATTTGGATTTTTTTAAATGCTATTAACCAAACAAAAAGATTTCTTTGGGATTATTATTTTTCAATTTCCAATTAAAATTTTTCAAACCTGCTAATTTATTTATCTGATTAATAATGGGAAATTAAAAGTTGAAAAAAGGGCCATTTGGAAAATAAATATTAGAATATTGTACAGCTTTAATACGAAAGATTAGTAATTTTTAAATATTAAAACTTTAAAACTAAAATATGTGTCCTAATTCTAATTTTGATTTTTTAATTTTACAGAATATAATTTTCAGAATTTTTGTGTGCGGAATAGAATCTTCTGGATGAAAGTTAACTTCTCAAGCATAATATTCAATGAGATCTAAATATTATCTCTAAAGTTTAAATTTATCAAAGTATGTATACATATGTATTTGACTATATTAATTGCTCTGAATAATAAAACCCAAATTCTGTATCACAAAAGCCAGCAATTTCATCTACAAAAAATATCGCGAAATTGTAAATTTACAGCATTAAAACACCTGTGCCATATACAAATACACTTTTTAAATTTAGAATATTTTTTGCATTATAAATGCTGACTGTATTTCAAAAACTTTAATTTTACATTAAATCGATAATTTCTTTAACGCTGTTTTTAACAAACTGACCCTAATGCTCTCAGTTTTAACCGTAAGCGATCTTTATTTAAAAAAGAAACTCATGAATGAAAATTTGTACTCAACACCACCCACTATTTTTTCTGTTGCATCTTGAGACCAGTGACAGTTACATACGTACTCGTTAACCCTCTGGAGAGGCCGAGAAAATTTTACAAAAGGCTACTGATGAGAGAAAGGACACGGGAGAGAGAGACAGAATGAGAGAATAGTGGGAAAGAGGGGTTGTAGATAAATGGAGAAGGAGATACTAAAGAAAAGGAGGTAGCTTTAGTTTAAACTACCACATGTAAACTTTCCAGTGTATAATTAGTCTCTGAATTCTTATTACTCTACATGTCTCCCTGCGGGTCTCTCGTCAACAATTTCTTTCATTCTGAGTTTATGTATTAAATCATCGTTTAATAATAATAATAATAATAATAATAATAATAATAATAATAATAACAATAATAATGAGAAGAATCTACAACCTCATCTTATCATCATTTTTGTTGAATTTTTCAATGGAAGTCTTATTTTAGCGTCAATACATTTATCTGGATCACTATTTTGTATAATAATGCATAATTTTCTTCCACATTAGACTGAACTGAAAATTAAAAACAAATATGAATATAAATTAGAGTAAATAGTGATGACATAATATCTTTTTATTTTTTTCAAAATTCATTTATCTTTTCGATTGTCTTTATTTAGAATCTCATTTTCATTTAGAAGATCTTAATAATTTCTTTTTAAATATTTGTCCATCACGAAAATTTGAATATAGACGATATATAAGGCGCGTACTCTAAAAATTTATTTTGTTTTAAGGAATAAATAATAAGATTTTTAAAATTTTATCTTTTGAGAATAATTTTATCTTCTGTGACTTAGGTATGTTGTACACACGCCTAATTTATTATTTCATTTGCAAATTTCTAAAATCATATTTCCTCAAATGTTTAAAATTAATTTTTCTATTTTTCAAATATACGATATCACAATTTTCTTATTCGATTTCGCTAATAATTAATATAAAAAACATTGCATTAAAAATTGGAAATTCTTGAATTCAATCATTTATTTCGTTTGATTTATAAAATATTTCTTTGAAATCTTTATTCCCTATAATCTGAGGTTTGTAATTTCTACACGTGAAAGTTTTTAGGAGTGGATTTAAAAACATAATTTGCATAAAATCGGCATGGGTCAGCTCTCATTAGTCATTACTAATCTATTTTTCATTTAACTGCATAGCCGACATCTCTATACTTTTTTAGTGTACTTACAGTAATGAGGCATCTGTGGAAACAAAGACTGTTTTTCTTGAAAAACTTATATGCACACAAGAATCTTTTGGATCAAGTTTGAAGTTAATTATTTGCCCGTAAAGAAGATTTCGATTTTCCGTCAGAATGCCACCAGGAAAAGATAATAAAAATGCCCTTTTTAGCCCCACATAACGGTAACTTCCGCTACGTTGCGTATTTGCCACGGGCAATTCTCTTGTGCAGCATAGAATCACCGTCGACCTATTTCTAAGTGATGATTTTATAATATCTTCCTGGCACGAAAACCAGAATAATTAAAGTCCACTTTGTGACGACCAATTCTATTTTATAGTATTTTACTGTTTATTTTCTACTAAAAATTACACTAAAAGTACATTTTAACGAATACAAACAGCTTTACCTATATGTAACTATCAAAGGTATCAAGACTTTAAGTTTAATAACAGAACAACATGAGTAATTGGAAATTTATTATATTATATTTCCAATATCCGAAATTCCAACACTGTAAAAGGACCACGTACTCAGAGAAAACTTTTATTTAAATTTAAATAATCGTTTATTTACCCTAAATTTCTGATGATAATAAAAATAAAAATTTATTTGTCTTACAAATAAATAAGTTTGAATTAAAAAAATCACGAATTCGAATAGAACAAATTCTTTATTTAAATGATTTGTTTCATTTGAAAATATATTATTTTGATTCAAACAAACAGATTTTTTTAACAAAAATAAAAAGAAAATTTTGTTTAAGGGGGCATTCTAATGAAATTAACATTTTTTTTAAACACTTTTATTTCGTGATAAAAAAAATATTCTGATACAAAATTTTTACTTGTTAAAGTAAACATCTTAAATTAATAGTAAATTTTTTTTGCCTTTTTTTATAGTCAGAATAACGGCGTGAAAAATGTTTTCTCTTTCCGTTGTGTTGATGAAAAATTGAAAACAGATGATCTGAAATCAAAAAGTAAAGCAGATTCTTAATTTGTATAGTTTTGGCTATGGACCCTACTAGAATCAGACATTTTTAACCCAACAAAACAAAATGGCGAGTATTTGCAATTTTTTCGCAATTAATATCTGAAGAGTAAGCTGTCAAAATTTCAAGTCAATCGATGCAGTAGTTTTGAAAAATTGATCAAAGCAAAGTGAAAAAGTGTAGTTTTGAGAAAAAAGGCTTTTAAAGTTTTCTTTACTAAAAATATTTTAAAAAATGGTCTTACGCTTAATCGGTGATGCCAGCTACATAGATGATACCTTGCTTCTCTTCCCAGATGATATTACTACACGAAAATAATATTTTTGAAAAATCGATTCTTTCAAAAAATCTCACCAAAATGCCTCCTTAATTTAAAAAAAGAAAGTCAACTAAGAAATTCTTTGCAATCAAGGAAATATTTTTTTAACCCTATAGCAATGCACAGATTTGTTTGATTTAAAAATATTTTTGATGACTTTATCGCGCGGAAAAACTAATACAAAGCTTCAAATCATTTTCATAGTGTGAAAAAAATCTGCTGAAAGAAATTCAAATTACACTGACTCAATGTATTTATCATTTCGCCAGGTGCGAAGCATGCAGTATTCAACTGACAGCACAGGGAGGATATAAAGCTTTCCTGTTACATTTTTACTAAAATTTCTGGTCAAGCTTGAATTTTATTTTTCTATTACATAGAATATTTTTCAGTAGATTTAAAATAACTCTGTTGTAATTTTTCAAAAATCTTTGCTATGTAGGATGAAAGAATTTTCAATAAAGTCAGACACAGTACCACTGTTTTTTATTTAACGATCTGAAAAAATTAGTTTCTGCTCTCTAAATCTGAATCATTCAAATTTTCACTGATTCATCAGTGAAAAAATATTTTTCACTGTTAAATCAGTTAATTTTCGCTGAAATAATCAGTAGAATTTGACTGATTTACAGTAACCTCTTTTTAGCTATTTGAATCAGTCAAATTTCACTGATAATCAGTAGATTTTGACTGTTTCAAATTTAGAGAGTGTCTTCTTGTGTCTGTAACTGCTTTTGAGCTTTGCGAAATTTGCTAGTATAAGCAATTATGTGATCGAATGGCAACTATCGAAGGATGAGAATAGAATAGCAATAACAGAACCAAATGTTCAACCACATGTCGTGGCTTTTCTCATATACGAGTTTAATGCCATCGCAATGCTATCCACTTCTGTGTCTGAGTTACGAAGACCGTGCATTTGACAGTATTAAATTGACACCTGTATCGATCAAAAGCAATTTTCAAGGAAATATTCAGTTAAAAGAAATATATTATTTTGTACACAGTTTTCTGGAAGAATAAGCTTTTAATAGAATTTGTTTAGGTAACACATTATATGCATATTATTCTGCCAATTTGAAATGAGATTTTCATGAAGTTCATCTAAAAATCACGAAATTTTAACAATATTTTCAGTTATATATAACTGTATGAAACTTCAATTGCCCTAAACATAAAATATTTCTCCCACAAGTTTTAGAATTTCCAGATACAGGTATCCGAATATTCAGCAATTTCTAACTGAAAATCAAGACATTTTTTCTTAAATTTACTAAAAATTAATTGAATTTTCTGAAATTCTATCTTAAGGCCATCGATTAATCGCACCACGTGACAAAATTATATATTAATTCTTCCACGTAAGATAACTTTTTTAATTTAAAAAATATCTTTCTGAAAATTTGGGAAACGTAACAAAAGACAATAAAACACGTCTGTTAACTTATATTTAGCAAACATTTTTTAAAAATTTGAAAAGTTATCAATAATTATAGTTAAATGTAAAATTTTTTGCAAAATTCTGACTTAAACGAAGTTCACAGACGTACCTTATGGTCTTCTTTTGTATTTTCCAAATTTTCAGTAAGATATTTTGTAAAATAAAAAAGTTATTTTACATGAACCGTTGAAGGAAAATGGTCAGAAAAACTGACATTTTTTTGAATATTTCAAGTTTCTGATTTCTGGCTAATAACATTATTTTTTATATAATTCTGTTTATGATGCATACAAAAAATTCAATTAATTCTTCATTTTAAAAAAAGTTTTTATTTCTCATGAAAATGCAAGATCATCTCAGGATTGATTCATTTAAATAAATTAAAAGTGTATTTTTTATCGGGTAACAGATACTCCATAGCGTATAATTACTTATTGAGGATTGCGGAGAATTACCATATTTTGTAGATCAGACCGAGAGTTTCCGAAAATCAATAAATTTAAATTATCATCAGGGTTTAAAGATAAAAATAATGTAAACTAATCCTATTTTCCCCTTTTTTTCTGCAAAATTCCAAACAGTTTACGAATTGATAAATTTTTTATTATGTGAAACAAAAGAGAGTAAAACGATAATTTAGGTAATACCATTTATGATCGTTGAAAGATGAGTCTTCGGTTCATTGAGATGAGTAGAGTACCCATAGTGTCGAAACGTCGATAAATTGTCCTTAATAAAGTGCACTACAGGGAAACAAAGACTTATGCAAAATTAGTTGCGGCTTGAACAAACCATTCTTTACAGAGATAACATTGTTCTGAAAAACTCCAACAATAAAGAGTATATGAGCACGAAAACCATTGCACACATGTCTATATAGTATGCCACTTATCTCAAGTCGAAGCAACCTTTTCCTAAAAACTCTAATTAACTCTTTAACGAACCTCGAATTCATCAGTTTATTGATCTACCGTACCGTTTTTAGAATTATTATTGTTTTGATATCAATTCAATATTAAAAGTAATACGATACACATAATACAAGTAGAATGTCAATTATTTCAATTCAGTCAATTTTTGGCTAATTTAAAGATCATAGAAACATACCGAAATATTTCATAGAAATCCAAATCATTCTGTATTACTGATTTCTTAGAATGTAATTTATAATTGTACGTTTGTGATTTGGTAAACTTTCTATTTCACTTACGTGCAATTAAAATTGGATTATCCCACAAAATCTATTTTAATTCATACTTCCAGTAATAACATTAACGTTTGTTGTGCAATGCGTATATATAGAAATTGCATGTAAAGTACTAAGATCTATGTAAATATTGATAATAAGTAGGCCAAAGTATTTACAGTATTCAGTATAGTGCTAAACGATCATTTTAAAAAAATGTCAATTTTTTAAACTTTCCAGGACGAGAAAAATCAGTTGCTCATCACCAACCTCTGGTTAAAATTGGTAAGTCCTTTTTAATATTGATATAATTAAAGTTAAAACATAATTTTAAATGATACCTAAAAATTTATAATAAAAATATTTTTTAAAAGAGATAATAATACGAGCTAACATTTGGGTTGTCCTCCAACATTATTCTTAAGGCCACAAATAAAGCAATTGTACGATTTTCATTTATATATATACTTATGTAAAACAGTTTGTAAACATGGAAAAGAAATGTGAGGTAATAAATTTTTCGTGCTGCAGATTATAGATGCTTGAAAACGCTTGTCGTAGCTCATTTCCAAGAGCTTAAGCAATGTCAAATCTCGCTAATATAGCCATGCAATGACCCGAATTCGGCCATAACGATTCCACGGCGGCATTCGCTCAATTCAAGGATCAATCTGGTGCATATTCTGCTGAAACAACAGTTCAGAGTTCGGTTTTCAAGCCTTACTTTTTATCAAAGTACTGTTGTATCCATAACTTGAATTCTTTTCTTGTTTTGTGTACGAAGAAAAATGGATATTCAGGATTAATATCTAGATATTCAACTATATGAGACAAGCATCTTATGTATTCGATTGTAATATCTAGATATTCATCTGTAATATCTAAGATATTTAGGGGTTAGACTACTGTGACGGGCGTTTTTTCAGGGTAATTTTCAGAAATTAATTTCTAACTAAATATTTATGAAACACCAGTAATTTTTTTTTATTATCTTCTATGCACATTGAAGAACGTATCAAAATTTTTTGTCCAAAAAAATATAAAACTCGTCGAGTTAAGCCGCTTCGCGCATCCCTATTATTTTCACACATGATGGTCAGATGGTGTACATGATTTCACGAAAACCAGTCGTCTAAAACAAAAATAAAAATATGCTCATTATCTATATTGTATTGGCTTTCGGTTGACGGAGCATTTTATTTTTTTTCATTTTTAGCGACGTGAAAAAAATCCCTGAATTTTTTACTGCAATTTTTGGGCCAAAATTACATGTTATTATTATTAATAATTATTGAACAAAACATAATATTGACAAAATCGTCTGTCAACCGAAAGACACTAGTCCTTAAAATAAGCGTACCAAATTTCAAATCGATTCGTTAATTAGATCTCAAGATAACGTGTACACCGTTTTGAAAAACATATTTTTTAGAAAAACGCGTTTAAAGTTTTGTTACTAGTTTTTTCAGTGAAAAAATTTATTTAAGCTTCTTACCCATAATCTGCCTTAATCTTCGGGCGGGTATGAAACCTTTTGTCCCTTATTCTACACGGTTCTAGTGTGTTCTAGGGTGAGTTTTTTATCTTGAAATACTAAAATATCTCAACCCTGTATAAGATGATTGTCCCATATAGATGATTATCCATTTTTTCCGTGTTTCATCCAATTTTTACTTAGGTCTATGATTTTTTTCTTAATTTTTCAATTAATAGCATCAATTTAAAATTGCTTGAAAAATATTTTAAATTTCAAAAGATTTTGAAAAGAAAGATTTTATAACAAATTTTTTTATACATACACATATTTATACATACACATTTTTTTATACCTACAGAAAGATTTCAAATTCTTTAAATTAAAATCTAACTGTAATATCTAAGATATTAAAATAGAATGATATTAATATCTTAGATATTACAGACGAATATATAGATATTAAAAATGAATATAAAATGCTATAAATAAATATATGATTTATGTTGCATAAATGAGTATCTAGATATGAATACTGAATATCTATTTTTCTACGTGAGTCAATTTACGATCTTATATAATATCCTGACCATTGAAGGCAAAAAAATCGTCTTTCTCCATAAAAAATGTTTAACGCTAAGGGTTAAAAAATGTATCTAATGAAACGTATAGACATTCTTTCTATTGTAATTAGTTTCCTGTAACATTGTGTTCTGTATTCATTGTATTGCATTATCTTTAAGAGAAAACCATTATGGGCTCTTAACGTAAATTGCATTATCCAGTGAATTTAGTTTTAAATCGAAAGAAAGACATCGTATAGTACATCTTAAGATGAAAGATGGTAAGAATGTGTAAGTCAGTCACCTAAACGGTGATAAAATATTTTATGATGCCTTCAAGCTTCGGAAAGGTTTCCACTTCAGTTCCTATTTACTTTCAAGTAAAGCTTATTGGTGTAGATAATCTATTCTTTTTAAGGTGAAATAGTAATTTATTTTATAATTATCTCCTAGACGTTCCCCGTTTACGTTAATTTTGGAAACGAAGTTTTACTCAAACAATCAATTCCAGAAAGTATTATTGATTGTGTAAAAATATCATATTTTTATGAAGTATTTTTTATTGAAAATAATCAAATTAGTACTTCAGTTATATTTAAAATGTTTTGAATTTTGCTGCAAAATGTTTTTTCTTAAATGATTTATTTGATTATTTGTAGGTTGTAAAAGTGTCGTTTTTATTTTAAGAAATTCAAGTTTACATTAATTATGACCATGTATCATGCATAAATAATAATTATACCCATTATAAAATTTATTTTCATGATATCTTTATTCCACCTCTCTTAATTGTGATCAATAGTTTTTTTTTTATTTTATTGTTTAACTCTATGTTAAATAATTTATTGCTATTAGTTACTTGACTTTTATCGATTTCTCAATAAATTCATCCGAATAAAATTTTATTTTACCAATGTTTTTTGTACATTGAAAAATATAAATTTATATGTTTTACTGTTTATAGAGGGCTGAAAATGAGAGTGATTTTGTAGGATAATTTTAAAGACAAGGCAACAATCGAACTTATCGACACTTCAAGTATTTATTTGTCCACGTATTTTCTACACAAAAAAATTTTTGCAGACCCGCAGAGCAACAAAGATTAGTATTATAAGGGCAGATGTCCAACCACCTCCGCTTCGAGAAGCAAACAGCGGGCATGATAATTTTCGAATAAATGCTCTGAAACCAAAAAACCAAAAATATTTTTAAAGATTATACTAGTAGTTACTAGTGATCCACCGAAAACTAAAAAAAATTTTTTTTACTAGTTTGTTTAAACAAAAAAGAACGAATTTTAGGGCCGAAAATGATACTTTTCGCTTCTTATCTCCGATTTTTAAAAATGTCATTTTTTCACTAATAGGTGGTTCACCCAGTAACTACTACTATAATATTTAAAAATATTTTCGGTTTTTTCGTTTCAGACCATTTTTTCGAAAATTATCATGCCTGCTGTTTTGCTTATAAAAAAATATAGAACTGACAAACTTTTTTTTGCCATCTCAACAAAATTTTAGTTCTCACAAAAAGTTTTGTTAAGCAAAAAGCAGTAATAAACTCTTTTGCTGGTTCAAAAAATTGGTTTGTTAGAAAAACTGAAAATTTGTTGGGAAAGCAAAAAAGTTTTGTCAGTTCTATATCAACAATCTGGTGGGTTGATATAACGAATTTTTTTTCTCTGTGTGGTTAGATATCTGCCCTTATAATACCAATCTTTGCTGCTCTGCGGGTCTGCAAAATTTTTTTTGTGTACAATATAAGTGGATAAATAAATCTTTAAAGTATCGATAAGTTCGATTAAAGGCTTGTCTTTAAAATTATCCTACAAAATAATTCTCATTTTCAGCCCTCTACACCAAATGACCCCTTAAAGCCATGGATCAATCGGACTACGTGACTAAATTATACATTGATTCGTTCATGTAAGATAACATTTTTAATTTACAAAGTATCTTTCTGAAAATTTGGGAAACATATAACAAAAGACAATAAAGCACGTCTATTAATTTCTTTTTAATAAAAATGTGGAAAAAAATTCGAAAACTTTTCGACTATTACAGTTAGCTGTGAAATTTTTTGCAAAATTTTCACTTAAACGAAATTGCACAGACTTTCTTTATTGTTTTCTGTTGTATTTTCCAAAGTTCCAGGAAGAAATTTTGTAAAATAAAAAAGTTATCTTACACGAATTTTTACAGGAATTTGGTCACGTGATCTGAATGATCCGTGGCCTTAAGATAAATCCAAAAATTTTACAGATTACGTTAATAGGAAAATATGTTAAGAATTTTGGTGATATTTAGTTAAAGTTAGTGGTCTTTTCATAATACGAGAGAGAAAACGTTGTTGTATAGAGTAAGTCGAGGATGACCGAAGATTTACCAGAATCACTGAAGAACATTAGGGGTCGATGTGAGTAATTCGTCGTCTCTCGTGAGACGTAAACGTGACTAAACATTCTCGGGATTAACAATAGCTAGACTAAAACCATCTGAAAATCCTCAGGATCTTTAGAGATACTTTAATTCACCATCGCTTATGGTTATTCTCTTAGTCTTCGATATTATCCCTGGTGAAAGTTTCGGATTGGAATTCAATCCAAAAGAATCAGAGCTATTCCGAAATCTGTTTCCGAACCGATCCGGGAAATGTTTCAATCTCATTCGATACAAATTGGTTACAAATTAATCCGAATTAATTCAAACCAATCTAAGACTTTAGTCTAAATTAATGCGAGCCAAGTTTTGAATGCGAATCAATTCAACCTCGGATTCATTCAGATTAAAGTCTTGGATTGAATCGAGTTGATTTGGAACTAATTTGCATCGAATAAGTTTCAAAACGTTTTTATGATTGGTGCGGAATGATTCGGAGTCGCTCGGATTAAATTCCTTTCCAAAACTTGCGCGAGGGCAATTACAGTTTCGTTCATAAAAAAACATTTTAAGCTCTCCTAATTCAGATTCATTAAAATTTTACTATTTTAATTAGTGGTTTATTTTTTCACTGTTAAATTCTTATTGTTTATTGTTAATTTGACGAGAATAAAATATAAGGAAACGATGATTGGAATTACTATTTGGAAAATTATTGAAAATTACAGTCAAAATCACTGAACCTGTAATTAACACAAAATTTTACCGGTTATTTTACCAACAGCTATACCAACAATCATTTTTCTGTAGCTTTATTTCCTAAGAATTGTACATATATGAGAAATTAAATGAAATTCGCTATGTAAATTAATCAAAGACTCCTAAAATTACTTCTTAACTAGAATATTTTAAATTACATCAGCCTCTTCTTTTGAAGCTTAATTTATTTTTAAACTTACTTGAGAATTTAAAACCACTAAATTTGACTTAGTGAAATTTTACTTAAAATCCCTGTTATTTCATTCCAAAGAGAATAGCTTTAAGGATAAAAGAAAGAAAAAAGAAAGGAGAGAGAAAAATCTAGAAGAATTGGCTTTTCCAAGTAGATATATGAGTCGAAATCTGATTTTGGCAAGTTAATGACTCAAAGTTAGTTTTGTGGAAGAGAAAGGTAAGAAGGTTAGGTTAGGTCAGAGGTTCTTTTCTTTCACCTCTTACGATTATAGAAATCAGAGAAAATTCCAATTTCACATACTCGTATTTTTATTCAATAATGGTATGAGATATTTTATAATTAAAAATAATCTTCATTAAATGAAACTCTAAATTAAAAATCATTTTTTAAACATTTTTAATGAAGAAAAATATTAAAAATTGAATCCTTTTGTATATATATATTCTATATGTACAAAATTCAAAATGAATTTTTTTTAAAATTCGAGATTTCAAACAAGTTTTGCATTTTTGATATTTAAAGTGAACTCGGACTTACTTTAATCAAGAATTATAACTGTCTTGAATAACTTTTTAGGATTGTAACAAATTACTTTTTAAATTGAGTTACTGTAACTGGAAGAAAATTCTTGTTTTAAAGAACTTCCTCAACATTGAATTTGTGTAACTCCATTAAAAATTATCAATTTTTTAATAGAGTTACAGAAAACGGAAGTTCCTCAGTTAAAAATTCAAGTCTGTAAATAACAATTACAAGACTTTGCTTCATCATTTCTGACTTCATCAAAACTTTCTCGACAATCCCTTTTCTGGTAAAAAGTGTGGGAGAAAAGTTCAATTCGAAATTGCGTTAAAGTGCATTTGGTTGGAAAATAGAGCAGCGCTGAAAGTACAATTTACTGATTTCACATTTTACCAAGTATTGTCTAAGTTCATCGAAAGGAAAGTTCCTTCTCCGTTATTCGTGGCGCCATTTATCAGTCTGCCACCAGTCACCCTTACTTTCCATCATTCTTATCGGAATATTGAGAAAATTAATGACAGTAATGAAACTTTAGAAGATTAGATTAGCAAATTGAAGCTTGAGAAGTGATTTGTTTATAACATGTTGCATAAAGTCATTTCTAATGTCACATGTAGATGAAAAATGTCTATTTCTGTTTGCTAAATTCTATTCAACCCTGCACTGTTGGAAATATTCAGAAATTTATAAAATTTGTATGTTACAAAGGTAACGTAAAATATCACGATATTTATGAGGTTTTTGAGTAAAGGTGTCTGAGAGTTAATTGCGAAGAATGTACTGAATTTTCTAAAATTTCTCTTAATATTATGAAACTCGAATGAATTTTTATAATATGTATCTTAAAACTACCAAACTGTAACATAATTTTTATGAAATCTAATATAAAATAATGAAACTGCAAAAAAATTTTCAGTTACATGTAACTTCATAAAACTTCTGTTATTCAAAAAGTAATTTAATTTGTAGATTAATAGAAAATATTTTTCTTGATGTGTAATAAAACTGAGATTGGGGAATTCTTCTTGAATTAAATTAACCAGAATCCTTTCAAAGAATAATGCAAGATCCCTGAAGCACTTAATCACTGAGAGTGATTGGAAGGCAGATTGGAACTATTTATCGTGACTTCTCATTTTATTTAAAGTTACTTTTCTTTTGCGAAGCTACATCAATCGTTTTCAAAATCAAATTTTATTTATCAGATATGATATTTCATTATTATACAAGTTGCGTTTCAATAATATAACGTAATTTTGAAAATAGTATTAAATTTCGTTGAGAAACTTATATATGGTCGAATATTAAGAAAACAAATTTTATAGATATTTAAATGAAATCGGTCTTATACCGAAAATCTAGTCAGTTATACTAGTTTTTTTTTAGTTAATTTGACTGGAATTGAATTTTGAATTGAAGTTTGACGATATATTTATGATGTTTTTGAGTAAAGGTATCTTAAAATTGCGATAAATGTACTAAATTTTCTGGAATTTTTCTTAATATTAAGAAACTCAATTGAATCTTTATGAAATGTATCTTAAAACTATCAAACTGTAACAGAATTTTTAAAACACTTATCATAAAATTACGAAACTGTAATAAAATTTTCAGTTACCCAAAACGTAAAATTATTTCTGCTACAAGTTCCAGAATTTCCAAATACAAGTATCAGAATATTCAACACTTTGTAACTCAAAATTAAGAAATTTTTTCTTAAATTTACTAAAAAGTTACTGAATTTTCTGAAATTCTATCATAATTTTGCGAAACTGTATAAATGAATAAAACTCCAGTCACGTGTTTCGGGAAATTACGGTAGAAATTTCTAACAGTGTAGTAATAGGAGTTTTTCAGTATGCGTATCTGACTAGAAAGTTATGACAATCACCTTGGACAAGATGTGATATAATATTGTTTTGTAGGAGTGGAATGACGTCAACATGAGGTGGAACATCTCTGAATACGGAGGCGTAAGGGATCTTAGGATACCGCCACATCGATTGTGGAAGCCTGATGTTCTCATGTATAACAGGTAAGAAAATACGTATGCAATTTGCAAATTATGTCTTTTAGGATACAATGCAAATTTTTCCCTAACAAAAATAGTTTTGCTTCCTCAATTTAAATCAATAACATTTTACGATAGTTACCAAAATTATTGCAAATTTTCGGATATGATTCTGAATAAATACACTGTTAAAAATTTTTGTAATTTTACAATACTTCAATGGGATTTTATTCTTAAAATTTAACTTAACATTCTAGCTGAGGAATTGAAAAGTAAAATCATCGTACTTGCAAAGGTATTTTTCGGAATTATAATACAAACGATGTGAATTCGCTGTGAAGCGTTGCATCGTCAGTTGTAAAATTACATTACGTTATGGTATTATACTCCCATTACATTATTGTAAAATCACAACAGACATTTTTTACAGTGTAATAAATAGAAAACTAAAATATTTTTCAATATATATATATATACATTTGTTTGTCTAAAGTATTAAGTTTTCAAGAGCTGAAATTAGGATGTATCATAAAAATATCAAGGTTTTGGAAAAAATATAATTATGAAATTCATTTTCACTATATTATTAGTTACATTAGTTTGAGAATAAAATTTAATGAATATCAAAATAAACTATGCGGATTTTGATATTTGCGTTGAAAATACCAACTTCGAATTGATAATTATTAGTTATATTATATATAATTCGTGTGCTCGAAATTTATATATATATATATTTATATAATTGTTGATTGAGTTATTAACATCTCCATCGATTCAAACTAAAACAATAGGAATAAAATATTCCAATTTCTTGATATAATTCCTTTGAGCAGATCTTGTAAAGTTGTAATATGTATGCACTAATTCCATATCGAAAGTGTTTGTGTCATATGATTCATTCACGAAAACGATCAAAGATTTGTCAAAGAGAGGTCCTCGAGCTTAAGCGATGGATCAAACTGAAGATAAGGGTTTCGTCGATTCTCTCGGTCGAGATTGCAATCAGGTCACGGGGTAAGTCAAGCTATAGAATAGGTGAGGCTTCCAGTTCTGAATTCCGGCCTGGTTTCAAACGTACATGACCGAGAATTCGATTAATACGGTATAAATATGTAGAATTTTAGGAAAGCGATGGTATAGGATATCGTTTAATGCATGACAAAATGAGTTTACATTGCCTACAGGCTTGAAGAGAGACGGGCCGTCCAACTACATAGAAGACTTGGATCAACGCCAAAGGCAATATGCATTAGCCATCGCGTATTTGGAATTCAAGCTAAAGCAGATTAAATTCGCGTTTGTCGATACATAACGAACGCGAGGTTACAACGCGTCTAACCTTTTAACGTATTTCACTTCAATCGTCGAACTCGATGAAATACAATTGTACCCACTTGCTGCAGTTATGAGGCTCCCTAAATCAATCGAGCTTCAACTCTCGATAATTAGCTATTCAAAATAGTGATACTTATCGATTATACAGTTGAATTTTAGACAATTTAACTCTGAATGGAAAAATTTTCTTGGTAAATTTTTCACATAAAACACTGCACGTTCTATGTCTCACTTCCTACAATGTAAAAAAAGATAATCTCTTTTAATTATAATCCGTATTTATTTTGATAATTTCAATCAGTCACTCATTTATAACTAGTCGGTCAATTGATTTTTACTATTGGATCTATAACTTAATTCGTGCGGTTTGCTAAGAGATGGCGTGACTTGAATATTAATCCATCGTTCCAATATTCCGAACATGCGTTGGAAAGCTACTGTCATTGTGCGTCTTTTTCAGTATATGTCATTCATTTGAAGCGTAAACAACAACAATTTTTTTTCCCTCAAACATGTCGAACTTTGTGCCTGAAAAAGTGTTTTTGCGTGGAGTTCTTCTTCATTACATTAATATGAAGAAAACTGCTGCCGAAAGTCATCGTATTTTGGTGGAAGTTTATGGTGAACATGCTCTAGCTGAGCGAACGTGCCAAAAGTGGTTTGCACGATTTAAAAGTGGTGATTTTGGTTTGGAAGACGAAGAACGTCCTAGGCAGCCAAAAAAGTTTGAAGATGAAGAACTGGAAGCATTACTCGATGAAGATTGTTGCCAAACACAAGAAGAGCTCGCAGAATCTTTGGGAGTCACTCAAGCAGCCATTTCAAAACGTTTAAAAGCAGCAGCATACATTCAAAAGCAAGGAAATTGGGTTCCACATGAACTCAAGCCGAGAGACGTTGAAAGGCGGTTTTGCATGTCCGAAATGCTGCTGGAACGCCACAATAAGAAGTCATTTTTGCATCGGATTGTTACTGGTGATGAAAAATGGATCCATTACGACAACCCCAAGCTCAAAAAATGATATGTGAAACCCGACCAACCAGCCAAATCAACGGCAAAGCCGAATATCCTTGGCGCGAAGGTAATGCTCTGTATTTGGTGGGATCAGAAGGGTGTGCTGTATTATGAGCTGCTAAAACCGGGTGAAACCATCAATGGAGAACGCTACCGAACACAATTAATCCGTTTGAAGAGAGCAATAGCCGAAAAACGCCCGGAATATGCGACCAGACACGAGGCAATAATTTTCCACCATGACAACGCTCGGCCCCATGTTGCTATTCCGGGTAAGAACTATTTGGAAAACAGTAGATGGGAAGTTTTATCCCACTCGCCTTATAGCCCAGACCTTGCCCCTTCTGACTACCATTTGTTCCGGTCGATGCAGAACGCCCTCACTGGAATACGGTTCACATCAGAACAGGGTATCAAAAATTGGCTTGAGTCATTCTTGGCCGCGAAGCCGGCGCATTTCTTTTGGGATGGAATCCACAAATTTCCAGAAAGATGGGAAAAAGTCATAGCTTCAGATGGGCAATACTTTGAATAATACTATTGTAAATGTTTTTCTTAAATAAACGTTTAAATTTTGAAAAAAAAACCGCACGAATTAAGTTATAGATCCAATATTTCTTCAGTGAAGATAACACAAACCAGATGATTATGTAGCCGAAAATGGGTCATTGAATGCAATTAGTAAAAACAAAATTACTCATTACAATTAAAAGAGAATATTTTTTAAAGGAAATGAATTGTATGTTTTTGATGCAAAATTACATAAAAGATTTTTCTTACTCTCTAAATTTGAATCAGTGAGGTTTCACTGATAAAGTAGCTGAAAGTGGGTGACTTTTTTAATTTAGTAGAAAGTTTACTGAAGTTGATCAGTAAAATCGGTTTCATCAATTGAGTTTTACTTATCAACTTCAGTGAAATTTTCAATGAAGAGAAAAAGTAATCTATTTCCAGCTAATTCACCAATGAAATCTCACTCATTGACATTTAAAGACATTTAAAATTTAAATAAGTTGATGGTAAAAACTTTATTAAGAAATATTCCATACTTTTTAATTATAATATTTATTTACCTTTATTTGAATTTTGAATTCATGCTTTTTAATAAAAGGAAATTAAAACAATTAAACTCTTAGAAAAAAGTTCAACAAATTTAGTTAAAGTATTATACAACTATTGTGGATGAATGAACCGTCATTCTAAAATGAATGATTTTTTATACAAAATTTAAATAAATTTTGAACTACAGTAAATGAATAGTGGTTGAGTTTTAAGAAATTTTTAAAGAATGATCTCAGACACGTTATACATGTGTCAAATTACAGAAATCCTTGAGAAAGAAATTTAATACTTTTAATAAACGTGGTTTCATTTAAAATATAAAGTGTCATAAACGTAGAATTAAATGTTGAAATTATCGTGACTAAAAACGTATATAAATTTTATTTAATGATTCAGGAATGTTTTTATATTAATATAAGGTTTTACAATACGCAAAATTTTATTAAATTAAAAAGTCTATGAAAATATTTGAGCATATTGTTCTAAATAATTTTCTAAAAAAACTCTAGAATAATGAAATAATCTGGAAAATTTCCGAAGCATTTGATAATATATCAAAATATTTAACAAAATTACAATTTACACTAAGAACAATCCTTAGTAAAAATTGTGTGACTGTGAAATAAAAGCCACGAATTTCCTAGGAAAAAGAGAAACATTTTTCCCGTGTTTTTAAAAATTCTTCATTGTACACTTTCTTACGTGTTTAAAAGTAGGTATATAGCTTCAACACGGAGAAACTTTGTATAACAATAATGTTTTTTTTAATGATGATAATTCTAAAAAATATTTAAAATCTAGGGAAAATCGAGGTGCAATGGCAATTATTCTTAGCAGACTGGAATTTTTTGGCATTCAAAATACTAAATATTCGAAAAATGATATGAAACTTCAGTATAGATTATAGTAAAGTTCGATACAATCTATAGTAAATTATAATATAGTTCATCTAAAACTCAGTATTTCACTGCGAAAAATTCTCATAATGGCACGTTTTTCCTTAAATTGAAACGTCATTTAGCGAAAATTGTAAACTTGAGTTTCTCCGTAAAGAATAGCGTGTAATTGAAAAAGCTTAAATTTTCAGAAACGTAGGCGCTTTCACATAAAAAATTTATTAGTATTCAAAAATTTACTCAGTAAAACTAAAATGTTCACATAAAATTGGAAATAACAAGAAAATAGTGAATTCTTACCAATAAAAAATGGAAACTGATAACTTTTGAAAGTAACATAATTATAACACATCAAAAATTGATAGCATTTCAAGAAGAAGTATACTCTCTAAATCTGAATCAGTCAAATTTTCACTGATTGAATCAGTGATTTGCCTTTTCACTGTCAAACCAGTCAATTTTCACTGAAATAATCAGTGAAATTTGACTGATTTACAGTAACCTCTTTTTAGCTATTTGAATCAGTAAACTTTCACTGATAATCAGTAGATTTTGACTGATTCAAATTTAGAGAGTATGTTTAATAATATTCACATTTTTATCCCTCACGAGAAATAACTGAAGAGATAAGTTTCATCCCCCTGGTATCAATATATTATTAATCTAAAAATAGGGGTGTGTGCTCTCTCTAAGAGAATTTCATTTATAATTTGAAATTTACTTGGTGGTGTTGCGTCTTCACTGCGGATCTACGCTTCCCATGAAGCCACTTATTCTCGAATATTTGATTTGCACTGTGCACGAGAGTCGCTTATGAGAAGTTATCCTCTGTGCGGTAAAAAGATGTAGCAAAAAGTGAGGTGGGGCAAAGAGAAAGAGAAATTGAAGGACAGAGGTAGAAAAGAGAAGGGGCGCATTCAAAAAGAATGAAATAACGAATTGGGTTGCGGCCAACTGGCCAAGCTCCAACCAATCCTTAGTCTCGGGGTTGCTGGAGAGTATTATATATATATATACATATCTCACCCACCATATAAGTCCATACCGTAGGGATGTTTCGATGTTTCCCCATTCAAAATCTTGTTTCATCGTAAAATATCCTCAGATTGTGGTTGAATGAATAATAGATAGGTTGCCTTCTTGAGGGACTCCATTGAGATATATTATTGTTTATTATAATTAATTGCGAAATCCGTTTAGGATCTGTATATCTTTTTGTGAGATTCTCTAACATAAAATTGTGATAAACCTTTAATGCTAAATTTTGTGGAAAATTTCTAGTTAAATTGAAAAGGATAAAATGTAACTCTGAATGTAATCGAACTCAGCGTGGAATCGATTGAATTCCCTAACACCCCTTTATCGAATATTTGTCTGTCTAACTTTTGAACTAAAATTCTATCGGTTTGTAGTTTAAGCCAAGAGAATCAACCAGGAAGAGTTGATATATAATTCTTTCAAGTCGTTTATTTGTAAAAAATCGGTGTTTTCCAACTTTTTCGGAATAAAATCAAACGTCGAACATGGTTATAAAACGATAGACTGAACACGTTAATTTACTATTTGTTTTAACGTTTTTTCAGTAACGATATTTTTTAACATTTAATTGAATTTTCCACAAATTCAACTTCGTCGCGTCCCTACATATAAAAACCAACCACACTAGAGTCTCTCATTCTGCAATGAATTCAATAAAGGATAGGCGGATTCGAAATAATTCAGCCTCGTCAGGAGCCAAAAGGAATCGAATGTTTTTCAAAGAAAAAAGTTTGTGCTCTCTAGTCTGATTCTCAATATGTTAAAATGACATCGTACTACTCTTCAGAGGGTGGTGCTAATTAATGCTGCATACTCTTCACACACGTTACTGCACACACACTTACACATATATATATATATATATATACATTCTTTACTCTTGCCCCAGTTAGTTTATTTTAGCAAGGATCTGACAATTATTAACTTTACTTTATTCACTTTATATTACTTTATTTTACTGTATTTTTTATCATATTGATATATTGTATTTTACAAAAATATTGTGTATTAATACATCATATAAAAAAAAACAATTTTCACGGAGCATATAAAAAAATAATAACCCATCTATTGATACCACAAAATGATTCCATCTATTGGAATGAAAAGAAATTGAGATAAAGAATAATATTATTGTAATGTATTAAGGCCACGTTTCAACGGGAGGACATAACGAAATTATAGGTTGACTTGAAAAATTAACGATATCTGTAAATAATTGTTTGCATGGCTAAAAAGAATTTAAAACGTGTTTTTATTATCTTCTATCATGTTTGACAAATTGTCAGTGAGATATTCTGTAAATAAACTAAGTTATCTTAAACGAAGAAATCTATAATTTAGTCACGTGGCCCGATTGATGAATGGCCTTTAAACAGCTTTACACATATGTGGTATTTATTTGGTTTTAAATTGATGATACAAATTAATTATTAGGGTGCATTACTAATTACACTGTTAGAAATTTCTACCATAATTTTCGGAAACATGTGACTGGAGTTTTATTTAGTTATAGTTTCGTGAAATTAAGATAGAATTTCAGAAAATTCAGTTACTTTTTATTAAAAAGAAATAATTCCTTAATTTTTAGTTATAAAGTGTTGAATATTCTGATACTTGTATCTGGAAATTCTAAAACTTGTAACAGAAATAATTTTAGCTTTTGGTTAACTAGAATTTTATGCAGTCACATGTAACTAAAAATTTTATTACAGTTTCGTAATTTTATGATAAATTTTAGAAAAATTCTATTACAGTTTGGTAGTTTTAAGATACATTTTATGGAAATTTAGTAGAGTTTCATAATATTAAGAAAAATTCCCGAAAATTCAGTACATTTATTGCAATTTTAAGACACCTTTACTCAAAAACATCATAAATATCGTTAAATAGTTGTACATTACCTTTGTAATATAAAAACTTTGTAAATTTTCGAAAATTTCTAATAATGTACTGAACACTCTTGACTTTATTAATATTACACTATTTTACAAAAATATTATGTATAATTTCATAAAATATTTAAAAGCCATTCAAATTACGAGTCTGAACGAAAATTTTCAGTATTGGAAGAATTTAGAAGCTGCATTTTACGTCATTGCTGAACATTCATTATACGCAAAGCCGCTAATAATGAATCGGAGGGAAGTAGATGATAATGTGGAAAGAGTAAATTTAATATTACATGAAATTGTTTCTCTTCGAGATGCCTCTGCATTGCCGTTCCGCAATAGCGTTTTACGAGTGCTGCTTACACGTGCGCAGACTGTTGGGAACATTTTCGTTCTGAAAGACTGAGTTATCAGTAGTTCCGGTGTGAAACTATAGAAAGTAGTACAAAGTAGAAAGATTTACTTACATTTCACATTTATTTAAATTAATCGTCATGGTTTTATCAAATGTGACAAGCGACGCGAATGAAACCGGAACAGCCGGAACATTGCCAAGTTCATGGAATGCCAGAAACCTATACTTTGTATGATCATCAAATCAAATATACATATGAGTATTTGATTTACTGATATACCGTTCTTTGATTATCGAAACTTCGCATTTTTAACAAATTTAAACCTCATAGAGTTATTTTAAAATGAAGCGCTATTTTTAAGTGGTAAAAGAAACAAAAATTTGATAATTCTCTAAAAAAATGTCATTACAGTATATATATAATAAAAGGTAGAATCATTTCTTTTATTTTAGATTTTTATATCCAGAAACACGATCAAATTAAAATTACGTGTGAGGTACTAATTAATTAAAAAGTGAATTTAATTATATTTACCATCATCATGCATCAAGAAACTTATCTTTGGATTAAGAAAACTCTAAAAGCAAATTAAGGATGCTTGCCTTAATGTGTGTACAGAAACGTTTTTGTAAAGATGCTTTGACTGAAGAGTGTTTAAACCATTTAATTGCTTCGAGTAAATGTGTAAACAGTGTTGTAGTAGTAGATAGAATAAACCACATTCTAAGAGGCTTCCTTGGGAATATTGAACTAAGAGAGAAGTGAGCGAGTCTTTACCTTTATATCCGAAAAATTCAACCAATTTCATTATAATGGAGAGAAAAAATAATCTTATTTTATGTCTTCTTTCACTTTTGTTTGTTGCAGTGCGGATGAAGGATTTGACGGAACTTATCCAACGAACGTAGTCGTCAAAAGTAATGGGACTTGCTTATATGTACCACCAGGTATATTTAAAAGTACCTGCAAGATAGACATCACTTGGTTTCCCTTTGATGATCAACGTTGTGAAATGAAGTTTGGTTCGTGGACATATGATGGTTTTCAGGTATGTAAACCGTAGCTTTATTCATTTATGAAACGAAGTTCAAAATTAATTAGTATTAGCACTTTTTTAAATTTCAATATATTATGAATATATTTCAAATTAACGAAAGACCTGGGCTCGAATCCCAGCGCAGTCGAAGGCGTCTTTTTTTCCACAGAAAGATTTCAAATTCTTAAATTTAAATTTCATTTATTAATACATATTGAGCTATACTCATGGTAGGGATCTATAACTTCAGTCAGTTAAATATCTTAAATGCCATCAAAATATATAATCGTAAGATAAAAGCATAGTATATCTCATCGATAATATTAAAGATATTGCAGTAGTAGAGAATATTGAAAATTGTGCTAAGTTCCTGATCGATCAAGGTTTTGATCAGGGCTAAGTTACCGAGAGTCGATAACTACTTATGATAGCCGATAAAAAATTTTTTCATGTATAAACATACAAAATAATTACTCACTAAGAATAGTACAATATATTTGGCATATTTATTTGAAATTTTTAATTAATTTGGGTTAAACTGCTTGCTAGATTATTCAGTCATCGATAATCGCCTCAGTGTTTCCACACAGATAAAAAAGTCTTAAATGAAGTCGAAAAATGGTCTTCTTTTTAGGTGTGATATAAAGTAGGCCAGTCCCGCTAAAAACTATTCTTGAATGGAAGTCAACTAACTAGCCAGATATACAATTAGAATATAGCCCTATTATGGACTAGAAATTAGTCACAAGCTAGAATATGAGATTGAATGAAGCCACTTCATCGACTAGAAGTTAGTCGCTAGGCAGACTACAATATAGCCGCTAGCCTGGATTTGGGCTAAAATGAAGTCACAATCTAAATATCAAATCAGTTCCAAACTTAAACTAAATTAAGTCTAGATTGTGACTGCAAATAAAATAAAGTATTTAATTTTTGTTAAAAGAAGCCGTATGCACTTTGGTGCTAAAAAAAGTGGAAAATATTTGATTTTAGTATTTTTGTTATGAATAATAAGTAACTATTATTTGAATATATGCAAACAACTTTTGGACGAGGAATATGGTTAGAAAAGTATTACGAAGCAGAAAAGATAAAAAAGTGCAAAGTCAATTATTAAGTTGAAAATTGCCAATTTACTTATTACTATTGAAAAGTAAAAGTTGTAACCCTTTCATTAGAACTATTTTTATTGAAGTTGAAACAAAATCTGAATCAGTTTAGAAATCTCATGACATCTTTACAACTAAATTTTGCTTAAGAAAAGTAAAATTAACATTTCTGGAGAATCTCAAGAATCCTCATATTTTATTATTCATACAACATTCTAATGCAAAATAAATACCGTGAGGGACTTGGAGGGGTTAAAGAAAACCATGACAACATTGTAAAACGTTATTTAAACAATCATTTTTGTAATCTAATTGAGGAAAAATTGGCCTCTCGGGTAGCCAGCCTTTCCTCAGTTATATAAATACCGATACCAAGCACGATTTAAATATATTTTTATAATCATTGCATGTGTTTGAATCTCGCAGAAATCATTTACTTTTATATTTTCGTAAGCGTTGTAATTAATTTTCAAAATATTTTCGAATATTTGAGGAATTTTCTACATTTCAGAAATGATTTTAGTGGTTATGTGTCAATTTTCCGGTCGGACAACTGTGAAAGATATAAAAGTGTTATAAATTAATTAAAATTTTATTTACCATTAAATACACGTATTTTTTCAATAACGAAAACCTTTATCGGAAGACACGAGAATATACGATAAATAATATAAACAATAAAACGATGAGCGTCCCAAAAATCGAAAGCATCCGCAAAGATCTGCATGGGTTATAGACAACATGGCGCCCATGGCATGCCGAGTTTTCCGCTCATCTATCGTGCAGTGACGTCATAAGTTAATCAAGAGAACTAGAATCTAGACCTTAGTGATAGAAACAAGCTTCGCGAACTTCTTCTTTCAAGCTAACAAGATCTTCCTTTGTGTTCTAAGACACGTAGGGATTTTTTATAAGAAAAATGCACTTACAACTAGCCATACTTAAGTATTGTTTTTAGTTGAAGACATATAAAGACTTCTTTCAAGACAATTTTCGTGATTAATTTTAATCATCGGCTTCATTTAAGCCAAAAATAAAAAGAAGACCAGTATAGAAGACTTTTTTTCTGTGCAGTCTCTATAGACACTTAATGCTTAATGGATCGTTATCGGCCTGTCTCTACTGGCGCTGAATTCTTAATAATGCCTGTTACGGGCACAATGTATAAGCATTTATTGCAAAACTCAATGAGCCTTTTTTTTTCTTTTCATCAATCGAAAATCATCTTGCGCTTTAAAAATTCAACTTTTTTTTACCAAAGTTTATTAATCTTCTAAATGAAGTATTTTCTATTTATTCATTAATTGACTTTACTTTTTCTATCCATGTTTATCCATATTTAACCAAGTTAACCAAGATTTATCATTTATTCAATAAAAATTTACCTTATCCTTTCGAATGCAAATTTTTCCATCCACAAGTCTATACAACCTTTTTTATCAAAGTTTATTAATCACAAACAGTAAAATATAGATTAATAGAAATAAATAGTTCATAAACATCAAAATAAAGTATAAAGCGTAACAGAAAATCTCTATCGTTTTTTATCCTCTTACTATCGACAAAATTATTAATGCAATTATTCTTTTCAGCTTGATTTACAATTGCAAGACGAAGCTGGAGGGGATATCAGCAGTTTTATTACTAACGGGGAATGGGATCTTTTAGGTATGTTTTATGTGTTAAGTGTTTTAATTAAAATATCCCCTTGGGAATTTTCTGATATCAGATTAAATTCTAAAATTATATAAAAGTTTAATATCTGCTTGTTTTTGTTGAATCAGTCATAAAATTCCCATAAAATATGCAACCAGCTTCCTTTGTATATATATGTAGGGGTGCAATCCATAATTAGCACGTGGTGTAATATTAGGTATAGGCACTTGCGCATACCTCTCGTAAATCAATTATGCAAGGACCTCAAAGGTACTATTGACCGTTGAATAATTAAGTTATTTGATTACACCGATTGAAAGCAAGTCAATTTGTCCTCCTTAGATTTTATATGCTCTGCACGTAACAATCTAATTTTTCCAAAATTATATTATTCAGTTCATCAAAATTCAGTAGACTAGATATAAATTAAAATTTTACAGTAAGAAAATTTTATTTTTAACGGTATACAAATTATTATAATACTTTTTTTATTCTTAATACATTTATATATTTAATTATATGATTGGTGGACTAATAGAAAGGAATGGCCGTTACAGCCATAGTTATCATTAATTTAACCTTACATTATTTCTGGGATAGATACCCCTTCTGGAAATAAAGAGATAGAAAGAGATAGAAAGAGGGGTATAGAAAGAGATAGAACATTTCCTATTTCTTCCAAGTAGCCGATTTTTTTCCACAAAACGCTATGTCTTTCTATCTACAAAATTATATCCACCATGCCAAGGAATATCTATCTCTTTCTAGCCCTCAGTTTATATCTTGTTCTGGAATATCTATCTCTTCCTATCTCCAGTCTATCCCTACGTCCGGTAATATCTGTATTTTCCTATCCCCTCGTCTATTCCTTCATCCGGTAATATTTATCTCTTTCTATCATTGTAAAAAAAAACTTAGATTACATTGTATTTCATTCTCGATCTTTCGTTTCAAGCTTGTTAATTTTCATACCCCTAAGATATATTTAACAATTTTATAAATACATTACTTTGTACATAACCAATATTCTAAATTTGTCGCTAACGCGTATAACACTAAAATATCAGTATGTACCGAGACTCGAACCCTAACCACACACGCATCGATATATTGACAAACGCTTAGTCTACTGAGTTAAGGTAGAACATGAGATAAATGTCAAAAATCTCGATGTTACTTGTGAGATACTTTTTACTATCCATGTCTGTTCTCCGACTATTCCCATCCAACTTTTTCTATCCCTTCGTCCGTCCAAAATCAATTCAATTTTCGAATACGCTTTTCTCTATTTCGGTCTATACCTTGTGTATTTGCGTTGTCATTTTCTATCTCCTTTCTATTCGATAAATAAAATTAATTATTTGTAATTAATGATACAGTATGTACAAGATTAGAAGATCTAACTACGAGGAGGGATAGGGATTGAAAGAGATAAGCGTGAACCTGGATTCACAAAGAGATATACAAGAGATAGAAATTTAAAGAGGTAAATAGATGAGGGATATATTGAAATAAAGAGAAGAACATTTAAACACGGAAAAAACAGTACAGCTTTTCGATCTATACCGGTATATAGTTTCTCGACCCATGCGGTATAGGTGAGACAACTATACTGGTTTGCCGCGCGACCTATACATTGCTTCGCATGCACGCGACTCTAACCTCGAAATGAGAAAGAAGTGTCATTTTTTCGAGGCGTTTTTTCCAAGCGTTTGTCGATTTGTTTGGAGCATTTTTTCTTATTTTTGCGTATCGCGTATTGTTTTATCACACGCGAAAATTCACAACAGCGATAACGATGGCATAATATTTTGTTTACGATCGCTATACATGGTATTGTCATATCAACGAACTTGTATAGCTGTTTCACCTATACTCGTATAGTTCTGAGGACCATACCGTAGCATTGGACTGTTTCTGGTTCTGAGGACCAAAATATAGTTCTCTTAGCTATACTGTTTTTTTCAGTGAAGATATAGCCGTGAATTTGGATTGGAAAAAAGATAGAAAAAGACGAGAGATAGGCTGAGATTAGGATAAATTTGGATAAAAAAGAGATAGAAAGAGATAGTGGTGGATTGAGAAGAGATGAAAATAGATACACGTGGGTAGATGAGGATTAGGCTGAGATAAAGAAAATGAACTTGAAAGAGATAGGCATCAATCTGGATTGACGAAGACAAGTGAATACGTGAGAGATAAATTTTCCTTATCTCTTTCTACCTAAGAGATAGAAAGCGATTAAAAGTGATAGGATTTCTATCTCTTTACTTCCAGCAGGGAGAGCAATATGAGATGTGTATTTCGACCATCCGATTATAATTGAATAAATATGTAAACATCAACGATATTACTGGTTGCTATAGTAATATTTAATGTTCGCCTTCTCATATTATATATTTGTGATTCGATCAGTTTCACTTACAATATTTCGATTGCTGTGTTCAACATGTTGCATTGTTCATCAGAGAGACATTTTATATTATAAATACAATTATAAATTTCCAATCTACAACCGAATGGCAAAAATTCACTAACCATTTCTATTAGTGTGGATATTATAATTATGGTACATTTAAAGTTAATCGTTTTTACTGGTAATAAAACATTAGTTGCTGTTTTTTAATTGTAAATTGAATTATCATTTTTTACAGGGGTGCCTGGTAAAAGAAATGAAATCTACTATAATTGCTGTCCAGAGCCGTACATAGATATTACATTTGTTGTAATTATAAGAAGACGGACGCTATATTACTTCTTTAATCTGATCGTACCTTGTGTCCTGATTGCCAGTATGGCGGTATTGGGTTTCACTCTACCACCAGATTCTGGTGAAAAGCTTTCTCTTGGTAAGTTTCGAAGTAAACTATATATTTACATGTGTTTTAAAATTTTCAAAAGGATGATAAATAGTATTAATAATGTCTGAGTGCAATTATTTATTAAATTGATATTATACATTGATTAGAATCGAATTTTCCCTTACTATTTATTCACTATTTTCGAAAAATATATCTTCTTGTCAAATAACTCTAATGAATCTGATTTACAATAATTAATTTAAGCCTAAAATCCCTTATTCTCTTTATCCTTTCTTGACTTCTTTAAGGTAGTTGTTGCGCCAAAAATCAGTCTCTGGAAAAAGAAGTTTTTCTATGATTTCAAGACTGGTAATTATATCATCAGCCGTGTCATATGTAAGGAAAGACACTCTTTTTAATAAAAAAAATTTTAAAATTATGAAAAATAATATTTTAATAATGTTTTTTGTAATAGGATATTTCCTTATTATCGCTCCATACCAAATTTTCAAAAATGGTGCGATTCTGATAAATCATGAATCATTTTTTTAGAAAAAGGATTCTCTACAACTTTACCGTTTCCGATTTTTGAAAATAAATTCTTTAATGGTTGAAATCATTAAAAAACAATTTTCCAAAACGAAATTTTTATAAACAAATTGCTGAATTTTATAATAATTGATTCATTTTCAAAAATCGGAAACGGTAAAGTTGTAGAGAATCCTTTTCCTAAAAAAATTATTCATGATTTATCAGAATCGCAACATTTTTGAAAATTTGGTATGGAGCGATAATAAGGAAATATCTTATTACAAAAAACATTATTAAAATATTATTTTTCGTAATTTTTAAATTTTTTTTATTAAAAAGAGTGTCTTTCCTGACATATGACACGGCTGATGATATAATTACCAGTCTTGAAATTATAGAAAAACTTCTTTTCTCCAGAGACTAATATTTGGCGCAACAACTACCTTAAAGAAATTTGATATCTAGAAAAATTATCAGATTAGAAAAGCAATCAAATTGAATAATTGTTTGATCAATACATTTTTTTGGTATTCCCAGTTCTGTCCTGTGAAAATCTTTTAATTTCAAATATAGATTTGAAAACATGGCTTATAGAAAAATTTGTGGCTCTCAGTGATTTTAATATCTTTCTACATACATATCTATAAATTTATTTTCATCCATGGAATTCATCCGCAATCCCTCTTTCCATCTTCTGCTTTTCATAATACCTGAGCCAAGTTTTATTAAAACAAGTCTTTACAAGAGAAAGGTAAAAGTTTTTAATAAACATATTCAGCGACGTCCTTTATCGCTTGCTAAAGACGTTCTTTGAAGTTTATTCAAGTAGAAAATTTTCATACAAAAGACTTTTAAAAATTACTTGTATTATGACTTTATGGGGAGGATTGTGAGTAAAGGAATAAAAGAGAAATGGAAACGTTTTTATATTTATATCCAGATAATACTACATATTTCTGCAGAAATTATAGAAATAAAAAGAAACATTGAATTTATTTTCACAGGGGTAACTATTCTTTTGTCTCTTACCGTTTTCTTGAATATGGTAGCCGAGACAATGCCTGCAACGTCCGACGCTGTACCATTATTAGGTAAATAATACAAAACTACTGATTTAATTACTGTATGTAGACGGCTGATTCGATCGATTAAACTAAAATATGCATGTATCTTTTAAAGCTGTCTAGCAGTGAAGGGAGTTTTCTGTAACAAAGAACTAATTTTTATTTCCAGGAACATACTTCAATTGCATTATGTTCATGGTCGCAAGCAGCGTGGTCAGCACAATCCTAATTTTAAATTATCATCATCGTAACTCTGACACTCACGAAATGTCTGATTGGGTAACGTCAGAAAATCAATTTTTACATATAATGTTATAAGACCCTCGTAGAATGCGCATGCCACTTTTTAATAAATATTCTAATGAAACTTGATTGTTTGATCAAGTCAATAAATTTAGGATTTAATATTTGATTTGATTATTTTAGATAAGGGTCGTCTTCTTAGACTGGTTGCCTTGTATACTTCGTATGTCCAGGCCAGCAGATAAAGAAGAAAAGGAGGCTCAAAAATCACAAAAACCATCTCCTGTTACAGGTAAATCTTATTTACTACAGTGAGTTGCCAAATTATTATACTCACTTGGTTTTTGTTAGTCGCATAAGATCTGTTAATATTGACAATACAGATATTGTGAACAAATTACAAATTTCAAACTTTTCTCAAGTTATATATAATTCTCGAAATAATTGATGTTTTGAGATGTTTCTCGATTCACTCTAAAGGTAAATTTACGTAAAATGTAAAAAACATCCATAAACAATTATAATAATTTGTCCCTAGATTCTGAAAAAGTTCAAACTTAGAACAAAAAAGGTGTAAAAATTGAAAAAATGCTAACATTAAGAAAAGGATTTTAAAAATACATAAAAGTAATAACCCACAAGAATTAATTAAATTTTCTTAAAAAATTGAATATAATTATTTTTAATATTTTGCTATAAATAATTCTGTGACTTTGAATTTTGACGCCTTTTTTGTTCTGAGTTTAGACTTTTTCAGAATCTAGGGGAAAATTATATTAATTTTTTATGGACGTTTTTTACATTCTACGTAAATTTACCTTTAAAAGGAGTCGAAGAACATCTCAAAACATCAATTATTTTGGGAATTATTTACAATTTAAGAAAATTTTGTAATTAGCACTTTTTTCACAATATTTTCCTCAAAAATCGACAAAAACACTCCATCTCGAGGTCGTTCCATGCATAGTTTTTACGTCTTTCATTTTAATTTTAGGGAAAAATTGTAATATGTGTATTCTCAATATTAGGAGATTTTATGTGGCTAACAGAAGCAAAGTGAGTATAAGAATTTGGCAACCTTCTGTATTTCATGAGAAGCATATAACATAACATGTTACTGAAATTTATTATGGAAATCGATTAATTTATTAACTTTTTTGAATTCTGATTTGCCATTTTAAATCTGCCATCTTTAGTTTACCAATTTCAACCACAAAAAAAAACAGGGCCGAATTAAGAAAATTTGGCATCCTAGGCAGAATAAATATTTGCGCCTCATCTATCTCTATATTAAGCAATCTGGAGTTATATTTTTGCGATGGAATAAATGAAAATAAAAATGTTCCAGTTAAGATGGATATTTTATATTTTTTCATCGATTTCTCGTTATAAAAATGAAAATTTCACCCCGACTTTGCCGCCCTAGGCGGTTGCCTATTTCGCCTATATGATAGAGCCGGCCCTGTTAAGAAGTGAACTTTTTATTTCGTTTAGCGGCGTATTAAAATGGTAATCTTGATTAAAGGGTTAACAATTATTAATGAGTTGAACGTTGATTTGTTCAGGTGCAAGCAAAGCATACGGTGATTTGGAGCTCCATCAAAGAAGTAGTAAATCTCTGCTAGCTAACGTGCTGGATCTAGAAGACAATGCACTGGCTTCGCATAACAATTTATTGAATAATGTGTACAGCACGCCGGGTCCTCATCATCATACAATGGGCCACGGTCACAGTCACATACATACGACTCCACATCATCATCATACGCACGCGACAACGACGCCACATCATCAGCACTCAGCGCCCTTGCCGCATTCTTCCTATCCACCTCATCAACTTGGTCACACTCCACATCATCATCCACATCCGCCGGATGGGGGAGCACCGCAAGTTGAAACTATACTTCAAAGTGCGTGCTTCTGCGCTCGTTACGAACTCGTCTTAATCTTGAAGGAGATTAAGGTAACACTTAAATAGTCTTAAGACAATGCTCAACTTTTAATTCACTAAATCATAGCAGTTAATACCACTTTAATTAACTAACTTTATGCTAGTATTATTTCTTGAAGAATACATTTTTAAGTGCAAATTTGTGAAGGGGAATAGCTAAATTTACACGAAGAAACTTTTTATAGCAATATATGTTTTATTTTATAATGATAATTCTAAAAAATATTAGGAATCTAGGGAAAATGGAGCTGCAATGGCAATCATTACTAGCGGACTGGAAATTTTTCGCAATCAAAATACCAAAGATTTAAAACTAATTAATTTGAGATTATTTTAAAAATAATATGGAACTTTGGTATAAGTTATAGTAAAATTTGATATAATCTATAGTAAATTATCATATAGTACTTCTGAAGTTCAGTATTTCGCTGGGAAAAATTCTAACTATGACACGTTTTTCCCTAAATTAAAATATAGTTTAGCAAAAATTGTAAACTTGGATTTCTCCGTGTATTTACTTAGGGGAGAGTCTGTTGTATATTATGAAAAATTAATACATGTATGCATTTATTTTTCTTTTATCCTTAATAATAAATATATTACGATTTTTGAGCTAATAAACATAATTAAAATCTTGACGCAAGTGTGTTAAAATTTAAATACAAGTTCACTTTTTTTAATATGACAGTATTTTAAATTCAATATACGTTACTGAAAAGAACTTCCATTACGAGTACCAGAAATTTGATACAGAAATTTCTAACAATGGTATTTTATTTTGGATAATCATAGTTTTTTAAAAAGTTTAACAATACGTGGAAAATATTCTACTTGCATGAATTTAAATTGCGTTGTAAAAGAATAGACATTTTTTTAACAATACAAAATTTGAAAAGGAAGTGCATTTTACCCGTTTTGTTAAGTGAGCGAGGAAAATGGGACGAATTTGAATTTTATTAATAATTCTTAAATTCTCGAACATTTTACAAAAAAATGACGTTGAGATGTGTCTAATAATAAAACTATTTTTATAATTTTTTTTCGATATGAATAAACTTTATGAATTTACATTTTTGCATAGAAAACACACTTTTAATGAAAATCACTATTTAAAAAAATTGTTCAACGCTTTTGCGATGAAAAAGAAAAGTAGCGGAATTACTTATCGAAATAAATTTAACTTAGAAATAAAATGTCCGTTTTAATGGTTTAGTATTATTTTAAATAGTGTGATAAATAATAAAAATGTGTAAAATTGATGGGACTTAAGGTAGTTCAACTACAAAAATTAGACCTCAGGTAAAAATAGATGATATTTAACAGATAATATATTTAACAAATTTTATTTTTTTTTTAAATTAAAAAATTTATTTTTCATGGAAAATAAAACTATTTGGCAGTGGCCCTTATTATATATATTAACCCTTTGCGGACGAATGTCGCCGCACAAGCGATATCACATTCTATTCACTAGAATAAAATATTCTATTCTAACATATTAAGTATTATTGTTCTTTAATAAAATCTAAAATTCCATTAAACAAAATATTTTCCAATTAACTTCATATATTTAACGCTTTAGTACATAATATCGCTTTTTTCAACAAAATTTGTTCGACCCAGCGAGAAGCGCACTTGAAAAAGTGCTCGATTGCAAAGGGTTAAAGATTCTCATGAAAATATGAAATGAAAATGATATGGAAAATTCTGTTTTAGGTGATTACGGATCAACTGAAAGACGATGAAATAAATACGAAAATAACAAACGATTGGAAATTTGCTGCGATGGTGATTGACAGGATGTGCCTAATCATTTTTACTCTGTTTACTATCATCGCTACGATCACCGTCCTGTTTTCTGCGCCGCATATTATCGTCACGTGATTCGAAAATTCAACGATACTACAAAGAGCGGAAAAAAAAGATGATGCTCAGATGCTGAAAAACTGCTTCATGTTACGGGTAGTAGTCCCATTGCGATCGCTTCCGTTTGTTATGCTTGTGACATGTGTTTTTTCGTCTAGAACGAGTGTTATGTGAAGAGAAACTGCGTTTTAATAGAAAGTTAATATGCATTACCTAAGTCACTTTATTTTCATGTGTTCGTGGTAGTTGAACTATAAAAACGCCTTAGCAAAACACTTTCAGACGTACCATATACTCATGCAAATAATTATATTAAATCCATGCAAAACATTCACTAAACGTTTGTTGAGAGTCAGCGGGGATTTTTTTTCTTAGAACAGTGGACTTCTTACTCTCTGTGTTTGAATTACTAAAAAGATATTCACTGAATTTAATCAAATAGGTAAAAGTCCATTGATATATTAGAGGAAGTTCTTAATTATTAAATTCAGTCAATCACTACTCACTGATTGAAATTTAGAGAGTATAAAAAACAAGAAACATTTTTTAAAAACTCATACATGCAGGAATACACACGTATTAATATTCACACAAAGTCAAAAGTCAAATAATCAGATTTTATTTGTCTGGTATCGTATTCTATACACAGAAATTCCAGAAAGTTTAAAACTTTAACAATTAATTTCCCCGCAAGAAAGATCCACATGCATTTATTTACATTGAATGTAATAAAAGTTAAACTCCGTTGTAAATTAATTTTTCAGATCTAAAGTAAATCTATACATTAAAATTGAATACGAGAAATATTTCATAATTTATTTATTATTTGAGTTTGAGAACCTGAGCATAAATAAATTATGCATATGAAAAATCCTTTGATTTTGTTAAATATAAATTAATTATAGAGAGTTGATAATTAGAAAATTTTATTGATTTTGTTCTTGTCCAAAATTCATAAAATGTTGTTTTCAAAATTTGAGGAATGGTAAAGGAGATAAAAGTGGAGGTAGATTGAGTGCTTTTGGTCTGAAAAATAAAAAAAGGTCAATTTTAGCAAAATCTATGAGAAATTTGTTTTTCATTGTCAAAACAAAAGTAGTCTATCTACGTCCGATTTTACCTTATCTATCATTTCCCAAATTTTGTTTTCAAAATTTTATCTATTTTGGATATAAACATGTAGAAACGGAACCAAGTTGTTCACATGAACTTAGGACTTTCCTCAAGTGTCACATGCCCTCAATTGTTGATAAATGAAATTCGTTCTTATGTTGTCTTACGTGGAATTAATTGCGCAGAGTTTTGCAATGGAATCGAAACCAGGACAGATTTAAATTAATTAAAATGAATTGATTTACTCTGTGGGGAGTCTGGCGTCTAGCGGACACCTCCGATACACTTATTATACATATGTACGTGCAATAAAGCAAAGCGCACACGTTATACTCTCAAACACAATGAACTGCCAAGGTGATTCAAATGCCAGTGAATTTTATTATCCGTATCACTAGTAAGTAAAAACGACTATGAAGATTTATACTACGATTGTGTGGCGTGCGATAGCGCAATTTTTCTAGGTTAAGCTAACCCAGTGTCAAGGGGGTGTGAAAATCTCCTCAGATCACGAAGATCTAGTAATTTTACTTTTTAAGCGCCTTTTATTTATCTTTCTCTTCGTACGATCGTCAGTAAACACCGGCATTTTTCTTCTCGGTCTTTAAAATATTCTCAAGCTCTTCGGGAGCACGCCAATTACTAAAGATGGCCAAATTCCATTTATTACGTATATACGAGTCCGCTGTGGATTATCCGTTAACAAATCTTTGAACGGTACTCGTCCTCGTGTTTCATGCAACTGTGCTCAATTTTGCAAGTACAACTTATCATAACTATCTAATGTATATATATTATATTTCTAATCTCTAATTATATTCTCTACCTATTCATTATTATATGTAAATGCATCTCAATTTACTTTTTTACTCTTCTCTTCCGAATTGCTTACCACAAGGGTAATCGAAAATACGTTTCTACAATTTTTTAAAAAGTCACTTTGATTACAAATACATACAAAATACATCTGTTTTGTTTACGGATAGTCCCAAGGACGGTATTAAGAAATTTTAATGAAATTCCATTGTATGGACAGTGGCATTGACGCGAAAACCAATCACGTTATCTTCTAAATAAATATTGAAGTTATAACTAATAAAAATGTTGTTGATGATGTTAAAGGATGATTACATAAAAGTAGATCAGGATAACTAATAAAGCTCGATCAGTAAATGCAAAATTTTGATCTCAAAATGGTTAAAGAATTCTACTTCCTGAAGATTTTAAACAAAAGATCGGTAGAACGTTGCCTAGTTAGATAACGATATCTACGTGTATTATTTAAATAAAAGTGCCGTCTATCGCACTTGAAAATTTATAAAGTTAAACATATGTGTCGAGCTGCCTCGTCTTGGAAATTCAAAATCAAATTATTCGATTTGTTTGAGTCTAAACTTTTTAAATAAGATTTTTACTTGCTTCCTTTTTAACCTTTGACGTTACAAATATTGGCCAATTTTTTTAAAAAGAACTGCATTTGAGAATAGAGGGAGTGAATTTTCCTAATTGACTCTTATTCAAGGCTCAATATTTGGAAAAACTTTCGTTCTCTCTTTTTAAAATTTTTAAAATTTTTCACAAATTTTTTTTTTCACGTAAAAATCACCAGATTTCCTATTTTTGAAAACACTAGAATGGTTTAAATATTTATTTTTAAACATAAAAAATTTTTTAGACGCAGGATCATTATTTTAAATATTATTTCTCAAGAAATTTGACATCAGGTCAAACAGATTTTTTTGTTTATTAATTTTTGAAATTTTACTAATTTGCACTTTAAGGCTGTGAGCTCGACACGTTTTTGAAATAAAACTTTAACGTTGCGGTTCTACCAAACTTTATTGGTGTTTGATTGTCACCGCCGATCCACACTTATTGGAAAAAAACTATAATTGAATTTTGTTTTTGTAAAAAGATCCTATTAGTGATAAAAATGTTCATATTTTTAACACACAGAAACGGACACTTATTTGTAAAAATACATTAGCGATTTAAAATCTGACTCGAAACAATATTTTTTTGTGCTTTGAAACGTAGATGAAATTTTGTATTTCATTGTTACTATACTTCTCAGAACCAATGGAAATTTCATACAGAACATAAGAAGTAATATACATTTACGTGTATTATATGTATATCTATTTATTAATGCTTGCGTGACATAAGAGTATATTAATTCTTAAATGTTCTGCATGGAATTACAATAAAATATTATAATCGTGTGGAACGTTACAGTTTTTCTTAAAATATGTTCACTTATGATTAAGATGACTTCTACGAAGAACTTAATCCCTAACGATTGATGCTCATTGTACGTAGTGCAAAATAATTTATCGCGGTATTGGAATAAAAGTGTCGGCATGAATATGCAGTGTTAAAATATTAAGATTCGAAAGAAATCTCTTCTAACATCATCCGTGTGAAAATTTCAACTTGACTCTACTAGGGCCAAAATATTAAATTCATGTATCTATCAACTCAGTATCATATGACTATAGTCGTTAATTTTTTGTTTACTTTACCAAAAAATTTCTAAAATGAAATTTTGGCCCCCTTTTTGCAAAGATACAAGATAATTATATTTTGAAATATTCCACAAAATAAGGCCATATTATTAGCCTATTTTTTTGTATTTTTCAGTTTTGAGAATATTGAATCTAGAGATATCTTGATAGTTTTCACACGGGCTTATAACCAATGGGATAATAAATGCACAAATAATTTCCGAATTCTGTTTAGTTTTTTATCTTGAATTTTTGTTGGTCTCTACTCATCATAGAAATTTTCAAAAGTACTTCTTTCTTTAAGCTGTTGCGTTCTCGATGCTTGTGCTCTACTACTACAGAAAAATATATTTTTAACTCAAAAGCTAAAAGATATTTTCGTATTCACTTTTCATCTAATTCAGAGATAATAGAAAAATAATGTTGTTAATATTTTAAAAATTTGGATCTTTATAATAAAAAGTAATTTATTTCCTTTTGTATTAATGTTTAATGTTTATAATGTGAAAAAGAAAATGTCTAAATCTATTTGAAAATAAAAATTTGTTATGTCGTAGTAATAAGCACATAATCTTTATGTCGACACTTTCTCGTCGTGTTTTTCGCAAACGCATGTGAAAAGTTATTCACTACGATGCGACAATCGTATTGTTCATACCAATACACTTGTTAAATAAACTAAGATTCACTCGAATCGGCTAAGTTATGTGCACTACGTGCAGGATAAAAAAAAAATTATGTCACAAAAAAGCCATTCGAGATGCAGAATATTTAATAATTATATTATATGACTAGATTAATTAGATACACAAGTCCAAGTGCCAAATTTTTAGCTAATTTAAATAACGCTGAGCCGTTTTTACTGTCAAGGCATCAATATATGAGAGTCATATAAATTAGGTTAGTGACATGCATAAATGCTTATGAGAAGCTCATCCATTGTATAATTTTCATCGATGTCAAACTGAATTTTTTGTCACAAGAGATTTTTATTAACAAAAATTATATTTCATGACATTGTGTGGCCACGAATAATTATTTGTAAATCACTTATTGGCAATGCCATTCAAAATATCGACGTTATTCGAAAATTTAAAACTCTTAATGTTGATAAAACTTTTGATAACAAGGTCTGTATAGTTTCTGAAACGTGAATAACATAACTTTATGAAAAATGTCGATATCTTCGATAGCTTTAAGGTGGTTGATCCACGAAAATTAGACCACAGGAAAAAATAGATAATTTTGCTTTCAAGAATAGCAATATTATTATTCAAGGGCTATTTTGGAAGAGAAAAGATTAATTTCCATGAAAAAAGTTTGAAATACAGAAAAATAATTTTATTAATAAATTTTATTTTTCCCAAACTTTTTTTCTTATTGCTTCTTACCAAATTTCAAAAAATTATGCGATTTTAATAAATTACAAATCACTTTTTTAAGAAAAAGATTCCCTACAACTTAACCATTTCCAATTTTCGAAAATGAATAAATTATTATCAAATTCAGCAATTTGTTTATAAAAATTTCGTTTTGGAAACTGTTTTTTTAATGGTTTTAGCCATTAGAGGCTTTATTTTTAAAAATCAGAAACGGTGAAGTTGTAAGAAGCAATAAGAAAAAAAGTTGGGTCAAAAATAAAATTTATTAATAAAATTATTTTTCTGTGTTTCAAATTTGTTTCATGTATAAAATAATCTTTTCTCTTTCAAAATAGCCCTTCAATAATAATATTTCTATTATTGAAAGCAAAATGATCTATTTTTGCCTGAGGTCTAATTTTCGTGGATGAAAACTACCTTAAGGTTTCTGGACAATTTGGAAAACACAATTTTTCAATCTTTAAAATTACTTACATTTATGTGCAGGAATTTTGTTGTGGCCCAGATCCGACCCAGACACAGTAAATCCGGGATGAAAATGAAACACCGCGCCTGATCTGGGCCAGGCCTGGCGGACGCATAGTTCAGATCAGGCACGGCATTTCATTTCGAACTGGGGCCAAATCAGAGGATTTCCGCACGGGTTATCTTTCTTCATTTAATTTATTGCGTTTTCCGTCAATTGATCTTTTGGTTAATGTTTAAAATGTATATTATCACGTCATTTTATTACGGAGAACCCAGAGACAATCGAATACTAGCGGTTTGAATGGCTTGAGATGGTTGTTTAGAAATTAGGGACATAAGTCCCCGCTTGTTTGCCTAATAAAATGGAAGAGAGGACGATTAAAAATATAAGGATAAAATGTTTTAATAGACGTAAGTTTGTATATTCTATAAGTAACAACTCTTGTTAATCATCCTAAATCAGGATATGTAATATTAGCTTTCGAAGACAGGATACCTAAATTGATCACAAGTTTTGAAACGTTGAATTTTGCACAAATTATTTGCCTAAGTTTTTACGTATCAACATAATTCATATTCAGTTTACTTAGAAGATTGATTATTTAATTTTGCATGTAACGTATTTTGCATAATGCAGTTTTAATATTACTCTTTTTATTTTTGCCATTTCACATGTCAGTTTTCCTAGATTAATATTTTTAATAAGATGATAAAAATTGACATACGTGAAAAATAAAAAGGGAAGAACGGAAGGTAAAAAGTATAATTTATTGTATAATTCAATTTGCACTAATTTAAATAACACAGAAATCATCGTCATTTTTTTTATAAACAATTGAAAAACTCTATCTCTCTTAATAATGAAATTTGTTAAGGAGTTATCATTTGTCATGTATTACTTTTCTAAATACAGTTTCTTGTTAATTATTTGTAATTAATTAATTTTTGGAAACGATTAAAAACAATCAATAATTTTTGTTACTGAAGTTTATTTTAACATAAGTTATGTAAGTTGTAAAATCGGTTACCTTTTACGTGTTCAGCTTAAAGTACTTTAACTCTTAATGAAGTAATAATTTATTGTATAGTATTGATTTAGGATTTCCTGTCTTCCGCCTTTTAAATCATTCAGCCGCTGAGTAAAAAGGAAAAAAATCAGTTTGACATAATTCATAATGTTGCTTAAATTTTTTATAAGATTTCGCTGGAGTCAATGTGCTAAAGTTGGTTTTTAGCTTGGCCAGAATTTAACCCAAACTAAAAATCGACCTAACATTTTTTTATGGGTAAGATAATATTAATTTAAAATTTTTAAATCGGTAATATTGTAGGCTCGTATAAAGATATGTAATCAAGCGCCGATAGACCAGATTTACACAGTGATTTATTTGAAATCCCACATTAGCTCACTCGCGCAAAACATAAAAAAGGCTCTGTTATCTTTTGGAAATCTGGTAGTTATCGATAAAATGCTAAAAGAAATAATCTCTAAATTTAAACTAAAACTATTAAATATGTACCGCTAAACATAATCTATACATATTTAAACTATTGAATGCTAAAATCGTATTCGTATAAACATGAAATGAATAATCAATTACTGAATATTAAAACTAGCCTGTAATCGATAGCGAAGTAGTAATACTTTGACTGTAATTTAGGGGTGGTTCAAGGTAGATTGTTAGAAGTTAGGGTCAACTTTATTGAGATCACTTTCTCTATACGCTAAACCTAATATCTAAAACTTACAAATAAACTGAAAAGCAAAACGTGCTGGAAATTGTAACCGATTACTACGATCTGACTCTTCTGCACACAGAAAAAATATTTCTCAAATTTACAGGAACTTTGTTACTTATTTTTACAACTTGACTTTCTAGTAGATTTTACAAGAAGTGCAGTTCACTCATCAGATTTTCTATACGTTTCACTTATCCTTCCAGTAAAATCTGCTAAACTTGGATTTCTTCGTATTAAAGAAAGATTCAACGCATTCGTAAATTATGTCAAAAGTTTTCTTTCCTTAAAATCATTGTAATCTCTTATTCTTTCAAATTGTTTCACTTTTTTTCACATTATTTTGTATCACATTTAAAAGATTTCAAACGTTAAAATTGCTAAATTCAAGATTGAACAGCACCTTGCTGAACGCTAAGTGAAGTGTACAGAAAACTTTTTGATTAAACTGAACTTTTTGTAAAATTGACTAAAAAGTCGAGTTCTAAAAATAAGTACCAAACTTCCTGTAAATTTTACCAATCTTTTTTCTGCGCCTGTACTTTTATCCCCTTCACTATAATTATATACTGCATATATATAAATGTATATATAAAAGCTTTCAAGTTAAATGACAACTCTTAAAGTGAGAAAGAGTAGGGGAGAATGAAAAGATTTGATTTCACTTTAAAATTATCCGTCTTGGAAACTTTTTATCAATATGAAAATGTGTAAGAGATTTTTCGATTTGTCTTTTGGCGTACAATGTCCCGTTTTGTATATATTTATGTATATGCATATATGTTATAGATTATATATATAAATATTCTAGTACTGAATTACTTATCGACCCACCAGCGATTGAGTTGAAACAATAAAGAGAACTACACAAAATCTTACTTTTAGAAAACAACCGATAGTACGAGAAACGAGAGAGACAGAGACTAACTTGTTTGCTGAAATGCGCTGGTGAGACGATAAACGTACAACCTGTGTATAATAATTTGGCTCATCTGATCTCACGTGACTTTTAATTAAAACGCCTCGATAATAGCCTGGTCCGATAATAGTAAATTCATATTGAAGTAAAATAAACATTTGTTATATTTCTATGCTGGGCTTTTCTTCGAGGCAACGCGTTGCATTGATATGAGATTCCCTGTTAACTGGTGAGAACGTAATCACCGCATTGTAATATTATTAACATTATTACGTTATTATGAAATTGTTGAAATAAACCAAATGAAAAAGAACACGTTTCAATGATTTACCAATTATATTCAGAATTACTTTTACCTCATCTTGCACCTAGCAACATTTTGTTCATTTTACTCTTAAACATCGACAAAAACATGCATGCAAAAAATCTATTCAAGACAGATTTTCAAAACTTGAAATCTGATGTTTTGAAACAATATTAATTGATGAAAAAGTGAAGAGCGCGTCATTTTAAACTAAATTTCTTTTGGGATTTCTGGAAAAGCAATATTTGTGATTTACAAGGATTTTTATTAAAATCACTCACCAATTTTCAAGTAAATTTTATTTTTTATTCAGTTTACCAAACATGTGGAAATTTATACAAGTATATTGTGGTGAAAATGTTATATTAACCGTGTAATTGTAATTTTATTTATGATACTTTATTGAAACATCATATATGTAACGTATTTTTAAAAGGTTGAAAAAAGATGTACAACAGAAATTTCAAGCTGGTTATGCAGCAAGTAACAATTACATTATAAGTAACATTAATGTAATAATTACTTATCAGATAAAGATTATTTCAAAGTATTGATACATATAATATTTGAAAATACTCATCAAACATAGATCTGAAAATTTGAAAAAACTATTTATAATCTAAAATATACGTGTAATTTTCACTGTTAAAGACAAGACAATATTTTCTAACTGTTAAAAAGCAAAGCATTCAATTGCACATTCTTTCAAAAAAATGAAAAAGTACATACATACGTTCATAGTTTTAATAAATTTTATTAGGGGAAACAGTGTTTCTATTTACAAACAAGTTGAAACAAACATTGATTGATCCGCATTAGTTGTTAGTCTGTTGAATGAGTAAGTAAGATTCAAAAATTGAAGATGAGGCGAATTTAACAAATTAATATAGTAGTCTACAAGAATAATTTACTTACTCTATGAATACCCTGTAGTTTAAATCTAAAGTAATCAAAAAATCATCATAGAATTTTCGAATTGCTTTAATTGCTAGGAAACATTCATTACTTTATTATCAATGTTTGCATCAGTACTAATTATTGTATTCATTACAGGGAAGACATATTTCATACTATTATATTATAAATAAATGAATATGAGTTTACATCCTACGTTATATTCTTTTATATGTAATGCATGTTAAAATTGCTGCGATATAGTGCAGCAAAGTCTATGAAAAGAGGATTGTACTTCTTACTTTTTCATAATAAGTACTTAGTATCCTTTCAGTAACATATGATCACTTAAATAATAATAAACAAATAACTCAAAAAGAATTTTCTTAGTAAATAAATGTTTTTCCTCAGGCTGATGCGATTAAATATCTTACTTTCTTTAGTCAAGAAACAAAGGTCACATTTTACCAGATTTTTCATTAATATTTTTTTTATACATAGGATCGTAATTTTCTAATGAGATGAGTAACATAAAAATACTCACTTGAATAAGTTGAAAATTATAGAATGTGATACTATTATTGTAAAATTTAGTATTTTGAAAAATTACTTCAGTCACGATTTACAGGCATTTCTTTGAAATTTTGATAAATTCAGCTTGAGTCAAATAAATATCTACTCAGTCGAATTTTTTAAAAATTCGATGCATACTGCGAATTTCGCTTTGTAAGCACTGTTTTGTATAATTAGACCTTTGAGAGTAAAATTATTACTAACCTTTCCTTTTAGTAATTTATTTTCAGAATAGTATATTTGCTTTAAGCTTTAAAAGCCTTATTTAGATAAAAATAAGTAACCAAATAACGTGCAAGGACAAAACGAATGCAATTAACTGAAATCAAAATTAACCACGAGCATGAGAACTTACAAAAAAACAGCAATTTTATGCACGACATGAAATTTAATCTTTTAAAGTATATATATATTCACTTGCATAAACCTAGTATTTTATTTATATAAGGGGAAATGAAAAATATATTATTACTAAGAGAGTTTGTACATATCATATGTATAAAAAATCAGCTGTAAATAGATTATTCAAAAAAGTGCTAGTTATTAACAAAAAATATCAAAATATGTTGATTTTGATTTTTTGGTATAAAAAATGATTGCGGAGCAAAATGAAGGCGATATACATTTAGGTATATTTTTGAATAATTATTTTCCACGGTAAATTTCGATGATTCGGTCTTGATCCACATATTCGAAAATATGAGGAGCATCCATTAGAATTCCAACAGTACCAGCTGTCGTTACTATGAAGAAAAGATATAATTGTAAACGATCTATAACCATTGCAACATACTTCCAATCCTCTCGTGTCTGAAAAATAAGATAAAAAATATTTAATTGTAAATTTAATTAAAATGCTAATCTGAAGTGACTGATACTGACCTGTATGTACAAATCTTCATTTCTTAGATGTTCTGCAATAAATTCAACAGCTTCTGTTGCTTTGCTCGCTTCAGGACTAAGAAGCACCGAATCTGAACTCTCGGAGCCTCTTCTATCAGCCATTGTTTCATTACCTCCTCCAGCTGCACTAGAGCCCCCAGTGTGATGAACTTTTCGATTGATCTTACAATTTGGATGATGGAGGTCTGACAGTTCCATTACTTCCATTTTCGTTTTATTTAATGAGGTTGGTAAGTGTTTCGGTATTTCTGTAGGACTCCCTGAATACGTTGAAGCTGGGAGTGTCACATTGGGTATTTCCATCATCCACCTCAGTCTCGTCTTTTTTGGTCTTCTCATGAGTAAAACGGCTGGTAATATTTTCAAAAAAATCTTACGAATCATTTGCGGCATTCTGTGAGTTCTAGGTCCTCGAAAATTCCAATTGATGATTACTACAGTTACCAAGATACTGACAGTGTTCATTACGAATGTAAAAAGAAGATACTTCGCTATCAGGGGAAGTACCAGTGAAGTAGGTGGTAAAATTTTACTCACCAGAAGCAGAAACACAACCAACGACAAGAGAATACTAATACCAAGTGTTACCTTCTCACCAGCTTCTGCTGGCAAATAAAAAACCAGAACACACAGGAATGAAATTAATACCGTTGGCAAAATCAAGTTCACAGTATAAAACAGAGTTTTTCTGCGGATTATTATGTAAAATGTGATGTCTGTCTCGGTTGGTAAACTATCTTCATGTACGTTCAGATATGCAGGAACGTTTACTATATCCCACGTACCACTTTTCCAGTAATCAGATAAATCTACGAAATTTTTGTCATTATATAAAGCCAGAGACACTTGATCACCATTGAATGTCCATGAGCCGAATTTCATGATGCAAGTTTGCTGGTCGAAAGGAAAATAAGTCACGTCAATGGTGCATGAGCTTTGGTAAATCGCAGGTGGTACCCATAATACTTCTCCGTTTGGATATATCAAGATGTTACTCTTATATCGCACTTCGTAGTTTCCATCCGCACTGAAAGTTGACATTTACAAATGCGATCACTGAATAATAATTAAATAATTTGATTGAATGTACGTACTTGTTAAAAAGAACAATGTCTGGTCTCCAAACTTTATCAGGTGGTAATCTAAGGACACCGATTCCACCATAATCTGACTCATCCCACTGCAGTTGATAATCCGTCCATGTGAGCCTCAACCAAACATTTGATTTCATAATTTGGTTCTTCTCATTCTAAAAAATACATTTCAATATATTGTACTTGGGATTTCATTATTATTTTTTTTCGTATATACACGGTTAGAAATTTCTGTATTATACTTCCATTAGATGCAATGGAAGCTTTTATCAGTAACGTATAATTAAATCAAAAATACTTTTATTTAAATTTCAATACACATGTATATATATTTTGATAATCCTTATCAATTTTAATATATTTTTATCGTAGAGTTATTAAATTTAATATGAAAGTATATTAATTTTTCATAATATACAAATCTATCAATTTTAATTTACCACTTGCATATTAAAGACTTTTAAAATTAATAAAATTTTTAAGAGTACAATATCTACATGCTAAATTTATTGTCAGGTTGTTAAACTTTATTATCTGATGTTTAAACTTAATAACTTTAGATTTCTTTGGTGGTTGTCGTTATGTTAAAAACATAAAATTTTAATTTTTAACAGCAATTTCCCTCACTGAATCTATCAAGTATCTTTGTCTATTTACTTACATTATCCTTTAAATACACTTAATATGGTAAATATATATTTATGCTATAAATGCCTGTAATTGATTCAGTGAAACTACTAATATTATTATATCGTATTTATTTAAATCAATAGAATTCTTTTTTAAATTTGATGTTATAAGAAATTTGATACAATTTTGTTATGCTAAGGTCATTGTCATGAAAAATCTTCCTAAAAAAAAATATTTAAAAATTTGAAGTTTGATAGTTTTCCAAAATTTACTTACCACATTAATGAGCTGTACAAAAGCGAGACCGAACCTGACAAGCACATTTTCTGTCATATTCTTAACAGGGCGAATTAATTTATTGTATCCCCTAAAAAGATCTCGTACCAGTCTCTCTTCATCTTCTGAACAGAATCCTGCAATTTACATAATTTCGTTATGTTTTTAATCTTTTTAATACTTGAAAACATCGAAGATATTTATTAAGTGATATTAGACAAATCCTTACCGATACAAAATACGACGGAAATTAACAAAAATCGTAATAATTTCGGAGAGAAATACATTTTGGGCGGATTACTCCATATCCCTTAAGAACTGTTTCTCTGCCACCCTGAAATCAATAACAGCATCCCTCGAGTCAGTCGGTTAGATTTCTCCCTTGTCAACTGATCGATTTTAGTAACACATGATAGTCAAAAAACCGACGAAAACAACTTGGAAACTTTCAAAGCAGATTTCACTTGAATTTTATATATTTGCTACTTTCTAAATATGTGTGAGTGTCAAAATTAATTAACGCTATTTTCTCAAATTTTTTAATAATCTACAGGAAATGAATTTTGATTTTTGAACTTTCACTCTATATATATTCTCAAAAAAAAATAATTTTTTTCAAGAATTTTATTTGAGAAAAGCAAAAACCTTTGTAGAAACCGAACTTCAGAGTTGTTTTTTGTCTATTTATAATTAAAAATAAGTTATCTTGAAGTAAACACGAGGTTTTTTTATATATGTTATTGTTATATAACTGTTATGTCACAATTGCGTAAATACTTACTTTAATCGAAGCTTCCTCGTTTTAAGTTAGGATCAAATGATCCTCGCCGCTTAGGGAAAAGTAAGGGACATATTATTTAGTGAAGTAAGGCAAATTGAATTTATTTAAATTATTAAAGTTAATATCAACAATTGAAATTTAAATCAATTACATTCATAGAATTAATAAATTTGGCACAGGCAATAGGTGAAATAAAGAGAACAGAGTAAAGGAGAGAGGAGTTTGGTACCTTTGTGAATCCTTGAATTGCCTTTATAAGATGGCCCACACAGGTCTACCTGCAATGGAATGAGTATCTCACAGGTGTGACGAAGATAGATCAATTATTTTTCTTATATACGGTGAGTAATTTATGATTCTCGGATCTTAGGTAAGCTCTTAAAATACACTATACGCGTACTTCATGCTGGGAATTCTTTTTAAAGGTTATCGGAAAATGCCACACTTCATTTCTGTTAACAAGACTGATTTTAACCCTGGCAGCGAGTCCTTTTTATATTATATTTTTACGTGACGTCACACATTGCGTAGCATCCCGCTGTGCGTGACGTAGTTATGTCCTTCTTTTTCTATCGGGAGTTTTCTCTCTTCTAATAACTTCCACAGATTTCCCCCAGATTTAGCCTATGCCAAAACTGTAAAATATATCGGTAAATTTTCCTATTATATATCAGGAAATTTTTCCTAAATCCCATAGATTTTCCTACAGAAAGTGGTTATATTTCAAAGATTTGAGGAAAATTGATCGAATTTTCGGACATTTCTGAAATATTAGGAAATATATCAAAAAGGTGAGAACATTTCACTCAAATTATGAAATATATCTTTCTTTCCTAATAAAATGGATATTTCCGATGTCGGAAATATTTCCGACTATAACTTTGGAAAAATTTACGACCCATTTGTATTTTAAGCTGTCCGACTATTTTCGGAAAAATTTCCGAAATTTTTTTTACAGTGTATGGTACATTCAAATACGTCGCGGAACGTGACATAACAATCAATTTGTAGAAATAATTTTTAGTGAAAAAAAACTCCCAAGGATTTTATCTTTTATACTACGTAGCTAAATTATTTCTAAAATAATTTTTATGTCATTTTTTCCTTCTGGATTCTAATTGGATATTTTTTACTCAAATGAATGTATTAATTAAAAAATATGAAATAAAAACAAATTATTATCTGTTTTTTAAGATTGTTTATCAAGCCATTAAAAATTTCTGGATGTCAACCAAGTACATTGTTCATATTTTTTTAGACTAAAAGTCGTTACATAACAAAAGTCGATGATATAGGGAAGAGACAGCAACATTTTGTCTATAATTTATTTGAATATGTTGTTATAAATTTCCTTATATTATTATTATTTTTTCTAATCATTTGTGACTCATTTTCCCCTTCTTACAAGGAAGTCATTATATTCAGATATTTTCATAATCACCATCACATTATTCTTAAAACTTAAATTAAGACGGAAAATTGTAAATCTTAATTATTTCCGGTATAAAAACGATATAAAATATTACATCTAGTATCATAAAAAAGTATTTCAGTTCCTTTAAGAGCAATAACAAAATTTGATCAAATTATTCTAAGTATTAACCCTTTGCAGTCGAGCGGCGCCGATACGGCGCCCGGCTGCTTTGAAATCTTGAAGGTCTCGAGTGCAAAGGGATAAGTTGAGAGTTACAAAATGTTCTGAATGATAAAAAATTCTAAAGGTGAATACACGGAGAAACTTTTTATATTAATTTTTACTATAGTCTTTTTCAATTTAGGGAAAAACGTATCACTTTGAGAATTTTTGTTAGTAAAAATACTAAACTTTATAATAATGATATGAAACTTTAGTATAAACTATAGTAAAATTTGCTATGAACTATGCTGAAGTTTCATATCATTATTATAAAGTTTAGTATTTTTACTATCAAAAATTCTCAGTGATACGTTTTTCCCTAAATTGAAAAATAATATAGTAAAAATTGATATAAAAAGTTTCTCCGTGTAGACGTGTGGATGTTATAAGAACATTATAAGTTTGCGATATTCCTCAAAAAAATTTATAATCATAAAAATATATAGGTAAATAATTTTGGAAAATGATATTAATTCTTGATAATTTATAAATTGTATTTTTTCAATTGTTATTCTAATTAAACTTTTGCATTTGACTTGTAGCTTAAGACTCTGAGCATTCATATTAAAATATATCAATAATTTCTATTTAATAACATAAATTTAAGAAAAAATCCACTTAGAGAGTATTTGAGCATCAATAAATTTGTCCTGGTAAATATTAATTGTGTCTACAAAATATTTAATAGATTTGTTGTTTGCTTTGAAATAGAGACCCTACAATAAAAGTTTAATATGAGATATTCAACAATCTTCATTCTAAAACCGTAATTCTCTCAAAGCATTCGCTTTTCAATTAATTTGAAATACATTTTTGGTAATAGTTCAACATAATTACTATTCAACATAGGTATTCTTATTTTGCCTCTTTAGGGCTTAATTTGTTCTAGAAATTCATATAATAAATTGTGCATAATAATAAATTTATAATATACAATTAGTACCTTCTTCTTTGGAGATATTTAATATTAATATATCTTCCATACTACTAGTATTTTAATTAAATTCGTTTGATTCATATGATATATCCACTTTGTAATATAATAGTTAATAACATTTACTACTTTTGTTATTTTATATTAGTTTTGAATTCCTTACATGATAAGTCTCAAGGTTTTTCATCGTTGAGAGTATAAATTGTAGTATTTTTTGGGAAATTCCCTATAATTGAACACCAACCCTTAAATTAGTCAAAGAAAAGATAAATTAGAGATTTTGTTTAAAGCTACTTTCATAATTCACTGTATTTGTACTTTTATTTTAAATATTTTGTCATCTTGAGTTTAGCACAACTCCGATTTCCCTCCGAGCTCTTATCGAAAATTAGAAAAGTGCTCGAATAAATCGAAGCAGTGATGGTTTTAGTTTTTACTTATATTTACTTATATATATATATTTAATTTTCCGTTTTATCCTTTGTTTAGTGTTAAGCAATATGTAATAGCTTTATTTTTCTAAAGCTATAAGTTAAAATTAGTATCATATTTGCATAATATTGTGCAAATTCATTTCTTATCCTTTGAGATGTATCAGGTGACAGAATTGCAAGTAGATAAATTCTAAGAAAAATTCATAATGTGCGAGGAATTAACCACTTGAATTTTCAGTCTATATGACATTACAAAAGATTTTAAAGGATATACTACGATTTCCTATACCATACCCTGTCTTAGAAAATCAAAACTTCTTTTAAACTTATTTAAGTGAGTATTGGAATAAGCACTAGTGCTATTTTAGCAAATATTGGTAAAGTGTTTTGGCGAAAAGTATTTGTTAATCGTAAGAAATGATATTTTGTTATAAATTTTTATTGAAATTATTAAATTACCTTTTATAAAAAAAATGTATTATCACCAATCATTTTTGCGCGAAATCCATACTTAATCTGAAAAAAAAGTATTGGGTCCAATACTTGCCAATACTTTTTTTTGATAAGGGTCATAAGTATACTGAAATACAGTACTTCTAAGACTTTTTGACAATATTTCTTGTCAATAACTCCTTCAAATACTTTCTTACCAATACTTGTAAAATTTGTATTAGATCTGTTCATAAGTACTTATTCCAGCAGTTGTTTTCAATACTTTGTTTTGCAAGCCTTTGTATTACTCTACTCTCTATAGATATGGAAAGTGGAGTAATTTTGTTTACATATAAAATAGATTACAGATAAGATAAGAATTACGCAGATATAAATAAAAACTAGATTGCGCGTGTGATTAACCTTTTGATAAAGATTGACATATTTTGATTCTGGACATCTGAGCTTGGTATTGGTGTTGGTATTTTTCATATCTTATGCTTTATGGTTTGTTGTAAATGATACATTTTTCTTCAAATTCTCATCAAATTAAACTAATCTCACAAGTTGTTACGTTTCAACACTAATCTAAGTAAAAAACGTGTAAATAACAATTCATTTCAATTAAATATTCAGATTGCCTAAAACACAACGTTTACATATTTTTTGTTCTAAATTTTGAAAGACCCTGTTTGTTATCATCTTTATATAAAAAAATTGCTATTTAACAGTAAATTGACCATTTTACTGACTGAAAAGGTCATTAGTGGTCAAGATACCTATAGAAATAGTAAAATGTAACGAACGTACTTGATAAAATAATATAAGTTGAGACACATTATTTTCCACGGTACGTTTCTATGATTCTATCTTGATCTACGTATTCAAATATATGAGGAGCATCCATTAAAATACCAATTGTTCCCGCTGTCGTTACTATAAAAAATAAATATAACTGTAAACGATCAATCACCATCGCTACATATTTCCAATCCTCTCGAGTCTGAAATAAAATAATTAAATGAAGATATGAAAAAAAATATTTATCTTATATTAGTTATTATTATTATAATAATAATAATAATTATTATTACTTGTATATATAAATCTTCATTCCGAAGATGCTCAGCAATAAATTCAACAGCTTCAAATGCCTTGCTTGCTTCTGGATTGAGAAATGCTGATTCTGAACATTCTGATTCTCTTCTATTACGTAGGCCTTCCATTTCACCACCATGTGCAGAAGGATTAGAATTATGATAGACCTTACGATTAATTTTGCAATTTGGATGATGCAGATCAGAGAGTTCCATCACTTCAATCTTTGATTTGGCTAATGAGGACGGAAAATGTTGAGAAAATTCTGTAGGACTTCCTGAATATGTGGAAGTTGGTAGTGTAACGTTAGGTATTTCCATCATCCATCTTAATCTAGTTTTCTTAGGCCTTCTCATGAATAAAATTGATGGTAAAATCTTCAAAAAAATCTTACGCACTATCGGAGGCATTCTATGAGTTCTCGGACCACGGAAATTCCAATTTATAATTACGACCGTTACCAAAATACTAGCGGTGTTCATAACAAACGTAAAAAGAAGGTACTTGGCTATCAGAGGCAGTACTAGTGAAGTAGGTGGTAAAATTTTACTAACTAAGAGTAGAAAGACAACTAAAGATAGAAGAATACTAATACCAAGTGTTACCTTCTCACCAGCTTCTGCCGGCAAATAAAAAACCAGAACACACAGGAATGAAATTAATACCGTTGGCAAAATCAAGTTCACAGTATAGAAGAGAGTTTTTCTGCGAATGATTATGCAAAAGGTGATATCTGTTTCAGTCGGAACATGCGGATCTTCATCCAAATGGATATTAAGGTGAGCTGGAACATCTACTATATCCCATGTGCCACTTTTCCAGTAATCAGATAAATCTACGAAATTCTTGTCGTTATACAAAGCCAAAGAAACTTGATCCCCATTGTATGTCCACGATCCAAATTTCATGGTGCAAGTTTGCTGATCAAATGGAAAATAAGTCACGTCAATGGTACATGAGCTTTGGTAAATCGCAGGTGGTACCCATAATACTTCTCCGTTTGGATATATCAAGATGTTACTCTTATATCGCACTTCGTAGTTTCCATCCGCACTGCAAATATTTAGATAGTACGTGGATTAAATGGGAATTTTGATTTACAAAAATACCATTATATTATACATACTTGTTGAAAAGAACAATATCCGGTCTCCAAACCTTATCAGGGGGTAACCTCAGAACACCAATTCCACCATAATCAGATTCATCCCATTGGAGTTGATAATCTGTCCAATTAAGCCTTAACCAAACATTCGATTTCATAATTTGGTTCTTCTCATTCTGAAATTTGAAATTTCATGTACAACTTGCAAATTTATATAGATATATTACACTGTTAGAAATTTCCCAAAACACGTGACGGGATTTTTATTCAGTTACAGTTTCGTACAATTAAGATAGAATTTCAGAAAATTCAGTTAATTTTTATTAACTTTCAAAAAAAAATTCTTAATTTTCAGTTACAAAGTGTTAAATATTCTGATAGTTGTATCTAGAGATTCTGAAACTTGTAACGGGAATAATTTTACGTTTTGGCTAACTGAAGTCTTATGCAGTTACATGTAACTGAAAATTTTGTTACAGTAACATCATTTTATGATAAATTTTATAAAAATTATGTTAGTTTGATAGTTTCAAGATACATTTTATGAAAATTCAGTTGTGTTCCATAATACTAAGAAAAATGTCAGAAATTTCTGTACATTTTTTGCAATTTTAAGATACCTTTACTCGAAAACATCATAAATATCGTCAAATCTTACATTACCTTCGTAACATAAAAATTTTGTAAATTTCCGAACATTTCTAACAGTGTAAGCTTGTTTATCAACTGTATTTTTTCTAGCATTAAAAAATTGCTTCTACAACTTTAATGATTTAATAAATTGCGTCTACACCTTTAATGATTTAATAAATAGTTATGGAATTACTTACCACATTAATTAACTGAACAAATGCCAAACCAAATCTAACGTGAACTTTTTCTGTAGTATTCTTTACAGGTCTGATTAATTTATTGTAACCCCTGAAAAGGTCTCGTACCAGCCTCTCTTCATCTTCTGAACAAAAGCCTGCAAATTGGAAAGTCCTTTATACATTCAATATTCATACGACAAAAGATATGTATTGATTTTTCAACACCAATATTATCTTACCGATACAAAACATTGTTGATATGAGTAAAAATCTTCTAATTCTTGTAGAAAAATACATTTTGGGTGGATGACGCATATTACTTCAGAACCTGTAGTTATCAACTAAATCCAACTGAATCAATAACAAAATAGAGGGTGGGAGTCAAAAAGTCGGGTTTCTACCTTTTCCACTGATGAAACTTAAATGCAAGCGAGTAATCGATATTCACTATACAGTTATTAACAATTTGATAAAATAACATTTTTGGTATTTATTTAACAGACAAATTTTTTTGTTAAGAAATCGTGCAAGGAGCTAACATAAAATAATTAATATTTATACATTTTTTAAAATAGATATTTCAATTCTCTAAACAATATGTATATTGTATTTTCTCAAATCGTTGATACTTTATATTCTATTTGGGAAAATGTTTAATAAAATATAGGGCTGAATTTTTTATATATAACTTTATGTCATCCACATTTAGAATAGTTCATATAAAAGTGATACAAATTGGTGGTCCCTTTCAATCGCACTATAGCGTAAACTACATCTACTAGACATAATTAATTTATACGAAATATCACTATTGTCCATCTTCTTGTGATTATTATCACAATTTTCACAAAGTATTACATCTATATTAGCTGCTTGATTGACATCATATTTTTAATTGAGATCTGAGATCTTTAACGTAAACAACAGGTGCCCGAATAATGTATGACTTTCTTATTCTAATCATTGAAAATTGCCTGCAGTGAATGTTATTCAATATAAATTGAATAACCTACTTTTGTAAAATTAAAATAAAATTAAAAACTACATAATTTACAACCAATTTTTGTTGCTTAACGATTCCTACATATAAGAAAAAGTGAATTATGGGGAATTAGAACATTTTTGATTGGCGTCAAACCTGAAACTTTTCAATCCTCTTTTAATCTTGTTTTTGGATTCCTATGAATGCATTACATAATAAAAATATTTAATTCTTTTACTTATTCTTTTACGTATTTATTTAACTGTAAATTTCATATTTATTTCCTTCAAATATGCTGATAAATCCAAATGAGATAGTTTTGTATGAATTTTTAATTCTCTTTAATTCTCCCCTTCTTACTGGGATGTTAAATTCCTTCATTTCCCTAAATTAATGGAAGACTCTATCTAAATTAACTATAAAATACAAGCAGTACTGAGTTGAAAATTGATTTCACTTATTACTAGAAAATAACTGGTTTTATTATATCACTGTTTCAAAATTGACTAAAAAATATACATTAGACGTGAGAAAAATGTATCAACAGTTGCACATACATCTCAGTAAACATATAATTGTTCACAGTAAGAATTTACTGAGAATACAAATTGAAAAACATTGAAATATTATGCAGGCTGAAATCGTATAAATATATATATATATATTGTAAGCGGACGACGTAAGCCCTATAGATATAAGAAATTAGGTTAGCCCCTGTAGAATGGCAACTATGCTCGCCGCTCTACAGGCAAGATGTAGGGAAACTCAGCATCCGGCGGAATCTCAACGCGCAAGCTCAGCATCCCCTCTCGAGGTGAATGGACCAGAGTGGGAGATGAGCAAGATGATATAAAAAGGGGATGCTGAGACCGAAATAGGGGAGTCGGTGGCTCGCAAGCGAGCCACAAGCCACCTAGAGTTGTTCTCGAGGCAGGCTAAGAGGTTTTACGTCTTAGTCCGAGTCTCGATTCGGCTCTTGAAACGCTTTCCAGGCAGAACGAGGGGTTTTACGTCTCGTTTGAGTTTGGATTCGTTTCGTTGATTGTGGAGTACTGGGCAGGATAAGGGGTTTTACGCCTTATCTGAGTTCGGTGCACACAACCTTACGCTTGTGGCACGCCGCGCGCTCTGATGATACTCATAGGCTTATCACTAGATTCTCTCATTAGAAAGAGAGAAAGATAGAAGTGTGGGCGCGCACATTCGAATTGTTAAACGCAGTACAAGGGAATTACGCGAAACTTATTGAATATTGTCCATTCGATAATTAGGTTAGAATTGACATAGGGCAATTGAGAATAATTTAACTGTGCAAATTGTAGCGCATCTTAGAGCGTAGCATAGAATTAGATCGATAACTTTAGACCATTAGGAATTAGCGAAAGTAGCAAATAATGTTTTAATTAATAACATTCGAGACTGATATTAGAGATTTATCTTCATGAGTAAGAATTTCCTAAAGACCAATAGTATGTCCAAGCTCGTTATTTGTAAGAAGATAAATCTCGCAGTGAAAATAAAGGATTTATAAATAGATCGGGTCTTCACTTCTTCTCACGTAGCCGAAACCACTATTTATTATATTTTACTCAACTTAGATAAATAATTTCGTATTTTCTTCGATTACCTAAGTAGTAAGAAGAAAAGAAAGTTACATTGGCGCCCAACGTGGGGCAACGTAGAGTTGAAAGAGAAGGAAAGACTTCAAAAACTGAAATTTATATAATAATCTACAAACAGATAAGAGAATAAAATAAATAAAAATAATTACATGTAATCTATTAAAATTAAAGGAAATGAATCCATTAGATTTATTTGATGGAAGGAAACCCTTTATAAGAATTTATTTACAACCTCCCACCAGTAGAAGGTCTATACCCAAAGGCATGGACAACCTAGACAAATATTTAAAAAAGGAAGAAGAGAAACAAAAAATCAAAACGGCAACAAAAAAAAAAACTTTGTAACAGGTGACCAATAAAAGAAAAGGGAAATATTTTTTTTAAAACGTGTGTGTAGAAGGACAATCTTATAAGAGCAGATAGGAATAGTAAAAAAAAAAAAAAAACGGAAGAATTAAATCAAGATGAGCCGTCAAAACCTACGATCATCAAAACTAGGAGAAAAAATTGTAAGTGGAGAATCTAGCCAAGAAGAAATGGATGTACAAGAATTGGACCAGACCATGGTTGAAAAACCTACAATTCGAGAAATGCGAAATCTCCCGGGAGCAGGGGGGCTAACAATGGAAACTCTGAGTCAAGAAACGAATACGTCGGATTCTATGAGCAGAAAACTGGATGAATTGGAGAAAAGAGTAAAAAAAACTATTGGAAACAGAAAGGAAATATCGGGAGAAACAAGAGATTGAGAAAGAAAAGAAGCTACAAGTCAAGCTAAATCAAATGGAAACAGGAATAAATCGATCAATTGAAGTCACAAATGGAATCACGCACTCGATGGAGGAAAGGCAGCAACGGATAGATGCGCAGTTTAATCGACTAGAAGCACAACAAACAAGAATAATAGAAAGAATCAACGCTGGAGAAGGATTGAGAGAGGAGTCAAGAAGTAGCAACTATGGCTCAAATATCAAACACATATTACCAGAATTTAGAGGAGAAACAAGCCCAATCAGATATATAAACGAATTGAAGCAATATTGGGAGGCAGTGGAACCTAGAGAGAATGAAACTCACTATCTAATCGAGAGATCACTACGAGGTCCCCCAGGAGATTGGTGGCAAATTGTTAAAAGCGAGGTGCGAAATCTACAAACGTTTCTTCAAAAATTCACACAGAGATACTGGAACGAGCAGAACCAACATGAAATTCGAAGGAAGCTGGAGTTTGGACATCACTGTCCAGAAAAAAATACCTCTAGGGCAGAATATGCTATCAGACTATGTGCAGAAGCAATAGAGCTGAATCCACCAATGACCTCCATTGAAATAATCCAAAAACTGGCAAGACACTTTAATGAAGAAATCAAGTATGCTGTCATAGGAAGAGGAATCAGTCGAATAGATGAATTAATTGACCTACTCGAAAATTTTGACAAAATTGGGCCGAGCAACTCGGGAAGAGGAGACAGTAAAGAAAGCAGATCAAGAAGAATAGAAGAGCAACAATGGAATCGATCAGAAAATAACATACAACATCCGTCGTCATGGAGAGGGAATTCAGGGACAAACAATATCATGAGATCAGATCAGACTTCACGACCACCTTGGCACAATATCAACAACAACCCGGGAAACCGGACAAACATCATGCAAAGACATCATCAACAAGGAGCAGGAGCACAACCCAGGTCAGAGGAGAGTAAAAATTGGAGAGGAAACAACCAACATCCCCCATACAGAGTGAGGAATATTGGACTGGATGAGGGAATACAGGAAGAAAATATGGTAGAAGATAGAGAGCAAGTTCTAACCGATATGGGAAACGAAGAAGTGCCACGTTCATAGAATCACACGAGAGAGGGAAAGAAAGCGTGGCACGAGACATTACCCTCCATACACACATGTTATATGATCCACGGGAAGAACTTCTAGAAGAATCAAGGACGGAACATACAAATGAACGTACTAAATGCTATGTTGCAAATTTAACGATAGGAGGGATACCGACGACTGCACTCATAGATACAGGCGCAGAAGTTACATGCCTATCAGAAGAATTTGTAAATAAAAACGCGGAACGATTACGCAAATATCCTGTGCTACCGATTAATGGAGTCACACTTAAAGGACCAGTGGGAGGAAAAGCGATACGATTGAACAAACAAATGTATATGGATATACAGTTACCTAACTGTCTCATTCAAACGGTCTTTTTAATTGTACCAAAACTTTCGAGGTCCTGCATAATTGGCATCGATCTTTTGGACCACCTAAGAAGCAAGATAGATTTAGATAGCAAAACTATCTCATTTCCTCACTTAGAAGGAGAACCCTTGATAACGATTATCAATGAAGAAACAGAGGGCGTACAAGAAAACGTGATACAAGAAATAAATCACATAGAATCAAACGAATCAGAGGTAGACATAGAATACGATGAAATTAACAAAATTCTAGATGATACGGCCACGATGAAACCAGAAGAAAAGCAAAAATTACAAGGGATTCTATGGAAGCATAAAAAAGTATTCAGAAAACAACCGGGCAGATTAACGTCATACGAGCACATTTTGAAAGTTAGAGAGAACCAACCCTTCGTAAGTCGAAGCTATCCAATACCTATAGCGTATCGAGAAAAAGTAGACGAAGAAATCCAAAGGATGCTCAAGATGGAAATCATCCAGAGATCAAACAGTCCCTACATTAATCCCCTGGTACCAGTCATAAAAAAAGATGGGACAGTGCGTCTGTGCTTAGATGCAAGAAAACTTAATGAAATATTAATAGAAGACTGGGAATGCCCAGAACCAGTGGAAATACTGTTCCAAAAGTGTAAGGGAACGAAAGTAATGTCGAGTCTAGACATGACTAGTAGCTTTTGGCAAGTGCCCCTACACTCAGACTCAAAACAGTATACAGCTTTCCAATATCGAGGTCGAAGCTATGAATTTAACGTAGTACCTTTCGGCTTAAAAACAAGTACTGCCGCATTGATCAGAGGATTAGACCAAGCACTACAAGGACTGGGCGATCACATAATATCATTCGTAGATGACACTTTAATCACCTCCGAGTCTACACAGCAACACCTAGAACACATAGAAGAATTACTTCATCGCCTGGAAAAATGTAACCTCACTATAAATTTAAATAAATCACACTTCTTCAGACAAGAAACAAAAATTCTTAGGATTTATATTAAACACTGAGGGCATTAAACCTGACCCTGAGAAAGTACAGGCAATACAAAACTTCCCACCACCCAAAAATATAAAACAATTAAGAGGCTTTCTGGGACTAGTGAATTTCTATTCTAAATTCAACAGCAAACATGCTTTAGAAACTATACCTCTTCTAAAATTGATAAAAAAGGGAGTACAATGGAGATGGGATACTGAGATGCAGGAGACATTTGAAAAAGTCAAAAACTTATTCTCAAATTCAATCACCTTATACTATCCAGACTCCAAGAAACCATACTACTTGGAAACAGACGCCAGTGATTATGCACTAGGCGCGGTATTATATCAGAAAAATGAGAAGGAAGAAAAAGAAATTATAACACTAGCCAGCAGAACGCTCAAGGGACCAGAAATCACATACTTCACAACAGAGAAAGAACTCCTAGCAATTGTTTGGGCGCTACAGAAGTTTCGAACGTACTTGCAAGGAGCCAAGATAATCAATCGAACGGACCACATGGCACTCACCTTTCTGAAAACTTGTAAATTCATCAATGCCAGGCTTACACGCTGGATATTAGCAATACAAGACTACAGTATCAGAATGGAACACTGTCCAGGAAAAGAAAATACAGCAGCAGATCTTCTCAGCAGACAACACCCTGATAAAAACTGGGAGAAAGAGAAAAAGACCACGGAAATTAGCATCAATGAATTAAAACATAAATGCTCAGCACAATTAAAAACATATCTCAGTAATATACAACAATTACAGAAAAGCGATGAACAAATAGTAAAACGAATTCAGGAAGTAAAGGAACAGGGAGGAGAAACCCCCAGATTCAAAATACAAAAAGGCACCATGTATCAAAGAGGAAAAGATGGATATAAAATCTACTTACCCAAGAAGATCATTAACACTCTCATACGCGAGTGTCATCATGCATATGGTCACATAGGGCCAGGAAAAACATCCAAAATAATAGGAGAACATTTCTACTATCCACGACTAGCCAAAATCACAAGGAGAGTATTAAAAGAATGTGACTCATGTCAGCGAAATAAAATTTCAACATGGTCATCACCAGTCATCCAGGAATACGTACAACCAGAGAAACCACTACAGCTGGTATCCATAGATTTTTTTGGACCTTTAACAAAGACCAAATATGGTTATGAGCACATTCTCGTGATGATGGACACCTTCACTAAATACACCAAACTATATCCCATGAGACGTGCGACAACGGAGGCAGCAGTCAAAAGCCTGGATAACTTCATAGAACGAGTAGGTAGACCAGAAAGAATACTAACAGATCGAGGGACTCAATTTACCAGTAAAAGATGGACACAGAATCTAAAAGAAAGAGATATAAAATTAGTTTTAACCTCAATAAGACATCCACAAGCGAATATGGTAGAAAGAACAAACAGAGAACTAGCTAGGTTCTTTAGAACATTTCTACCTACAAATGAACACAAATCATGGTATAACTATGTGGAAAAGATAGAAATAATACTCAATGAATCATATCATGATACAATTGAGATGACACCTCACGAGGCGCTGAAAGGAGAAAAACCCAGACGCTTCTGGAAAGAATTGCTGCCAGGAATACAAGAACCTGAAAAGCATAAACAGAAAGATATCATACGATTAATACGAGAAAAAATTAAGACGAAAGGAGAAAAACGAACAATGCAACTAAATAAAAATAGAAAAGGTATTACCTTTGAAGAAGGAGAACAAGTTCTAGTAAAAGCGTGCAATGTTGCAAACACGGCAGCGGGACGGGTTGGAAAATTTCTGGCCCTGTACGAAGGACCATACACAATAAAGAAAAAGATAGCACAAAATACCTACATACTAACGAACACCAATACACTGAAGGAGAGGGGCCAGTTCCATGCGACCGATCTCAAGCACTACTACACAAGCAATGACTCCGGAGGAGAGGGGGATGAGACGTGAGAGCTGGAGTGGGGGTAGAGCCAGAGGGTAGCAACGAAAGCAAGCGCAAAAAGGAGACGAGGAGAGGCAATACCTAAAGAAAGAGGAAGGGGCACTTCATAAATAAAGTACCTAGGATAAAATGAAAGGGAAAACAGGTAAAAAGCGGCAATAGAAAACTATGAATCATTTGCAATGAATGAAAGAAAACATACAATTGAGAAGCGTCAGTATACCCTCAAGTAGCCAAAGTGAAACAAGCATCATGCCCGAAATAGCAACGCAAACCGAGGTACTAGATACACGCCGTAATGTATCCACGCAGTGCGGGAGTAATGAAAAAAAACCAACGGTTTCTGTGTTAGTTGAGCACAAAATATTAAGGGAAATAAAAACAAGACCCAGGATCCTAACAAATCCAAAGAAGAAAGCTCCTCGGAAGCCAGGAATGAGTGTGTCAGCAGCCAACACAGAAAAGGTAACAAAGCCTGTGCTAAAAAAATGCGTGGGGACAGAGAGTCAGGAGGAAGTCGACACGGAGCCAGAAGTCTTAATACTAAAGGAGATTAAGATTAATCACATTAGAATGACGGTCACTAAACAACCAATAACAAGGCAGGTGCACGAAGATAAAGAAAATCAAGTGGAAAACATACCAGGAGTATCGAAAAAAGTAAAAAGGAAGCTTAGCCGGCAAGAATTATTATATCGAGACATTCTGGAAAGCCAATCAGCACTACCATGTAAAAAGGTTAAAACCGAGGATAATAGGAGAGAAAATAAAGAGATTGAAGAAACCAAAGCCAGAGGGAAACAAAGAGAACTGGAGAGAGAGCGCCGGAAAAGAATAGCAGAAAGAGATATGTGGGAGGAGAAAATACAGCAATGGTCACCAAGCCAAAATTGGCCAATCCATGAAGAATGGGAGAGAACAGAAGAAACCAAAGGAAAGCAGAAACCACAGCATAGCAATAGGGAAACATATTTGTACTTAAAATTTTAATAACGGTAAGCTTTTAATATAAAATCTTTCTTTTAGTGATCATATAAACCGTTATCAAAATTTAGGGGGGCAGATGTAAGCGGACGACGTAAGCCCTATAGATATAAGAAATTAGGTTAGCCCCTGTAGAATGGCAACTATGCTCGCCGCTCTACAGGCAAGATGTAGGGAAACTCAGCATCCGGCGGAATCTCAACGCGCAAGCTCAGCATCCCCTCTCGAGGTGAATGGACCAGAGTGGGAGATGAGCAAGATGATATAAAAAGGGGATGCTGAGACCGAAATAGGGGAGTCGGTGGCTCGCAAGCGAGCCACAAGCCACCTAGAGTTGTTCTCGAGGCAGGCTAAGAGGTTTTACGTCTTAGTCCGAGTCTCGATTCGGCTCTTGAAACGCTTTCCAGGCAGAACGAGGGGTTTTACGTCTCGTTTGAGTTTGGATTCGTTTCGTTGATTGTGGAGTACTGGGCAGGATAAGGGGGTTTTACGCCTTATCTGAGTTCGGTGCACACAACCTTACGCTTGTGGCACGCCGCGCGCTCTGATGATACTCATAGGCTTATCACTAGATTCTCTCATTAGAAAGAGAGAAAGATAGAAGTGTGGGCGCGCACATTCGAATTGTTAAACGCAGTACAAGGGAATTACGCGAAACTTATTGAATATTGTCCATTCGATAATTAGGTTAGAATTGACATAGGGCAATTGAGAATAATTTAACTGTGCAAATTGTAGCGCATCTTAGAGCGTAGCATAGAATTAGATCGATAACTTTAGACCATTAGGAATTAGCGAAAGTAGCAAATAATGTTTTAATTAATAACATTCGAGACTGATATTAGAGATTTATCTTCATGAGTAAGAATTTCCTAAAGACCAATAGTATGTCCAAGCTCGTTATTTGTAAGAAGATAAATCTCGCAGTGAAAATAAAGGATTTATAAATAGATCGGGTCTTCACTTCTTCTCACGTAGCCGAAACCACTATTTATTATATTTTACTCAACTTAGATAAATAATTTCGTATTTTCTTCGATTACCTAAGTAGTAAGAAGAAAAGAAAGTTACAATATATATATGAATAAACTTACAATTAAAAATACATAATAATAATAATTTCACTCTAATACGTACTTATAAAATGCAACTTAAGTTTCCGAAAATTTCTTCATCGATATGTAAATGTTGTAAATTTAAATACAGTTACTATATAAATGATAAAAATTACAGTCAAAGTTACGTATATAATATTTTTGGTTTGTTACATTCGTATTATAACCAGAACACACTATAAGTATGTAAAAGTTACACAAAATTTGTTACATTTAAATGTTAACTGAGAGCTTTGAAATGCCTGTTATGCATTCTGTCAAGTAAGGCTTAAAAATAACTTATAAAAATTCGCGCAGATTACATTTACTTATCTATTTAACATTCTTATAGCAGACTTAATACTCTCTAAATTTGAATCAGTCAAATTTTCACTGATTCACCAGCGAAGAAGATATATTTCACTGTTAAATCAGTTAATTTTCACTGATTCGTCAGTGAAAATATATTTTTCATTGTTGAATCAGTTAATTTTCACTGAAGTAATCACTGAAATTTGACTGATTCACAGTAACCTCTTTTTAGCTATTTGAATCAGTCAAATTTCACTGATATTCAGTAGATTTTGACTGATTCAGATTTAGAGAGTATGTATTTATCATTAGTGACATTAATGTTTAGAAACTTTACATGGTAACTGACTTATTATCTTGTCTGGTGTATTCATAATGACTCGTTATATCAGATTATCACCATTTTCTTTACATTTTTTCTAAAGTGTTTAAAAATTTTACAGTAATATAAAATACGTGAATTCAACTAACTTTACTTAATTTAATTGAATTCAAGTTTAAGTTTTGAATAATAACAATTTTTACTGCAATCATTCACTATCAGATGCAGAATCTTCAGCACCATTTTGAGTTTTACCATTTGAGGAATACATAACTTTACTATAGTCATAATTTTGGGGATTACGTTTTCTTCGGAACCAGGAAACGCACAGATAAATTCCAGCCGCAGTTATCGCGGAGAGATTTATAGCAAAAAAAATGGTCATTCCATAAAACCATCTCGTCGCTTGCATTTTCCATGCAATAGAACTCAGGACACAGTGAGACTCGGTTAACATGGAATCTTCTCGACAGGATGTGCATTCGTTTCCTGAGGGTCCAGAGCACCTTGCACAAGAATAATGACATGAGGCGCAAACAGAATGCCTTTCATCAGAAGCGCCATAAGTTCCAGGTGGACATTGGAAGACACAATGATTCTCGTTCAAGTACCAGTTCGGGTTGCAAACTGAAAAATAAAATACTTGTGAGGGAACACTTTGGAAATTTGATATCGTATTATAATACCTGCATTATGTACTAAAAATTTTACGACGTACATGTGTTAATATTATCGTTATTATGTTTTATTAGAGATATATTTTATGCTGATGTCACGATTATTTTTATTATTCAATACAATTATCATTTTTTTTACATTTTGCTTGTATTTTTATTATATAATTATATTACAGATATTCATATTCTGGATATATATGTATATGTGTGTGTATGTGTATGTGTATGTGTATATATATGTATATGTATGTGTATGTGTATGTATGTATATATATTGTATTAAAAACTACACCACAAAAATTTCAATCTACAATTCCATGCACGAATGTCAATTAAAAATATTTTTATATTTAGACACTTAATTCCAACCTTCCAAAAAATGCTTTCTGGTATCTAGTTTGTTAGGTTATGTGAATGAAATATTTACCTCAAAGTAATATCAAAATTTATTTACCTACATGTAAAAACATAATGATAATTACTTGTTAAATTTTTACAAAAAATTTTTTATACAAAATATCCTATGTTAGCAAAACCTTTTTCTATATTTTTAGATTTGAATAAATCACTGATGAGGGCTCCGATCAGAGCCGAAACGTCTGATTATGTAAAACTCTGAGTTTTTATCAACCTTGGACCCTAAAGCCAATTACCAACATCAACATATATCTTCAATTATATTACAGATACTAATATACTTATACTCCAGAATTAAAAATAAAAATATTTACTAATTCAATTAATTTAAGAAATACTACATACTTAGACTCTTAAAAATTTTATTAATTTTAAAAGTCTTTAATATATAAGTGGTAAATTAAAATTAATTGATTTATATATTATGAAAAATTAATATACTTTCATATTAAATTTAATAACTTTTCAACTAAAATATATTAAAATTAATAAACATTATAAATATTAAAATCTAATTAAAAGTTTGTATCTTCTAAGATGAAAGTATTTTAAATTTAATATACGTTATTGAAAAATACAGAAATTTCTATACTGAGAAAATTTTTTGGAGAAACTCCTATAGATTATAGAAATTTTGGGTTATCAAGCAAATCGTGATAAGTTTTCATATAACCATAGAAATTAAATGTGAAAATTATCGCGATTTGCTTCATAACCCAAAATTTCTATAATCTATAGGAGTTTTTCCAAAAAAATGTTCTCAGTGTAACAGTGTAAGTTCATTTTAAGAGTAATTAAAAAATAATGTCATAATAACTAACAGCCCTTTCATGCATTGTCCAACACCTAATTTATAAATACATTTTTGTTTTATTTGGATGAACGCATCGATACATACAATATCATTAAGTAACGCATGTTCTTAATTTGTGTACATTATTCATTTGTCGTGCAATTAAAATTGATAATATAGGTTTCCGCAGTCAGAAAATGGAAAAAGAAGTTACGAAGAAAACTTTGTGGAACAACATAAATTTTCTTAAATTATTAAATTCAATATTCGAAAGCGAAATACACAATATTTAGTATAACGGCAGACTTTTAAATCCACGGAAATTTATTCAAAGTACATTTAAACTCACGACATTCCGTAATCCGAGATGGGATGAGTACGTGAGTTTTTAAATCAGAAATTGTCGGCAAATTTTTTGACGCAGTGCAGTACAGATAGATGTATATATGATGTATACGCAAGTAACTGCACGGAAGAATGTCGACAAGCCGAGAGAGATAAAAAATAAGAAAAATATTGAATTTAATCCTGAAATAAAATTTCCACAACATATGTTTATAAAAGTTTGCTCTCGAAATCCGGGCGAATTAAAGTAAAAAGATACTAATTCACGAGAGAGGATATTTTGAGACAAGCATCAAGTTAAATAAATTACTAATATTGCAGCTCTAGTGAAACTATTTAATTAAAAAGCTATTATCACTTTATTCCAAGGAGGGTATAAAAGTTTATTTTTTCTACTTTACGTAAACAACAGTTAAATAATTGATATTAGTACGAAAAGTGTTAATTAAATAAATTGAGTAATAAAATACACAAAGCGTGATAAAGTTGTGAGTCTTGAAAGTAAGTAATATGAAATAACTACTTCTAGATAAAATCAATTTTTGCAAGTGCTGGTAAAAAGTATTAATAAACAATATTGATTCTTATGAGTTTTGGTAAAAAGTGCTGGCGAACAAATATCAATTATTATTAATGGCCAATAATTTGAACCAATAATCATAAAAGGAGTACTGGATCAACATCAATTTTTATTCCAATATTTACTTTCAAGTTTTTACAAAAAGTACATATTTGTTGCAAGTTTTGGAATCGTGCAATAAATAAAAAATAGAGGATCAAAAAGTTAAATTACTCGCTACAGTTTTTAATAGATGTTTGCTACTAAGCTGTATCATAAAAAGGAGCTTTTGATGGAAGCGAGATAGAAATAAAAGTGTAATAAAGAGCATAGGCAAATAATAAATAAAGAGAAAGAGAGGAAAAGAGGATAATAATCGGTGGCACAAAGAACGAGAGAATCAGACTCACCGTGCTGGTGAAGCGATCAGGGATAGGTCTATTTAGTTGTACGTGTGTGGTTGTGGATGTGGATGTGGTGGTACTTGGGCAGAAAAAATCTTCACTGCAACCCACACGTGAAGATCGGTTTCCCATTTAGATTTGACGAGCTGCTTGGAAGGTAAACAATAAATGATGCAAATTGGCGTTGATAAATTTTATAATACCAACAACGTCTTGCATTGTTGTCGTTGTCTTCCTTCCTGTTCCGATTAAGAAGATTCTGGCCGATGACCTATGACTGTCTGTTCTATAAAGTACAGATCTTAAATCACGGGAAATAAAATTGGTGAAAGTCTACCTTTCAAGATCGGCTTAATCTCTTGGAAATTCAGCACATTCCTAATTAAAACGTCGTATAATCAAATTTACGACCTTCATTCAAACCACACACGGAGCAAGGTAAACATCAGAATTAATTTTACATTTTTGGAGAACCTAAATATTATTCAAAGAAATTTAAAAATTAGGTATTAATAAAGTGAAGAATTTATTATGGAATTAGATTATAATCAAATGGACAGGTACTTGATTTTTATCTGTTACTGAAATATATAAGATTTTGAACATTAAATGGGAACCGAGTTATTGGCTATAAAATAAGTAGAGATAGAAAATATTTTAGGATGAGATGGGAAGTATTAGTATACATATATGAAATGTTGATGTAACTGCGATTTTGGAATAAAAAACGTGCCTACTGTTACTATCTTAACAAACTTAAAGTCACTAAAAAAGTGTGTTCAGTGATGCAAGGACAGTGAAATGCAGTGATGAAAAACGGATATTGTCAAAAGAAAGAAAAAAAGCATGCAACAATTATCATTACTTTTTATATTATTAATTAATATGCAACAGCACATAATAACAGATAATAAAATATAAACAAAAATAATGATCTGAACTTTATTAAAAATTTGAAATAATTATTAAAATGCATGTATATGAAGAATGTAGAAGTTAATATGCGATACCAGTGAATAAAGGGAATAGAATAAAAAAAGTTCCAAAATCATAAAATAAAAGTCAATCATTGAAAATGTATAGTAATTGTTAAATTCATCTCTCGTTCAATTAAATTAAACCATAGAAAATATAATAACGACTATCTTTTAGCATTTACTTAATTATAATATAAAATATCCCTGTCCTTGAAATAAATTTAAAATAATTACATACTTACTAGTGTACATAATTATGAAAAAAATAATATTTATAATGAACTTTAAAATTAATAAAGATCTGGATTGAAAATATTTTATGAATAATGGTGAGGATGCTTCAATATACGTTTCTGTTATTTAGGATACTCTCCTCTTTTAATTCGTTCCTGATATACAAATTTTAATATTGTATATGATGACATTATAGGTTTGCTTAATTAGGTATACAATATATTATGCATATGTGTACATATTATGTATAACTGTAGTTTTATCATGCTTTGCGCGTACTTATTCCTTTTTTTCTTTTATTAGCTACAATTAAGCTCGAAGGTATATTATTTACCTCTTTATTAGTCTGGTATTAAGGTATTTAATCACAAACATTCGTTCTTCCACCCCTTTAGTTCAAAACTAATAAGTAAATCTGATACAATCTTGTTACAACAATAAGTCTTCAGTCTTTCAAGTAAGGAAGATGACTCAGTAATCAGCAGCTTTGGCCAATTAATTATCTTTAGAATTTATAAATAATAACAAAATAATACATTTAAAATAATAATTTTTTCAAAAACATTAATTTTCTACAATTAATACTAGGCCCCGATAAGTGAGACTTTCACAATTATTTGATTTTGTGTCTTATCAGAGAATATGAATTCTCACATCTAGCAAACGTAAAGTATATATGTACATTCTTTTTTTTAACAGATGATATGAAATTTCAAATGAAAGTAAAGAATTGAGATACGCGCAATGCATGATTTTATATCTGGCTGTGGACTCTACATATCTGAAATATAAATACTATTTTAGTATTTTACAGCGTATCTTAATTTGTAAAATCTTTTACTTCTAATTAAAATATATATACTTTTAAATGATATCGCACCAATTAATAGCTGAACACAAAATTGACGAAAATAATACAAAATCTGCGTATTTCAGATGTATTGAGTTCAATAGCAACTACTTTATTTTTGATATCTACCTATATTTATATAACTTAAGGATATGTCGCTCTTCCAAGCAAAGATACATTTTACAATACATACAAACATTTACATTAAATACATCGTTCAGTGCAATTGCATGAGAAGGGTCAATCGGCTTACAAGTTTTCCAACTTTTTCAAACTTTTCCCTTAAGATTATAACTTGTTAAAGATGTACACAGCATCAAATTAAGTACATAAAATACTTCTAGTTATTGAAAATTTATAACTTTTAATGATCAAATACAACCAAGATTAATAATATTTTTCAATAATATTAATAATGGTTGGTTTTTAACTTGGCTTTAGGGTCCAGAAATAATGTAACTCAGAGTTTCATTTTTTTGTACAATTTTATGCTAAATTTCTTGGGCATCTATATTCTCTGTACAATTTATAAATAAACATATTTTAGTTTTAGTTTAGGGTTTTCAAAGTTCATGCAGCTATTATTCAATTGTTATTCTTAAGAGCTTTCATGTTTTATGTAAGGTGTTGGTATAATTTTATGAAAAAAGTGGTTCCATTTTTTAGTTCTTGTACATTACCAAAGTTTACACCAAAGTAGGGCTCATATATGTGTAATATTTTAGCAAACATTTTTTTGATATTTTAGAAATAAAAATCACTGATGAGAACTCCAAGTAGAGTCGAAACGTCTGAAGGAAAAAAATGAAACTCTGAGTTAAATTATTTCTGGGCCCTGAAGCCAAGTTAAAAACCAACCACTATTTATAGTAGAATATTTTCATTCTCATTTTTTAATCTAATTGTAATTTTGTAGATAGGAAATATATAAAAAGGTAAATTATCATGTGATGCAGATTATTCCTTACACTAAAATACCAAATTGGTCACCGTAGCAGTATGAACGCATGTTTCAAGTTAAAATTTCAAAGGTATGAATATAAACCTTATACAAGTCGTACATACATTGCAATTAATTCTAGTTCTGCAGTGTTTAGTGTCCTTTGGGCGGGCTTACATAAAATCCAGAAAAGAGAGAATTATACAGAGAGTAATATGAATATGAGGTTGTAAGTTTACTCAACTGGAGTTAATTTTAAACGTCGAGTATACTTTGTTCTCTTTTATTTTGTTGGAGGATAAAAAAATTAGGTTAATGTAATCCGCTAAACCCTTCGCGCAACGCTGATATTGTACATTGGAAGATACTTATATTTCTGAGAAAGAAAATAAAACATATTTGGCCTTTAACAATAATTAGTTTGTAATGTATTCATTTCGCAAGCAAGTCCGCTCAGAATCAACTGTCTGTTACCCAAAAGTATTATAAAATTCTATTAAACTTATGACAATAATAAGAATATTATTTTCCTCTTAAATAGTTTCAATGTCTTTGTAATAGAGTCAATCAATTGAATTTTTAAACTCAAATATTTTCATTCTGGGAGGCTATAACTGTCTAGTGAAACTTTCTTCAGAAGCAAATTAAGAAATAATTAATTTCTTGCTTTATAATGCACTGATACCGTTAATATTGACAAGATGAAAAACTTATGGGTCTTGAATTGAATTATAATTCTATTCCGAATATAAACTAATTTCTGCAAATTATCAAAAGTAAAATAATATATGATTAAGGAAACTAAAACTATTAATTACAGATTAAGTGATGAAATTTCTCAAAATGTCATATTAATTGCATTAATGATAACATTTTAAATCAAAGAAAAAAGAAAACCTTAAGATTTTGACCTTGTCAATATCTTATCTCATTGTTTGTGGAATGTAGAATATATATGATATCATACATATTTAAAAATTCAGGTAGTAATAGTATTATATTGCGAAACAGATAACCGAGTAATTATTGCTGCATAAATTGTGTAATCCGTAAACGAATGCTGCATCAGTTTCAAGATTTATCTAAAATTAGTAATACTTTAAATGATTACGTATAAAAAAATTACCACCTTTTTGCGAATGATATATGATATATGAAATATCATAAATCTGAAAAATATCCTCATTATCAATGAAAAATTCGTTTCGTTCGCATTCGGTTAATAATAAAATAAATTAGTATTGCTGAATAATTGCGAATTCCTTAAATTATTAATTGTATCAATGAAATTGTGTTTAGCAGCTCAGCATTCGATTAGGTTTACTATGAAATAATATGCAATAACAACAGATACTATTCTTAACGTAGTAACTATAATAATCTGGTAAATTGAACAATCTTATTGGTGTCTAGTAAGTTCTAACAATAAGACACTATTGTCCCTTTTAACATAAACTGCAAAAATCAATTTCATGAAGGAACTTCATACTATATAATTCACGTTCATGCTAGCGATATGAAAGCTTCATTGACGACAGAGTGTTCCAAGCAAGTGTTTCTAAATTCCAATCACAGACATTATATTGACTTGCTATGAAACAGGTTACATTGTTATTTTCAACATAACAACGATCCGTTGAAATGGTGCTACAATGTTTTGTATTCAAGTTAACTTAGTTTAATTTATTTAAAATTCGATTCAATCCAAAAAGTTTTCACTTTCATATATTAATTGAATAAATATTCATTTAAAAGAGTTGTATTAAGAGTGTTCGTTCTTATTAACCAAAAAAGTATTTGAATAAATAAGAATGTGTACATTAATAAATGGAGTATAAAATCGAAATGACTTGCTTGCTCACAGAAATCCCCTTCAACTCGAGCTCAAGATTACATTTTGAATTTTGATTATTTTTAAAGATTCGTTTTAAAAACCAGTTGATATTAAACGGGAATAGTCTGACGTTTAACACAGCCTTTCTATTCTCAGCATCTTTGAAAAATAGATTAAAGCACAAGGTAACGATTTCTCCATGATCTATACTCCAATAATGGAATAAGATAATTTATAATGAACTTGGTACGAATTCCAATCCAGATTTCTCATTTCTAAACTGTCAATTATAAAATTTCTTTAAGAAACAGGTAAAGCTTTCGTTGTGTAAAAAATATATGTTATGGAAATTTGGAAAAAAGACAAAGTACTTATTGAAGTAAGTTAATGAGAAAGTCAACTTTGCTGTTTGTACTTTTATAAAAAGTAGTTTCTGAAGCTTCCTCTTCGGATAATAAGCGTATATATATGTATACAGGTGACTAAAAAATTGCAACACCAAGTTCCTGAATAGTTTCTGCTTGAATAAAACTAATTTAATCCATAGAGTGATTATTGATTAGTATTATTTTGAAGAGGGTATTGGTGTGCGTTTTTTTATTTTTCATCATTTTTACGATCATATGGCAAAGTTATGAAAAAGTTTACTCGGATTTAGAAATCACTTTTTCAAATTCCAAAATATATTGTACGAAAGGAAGACACTTTACTCAAATCGGTGATTTTAAAAAGTTCAACTGTTCAAAAGGTGTTGCTACTTATATAATATTTCGTCTTGCAAAGATACGCTTTCTTCGCCTTGTTCTTCCTACAGAATCAACTTTGAAAATTGTTTACGAAGTTCGACACTTGTACTTTACAGACTTGTTCTTCATTTTTTGTTAGATATATATTTACACAATGATTCATTATCTCTTTTACACAATATAGATACGTCAATACTTTATCACCTATACATACACTGGATTTAATACTGATTCGTATTTGTCACTATTTTTTTGTTTCAATCGCTCATAACATACTCGTTTTCTTGCATCCCTTTACTATGTTCTTTAAATCGATTCAGTTTAATTATTTGGCATTTCAGTAGTACGCGAATTAAGCATTTCGGTCAATTAATTGCACTTATTCACGTCATTGAGACTATAGAGAAATGTATTTAACGCGCGAACCAAAACGTTCCAGTCTAAACTAACGATTCGAAAAATTACATTTGATTATAAAAAATTATCAGGCCATTTCAAAATGTAATAAATAATGACGTTTTTTCTTAAACTGATGTCTATAAATATTTATTCTCTTTTAGTATTAGTTTTAATATTTTAGGCCGAAAGTAATTAATAAAATAAAGGGAAAGAGTGTCTTTTCGTTGAAAAGTGAATTAGACTGGAATTGTTTCATTGTTAATTTTCAAACGCGTTTCAAACTTACAAATATTTGCTACTTTTGATGGACCTATTACGAATACAGAAAATATTTGTTCGACAGCACTAATCACGACACCTGTGTGCATATCACACAGAATATCAATTAATTATTATCAGAGCAGAAGTTCATGCGAGCACCTTCTCATCGTTAGTCGTATTTAGTTTTCCATTACCCACCAAACAAGATTTTTTTGATGAATAATCGAAAACATTTATCCGAATATGAAGAACGAATGCATACATGATTCGAGGCTCTACTTATTATCTTTCAAACACCTTGCTTTTGCAAAGCATCAGTTGAGCAATTAACGTCTAAATATATACGCATTGCACCTGTTTGTGTAATTTCGCGTTAACTTCTACCTTCTTCTTTCTATCAACTTTAAAATGCTGGGCAATCAGCATATTGATATATAATAAGTTAACCCTCAGACAATTCCTTGGTAAATTAATCCATTTCAGGGTCATTCAAAAATTGCTTTTTTTACTAGCGGGTCATAAAGTGCATTTTATTGCCCCCTGTGGGGAAAATAAATCCATTTTTGAACCCCTGGTAAATAAAAATTTGTGTGCAACTAGGGATAGAAAAGTTTATTTTACTAGTGTGATTGTTACCCTCACTTTCCTCGGGCATTAAACTTCCCACTCGCAAAATGAATATTTTTAAAGCCTCTCTCTTCTCTTTACATGTTACTTTGAAAATCATACATCAGATTATTATTAAAAGATCTCTTAAGAAAAATGTAGCATTCAATAGAAAAATAAATATAAAGTAGCACTTAATATAAGCATAACAAGGAGTAAATAGTACCAAGGTTCTAGAATATTTATAATAAAAATATTTAAGTTTATGTATGGTATATGTTGATAAGATAAAAAGTTCTAGTTCTATATAAATGTATGTACAGGAATATCCAAGGGTTAAAATTTGTCTACTAATGGGAAAGAAGATAACACGAGCCAGTTAACGTCAAACGTTCGAGATTGATTATTTATATACGTAAATATTTAGAAACGATCACATTTACTGTCACGATAAATATTAAGAAAGCAATTCCAAAGCATTAATCAAAGTTAAACAATGCTAAGCTCACACATTTTATCTCATATGTCATTGACTTATGCTCGTTGATTAAAAAAGCATGACAAATTTTTATGATATGTAACCACCATATAGGAATAGCTTCTAAAAATTTATTAATTTTTCCAAATTCACGCAAAAAACCTCATACAAAAATATATTTAATTCAATAATTATTGCTCCTACAAACCCTCTAGTAGACCTTCTTGAAATTAAGCTATGTAAAGTCAATATTTTTAATGTATTTTCACACTTGAAAAGAAGAGCTTTTAACTTTATTTTTTTTCTATGTTAAATAAGTAGAAGCAATTCCTGGTGGTGGTGTACTTAGCCCTCGGCTTTATCTACAGTAAGAACATTTTCTAATAATTTAGAAGAAAGACAATTTAAAGACTGAACTTAATCTAGAATTTTTAAGACTAATTCGAAAATGTCCTTACTTGCTTCATTTTTTGTACTTAACAATTTCATAAAACGTAATTTTTTGTGATCGATCTATTTCACCCTTGTTAGGGTTGAAACCTAAGCATATTTTTCTCAAACGAATTCTTCAATGTTTAACTTTTTTGTTAACGTTAAGAAGTTCATTCTCATCACTTGAGATAACCACAAGACGTCGACGTCGACGCTCTGGCTTATCGATATTATCATAAGATCTCGCAAGTCTCAACTTTGCCCGAGATTTGTTCATTTGCATAGAAGTTTTCACTTCCCCGTATATCGATGACCCCGGAAACGTGAATTTCCTTTAGAAAGTTTTGCGACGAGGATTTCGCGTCAACTTCACTCTCTTCATAAATTATACTAATCCATTCAAAATCCCTATTCATTAGGGACACTAATAGAAGTAGAATGAGGCACCCACCTAGGCACCCATGAGCATCATTTGAAATTTTGCAGCCAGCACTCGTTTGATTCTCACTCGTCGGCCCCTGCATCCGGTCCTCAGGATGCGAAACTCGATCGACCTGCTGACTTCCAGTCCATGGATCGCCTTCCGTCTCCACAATGTTCTGCCGTGGATCTATTGCCTTGTTATCCGGAATTATCTGTTGATGAAGATCATCAACTCCGGGTTTATCCTTATCTAGCTCATCGTCTATCTCCAAAGAAGTCTCAGTTCCATAGAATACGAGCTTCCATTCTTCTAATTTATCTGTAACAACAGATAGAGTTGAGTAACAACATAAAACATCATACCTTTAATAAAAAACAATAATTTTAATGAAAACATCAAGAAGTTTACGTAGTCATGCCAAAATGAAAGTACGACTTGTTAAAGTAGTTTAGCCACGAAAAATTAGGCCTCAGGCAAAAAAAATATAATTTTGCTTTCAAGAATAGCAATATTGTCATTGAAGGGATTATTCAAAAGAGAAAAGATTATTTTCTATAAAAAGTATTTGAAACATAGGAAAATAATGTATTTAACAAAGTTTATTTTCAACTGCATTTTTTTTCATATCGCTTTTTACCAAATTTTTAAAAATGGTACAATTCTAATAAACCGTGGATCATTTTTTCAGGAAAAAGATTCACTATAACTTGATCATTTGAAATTTTTGAAAATAAATTCTTTAATGGCTGAAACTATTAAAAAACAATTTTTCAATACAACAGTTTTATAAAAAAATTGCTGAATTTAATAATAATTGATTTATTTTCAAAAATTAGAAACGGTCAAGTTGTAGAGAATCTTTTCCCTGAAAAAATAATCCATGATTTATCAGAATCGCACTATTTTTCGTGGCTGAACTACCTTAACAGGGCTGAACAGTAATTTAAAATTCTGGTATAGAAACTCGAGTAATTTAGTATGTAACTATTTTATATCCAGATCTGTTTTCTTGAACGACGTTTTACTGTATTTTATTTCTCAATTTATCATTATATTTTTTAAGTTGATTTTCAGATTCTTATTTCTCAACATAAAATGCCATTTTTTATTGACAATATACTAAATTAAAATATTCCTACGCATTGATAAAATCAAGATGTATTACAATAAAAGTTAGTAATTTCAATCATGCTAAAACAAGACTAATAACAGTGCTTAGCAACAAATTATACTAAAATGTTTTTATTACAGCAATCCAAAATCAGCTACTTATGTCGAACGATGTTTTAAAATACACAACAGCGTGCATTAATATGCAATAATAGCTTTTATCTCTATTTTATAAAGTGCAAAATAATATTTTTTTGCAAATAAATAAATTGTGTGAAGACGCATTACTGTGTAAAAATTAGTACATGATAAAATTTTAAACAGTAGTTTTTTTTTTTAACACGTATAATCAGATTTTCAGGGAAACAGTAGAAATGAAATTTTTTTTATGTGTGTGCATATAAAACCGTAAGGAGAAATGTTGGCGCCAGTGTTGGAAAATTAATATAGCGTCACGACGCCGGCGGGAAATTTCGTCCTGCGTTCAAAGCCGCGAGAACGATTTTAGTGGGAAGAGAAAAAAGAAAAAAAGAACAAGAAGGAGATGGGATAAAAGGGTTCTAAGCATTGAGAAAAAAAGTTTGCAGTTCACTTTTTGCTTGAGCTATAAATTTACAGTTGACATTGTTCCTAATAAAGTGCAGGCAGTAAAGACTATATAAAATAGAAAACAAAATGTAGCATTTGGCAAAGTGTTGTCGCATGATGAAAAACAGGACTAGTAGATATTACGAGGCAATAAAGAATCCTGAGAATATAAGGAAAACATAAAATCGGTACTTTAAGGAAAATTTGTATTGTAAGAACGTTAGAATGTAGTCATTTCTTATGATGAAAGGTTTCTTAAAGGCTTTTAGTGTACTTCAATGTAAAGAATTCGGCATATAAATCTTTTCACTAACGAGAAAAAAAATTCAGCTGCAAACATTTTTCTGCAACTCTTTCTTACCGAGAAAATAATCTAATTAGGACAATTGTATGGCATGGAAAACTTTATTACGCTGGCGGGTTATCAAGAAATAGAGTAAATTTAATTGTAGTAAGTTTGCGAACCTCTAACTCTGAACATAAACTATGTTTCGAGTAAATATAGACTGAAACTGTTAAGTATTCCTTTGGGAAAATATCTCAACTACGTTTGTTAAACTCGAGTACTGAGATTGTATACAAATACCGGAAATATAGTGTTAGTTAAAAAAACCAATCACAACACTCATAAAATAATATAACAAGCACAGTATATTGAAATGAAATAACTTAATTTTTTAATGACCTTAATAAAAATAATAAAAAATACGATTAAATGGACGATATGCATTTCTACTGTGGTTCTCAAGAACTCAACATAAATATGTAAGGAAAAAGACTAATTCCATTTGGTGACATGCAAGGAGCGTAAAATATACAACTCTGTTTAAAGGTGCAGAAAATTATGGACTATGCTTTCTTTTTAATAGCAGTAATCCATGGAATTAGACTTTCTGAGGAAATTATGACAGCAAACATTATAAATTTCTCCCTGAAACGCGAGAGTGATTTATTACAGCAAATAACTGAGACCTTTATAGATATATATTGACATTTTTTTACTAAACCTTCTTCTTCAAAAGACAAATATCAGGACTTCCACTGTTGTACATTATAAAATAGTTTTACAATTATTTTGTTCTTTGATTGAATAAATTTACAATAATCCAATAATTAACATTTTTTTAGTTTTGAAACTTTATGGAAAAAACGGAGATAAGAAAATCGGGATTGATTACTGGAATTTCTGTAAAAAAATTGTACATTTAATTCTTTCCAATTGATTCCCCAATCAACAGAAGAGAGGGTGACCCTGATTGTCAATGATTACAAAATTCCAGCAAACATTGTCAAGCGACATTACACTTTTTTTCCATTTATTGGGAAATCAGTTGGAAAAAAACATAAGTAAATTTTTTTCATAGCAATTTCAATAATCAATCCCGATTTCCTTATTTACATTTTTCTCCGTGTTAAGGCCACCTCATCGATTTTATTTAAAAATTTCCTGACGATAAATAATTTGAAATTGTTAAAATTTTAAATGATAAGATTTGAAAAATAAGAAATAGGAAAATAAGAATAATGTAAAATCAATGAAATTAAAGCTTGAGCGTAAGAATTTAAAAAAATTGAAAAATTAATGAAATTAGTGGAAGCCCCAAAGTGATAAGAACTCTTATAAAGAACTATTTGAAAAGATTGATTTCACTCTCGGCAATCCAGAAGAAATAAAACACCTTTTAATCTACAATTCTGATACCCTTGTCTAACTGCAAATTTCTGGAGTCGAATTGTTCGTCTTGCAGTAAATCGAGACCTTTTGCCCTGGTGGCATGCTGACCTGTACCACGTGCTCCAGTGTAAACTGGATATAAGGGATACAGTTGTTGAATCTTGGGATATTGTTGAAACACCTCTGGTACCTTATTAGTGGCAGATTTAGCAGCTGGTTCCATTAGAATGAGGCCTTGTCTCATGGAAGAATCAGTGACGAGGTCAGTTATTTGTTTCCTGGTTACTGGAGGATCAGTCTTGACCTCTGTAGTTGATATCACAACAGTAGTGGTTATAATTGGATTAGGTGTGCTTCGATCACGTAGTTTTGAATTTATTAATCGCAGGTCTCCGGCCTTAGGACCTCTTGCCGCTGTCAAGCCGCGGTATGTTTGAACAGTTGGTCTACTAGTGGGTCGACTAACAAATTTTCCATTCTTATGTTGACCCCGAGGTTTACTCTTTCTCTGAACTTGACCTGGAATACTTATTGCGTAAGGAGAATTCAAACTCCCGAGAATCTTTTCTGATTTTTGTTGTGCTTGTTTTCCCTTTTGACTATTTCCCGTCAAAAAGTTTTGATTTTTAAGGAAATTTGTTTCTCGAGATTTGAGAAATGGCTTGCGAGATATATTGATTGCGGACGGATTGTTGAGTTGATAAGTTGTTCGATCAGGCACGGTAGATGTCCCGTAGAATAACAAAGCCCACTCGTGGAGAGTTGCACGACCTAAACGTGAGTAGATCCAAAATGTCCCAAGAAGTAAATTCACTTTCGCTTGTTGTTTTTTTTTTCGAAAGTGCAATATCAATTAGAAGAAATTAGAAGAATCAATTTTATGGTTAATATATTTTAATAGCTTTTCATCATCAGTATATTCTTATTAATTCTAAAGAAATATATTTATAATTTTTTCTCTGGGCAAGGGAAGCAGATAATTAGAAACTTAGTACTGGGATGTGGCATTTAATCAATATCGTTTTCAATCAATCAATTATGCAGATCGGATATGAGAAAATGATGTACAATCGAGAATAATTGGTAAGTTAGAATATTCTAGTCTCGATATTTTTAATGATAGTGATCCATTATTTTGTAGATGATATATCATCAAAAATGTTAGTCAACCCTTAACTGATGATATATATTATTGAATCTGTAACCGCATTGTAGTTTTATAGTGTCGATTAGGTCCTCGAAAATTGTTATTATTTCATATTAAGAGATTGTGTGCCATTTTAATAGTCTAGTCGTATTTAGAATGGCCATATAACGTAAAATACATGAGGCTTATCTACTTACATGGAATCACATGTTAGTCACATTTGTAACAAGAATTCAGCTTAAAAGCGTCGGTTGAGGGTTGACAACAAAAAATATTAAGATCGAAGCAATTGATCCACAAAGAAAATTGTGCCGAAGCGAATGCATTTAAAACTTACCTAGATATCTGCCTTCGTTGTGTATTTCTAATTTCCATATACCGTGTGGTCTTTCACCCCAAGTGTGAACAGACATAAATGGCCATTGATGAAAACCCGCTTTTGAAATGTCATGAGGCCTTTTCGCAAGCAAAGTGCTTTTGGTACCTTGTGGAGAAGTCAAGTGTATTTGGAGATCCCCTCTTCTTGACGCCGATAAAGACACTTTAGCCTGGAAATTCATATTTCGATCGATTATATACTCCCTACTTTTAATTATCTGAAGTTTAATTAACTTGATGAAAAAGTGAACAAACTGAAAGTTCAGAAAGTTCTTTAAAGTCATTATTGTTCTCAAGTTTATAGAAATAATTTAGTGAACTTAGGTATTCATAAGCTTCATTCGAAATAATATAATATATACATACTCCTTACCTGCACATGCTCTAAAAAATTGACGCCGCTGCATTCTTTGACATGTAACTCAAGAATCAATTGACTCTTTGCAGGTATTGGCCTATAAAGATAGTTTACAAAACGAAGATTATTTTCTAAAGCTTTCAAGTGTTTTGAAAAAAATAAATGTTTTGAAAACCAACCTTCCCATGTGAGGTGCTGATACCTCACAGTTATGTTGCTCAGGAACGGTTCTCCATTTTCGAGCAAGTCGTACCATAGCAGTAGCGTCCATTAATCCATAACCAAAACTGTGACTCACTAAAAATTAAATTATATTATGTATAATATTTACTTATAATCACTACAATTGCACAGGCCTTCAAAGAGTAACGCAGCTTTAAAAGTTGAAAAAAAATCAAACTCTATATGATAAAATTTTTTCGACAAAGATTATTGAAAATTAAGTTTAACAAGATTAAAAATTAACTAGCATCTTTATGATAACATAAAATGTAAAGAGTAAAAGTATTTCTTTAATATTATGCAGATTTATACATTTTAATGGTATAATAAATTTTTTAATATGTTCATTCTTGTGGAAGTTACCATTTCGTCCAATCCCATTGGTTACCCAATCCGGTGCTTTCAAGTTTGCAGGCTTGGCTGTTCTGACTACAATATGTTGCATATCTCTCCATGTTAGATCTTTATTTGCCTCCAGAGCCAAGGCACAGATACCAGCAGCCAATGGGGCGGATGCTGAAGTTCCGGTATGACTGCTAGTGCAGTGATGATGCAGATCAGTAGTTACAACCTGTTTTTCCCCCGTTGATCCAGAGCTGTAAGTTGTGGCTAAAGTTGATGAACATGCCTCACTATACCAAGGCACTAAACCGTTCTCCGTTGCACTACTGATAGATAGAGTCCAAATGCTGTTTGTGTATCCATCACAATTGCAATTATCATGGTCTCTCCCACCATTTCCTGATGCCCATACAAAAATAGAACCCTTCCCATCACGACCCTTGAAACAGAAAATGTTTTATTTTTACGATCCGTATTATATGATTTATGCTCTAGCCATGTAAAAAAAATTTCAATTTGCACTTAAAACATAACTTGAATATTTTAATCTTTACATTTTATAATATTATGAGATTTTATATAGGTTTACATTCAAGTTTTTCGTTATAAAAACTCTCACATCAGGTCTATTGAAATTTTAAGAATTTTAAAATCAAAATAAAACTTTCTATAGTAAGATCTCTACTCTGCTTATATTTAAGTTAAATATCTGATATTAAAAAAGCTTAAAAGGGATTTTAAAAATATTGAACGCAGTTCGTTTTTCACTTATGCTAAGAATCTCTTACTTAAGGTCGTTCACGAAAATTAGACCTCAGGCAAAAATATATAATTTTGCTTTCAAGAATAGCAATATTATTATTAAAGGGCTAATTTGAAAGAGAAAAGATTATTTTTCATGATAAAAATTTGAAACACAAAAAAATAATTTTATTAATAAATTTTATTTTTGCCTAAAACTTATTTTTTTATCGCTTCGAGCCAAATTTTTAAGAATGATGCGATTCTAATAAATCACGGTTCATTTTTTTAGGAAAAATTCAGCCATTAAAGAATTCATTTTCAAAAATTGGAAACGGTCAAGTTGTAGAGAATCTTTTTCCTAAAAAAATGAACCATGATTTATTAGAATCGCATCATTTTTTTAAATTTAGCTCGAAGCGATAAGAAAATAAATTTGGGCAAAAATAAAATTTATTAATAAAATTATTTTTTTGTGTTTCAAATTTTTTTAATGAAAAATAATCTTTTCTTTTTCAAATTAGCCCTTCAATAATAATATTGCTATTCTTGAAAGCAAAATTATATATTTTTGCCTGAGGTCTAATTTTCGTGAACGAACTACCTTAACGAAGAATTTTATAACGTTTAAGAACGCAGAGAGGATTGATAGTATATATTTATGAATGTAATTTTGAAAGTGCATGAACTTTCAAGATAGTAGCTGCATATAATATTTTCGAAGCAAAAGTTTTCACAGAAGCCGTCTAATATTTACGCGTGGCTTATAGAATAGGTATGACCCAAAGTTTAACCCTAGTAAGTTTGAAATTGTAGTATGTGCAAGGAAATGGAATAGTTGAAATTATCAAGACACTTAAAAGCACCAATTAGAAAGTTTCGTTTCCTAGCCAACTTCAGAGCCGATTAAACTCCAGTAGACTTGCCAGAAGGCTTCTCCGTCACCGTTAAAATTGAGTTATTTTCCACAGCACATTTTCCTCAACGACGGAAGAATAATTTATCTAGCAACGTTTACATCAGTGACCTTAATTTTAGCTATAAACGGTTCAATTTTCTCAATCTCGTATAGGAAATGAGAAATCAAAATCTTTTAACTCAAATCACCCAATGGTCCTCAAATCATCAAATAAAAAATTTATTCAGTTTTCAAAAGTGACAAATATTCACCTGACTGATTATTATATGTACTTACAGAATTTATCATTTAAAAAAAATATTCAACAACTTTTCTCCCATAAAAGTTTTATCAGTTTTTTATTTTTCATTTATGAACTACGCTCATAAAATAAGAATTTAATGAGATAAACTCGAATGAATGAAGAATCATATAAAAATCCTTGACATTAGAGTAATGAAAAATTGCCTAATAACGTTTATGTATATAATTTTTACCTTGGTTACGCCTTCGATAAAGGCCCTGGTGGCTAATTCACCTGGTCCATCAACAGTTTTTCCATCGTCATCCGGTCCCCAAGATGCACTGTAAATATCAATGTGTTGCGGATTTAAACTCAAAGATCTTGCTTCAACAGCATCCGTAACATCTCCATCAAGCATACGAACTCCTAGGAAAGAAAAGAAATGACATTAGCACAATTGCTACTTTTTTAAATGTTCTTGAATATATTGAAATTATCATCAATTATTTTCGAACTTATACTCAAGTTTTCTGACTTTTATCAAATTCCCTTTCTAAAATTGCTTTTGCTCCACGAGAACTTACTTATTTAACGCTTTTTGTACATAAACATTCAACAAGAAACTGTATACATGATTAATCAGAATTATTTGCATTTGAATGTTTCTAATACGCAAGAAATTGGGAGCTTTCGGACTGGAAATATATTCATGAAATTTAAAGCTTTTGCGTGTAAACGGTTACCTCCAACTTGAGCATGAAAAGCTACTCCTACAGCACAAATGGAATTGTTTGCGGTTGCAGCAACTTCACCAGCACATCTTGTACCATGCCGATTACTATCTACGAGATCATATCGTGGCATTGGATCTTCGTCGTGGTTATTTACATCATAGCTAGCTTGTGGATCCTGGAAAAGATGTGTATAGATTTCATTAGCGTTTGCTCCGCTTGCCAGACGTTAATATTCTTCTCTTCTGGGAAACAACTTAATTATCGACTTTATAAATACCTATAGTCTCTATCCGTTACAAACGAAATTGACGCTTTCAATTTTACTGTGCAGTTAACGCGTAGCTTGAGGTTTTTTACGGTTAATTGCATAAAGAGGTAAATTATCGTAGAAAAAGGTTAAAAATTTATAAATTACCTATTCAGGAATACGAACTTATACAAATAGCCAGGTAAAAGACAATTTGACGAGTTTATGGCGATAAATTAATAGAAACTAGAAAGAACAAAAACAAATCAGCTCCGTACTGTAATTATCTGGGAGGAATAATACTTCTAGAGCCAGATATGGTAAAGGAAAAAAAATGGCAGAAGGTACAGTACCGGTTAGAATTGTTGGACCACCTGTTTTTCGATAATTGCCTTAATTATCCTAATTTGAATTATGTAAGTGAAAAAATTTGCTCTTTTAATTAAATTCAAAGCTATTAAAATTCTTTATAAAATGAGCCCAGCATAAATTCGTTTTGTTGAATTTTGAAGAAGTTATTGTAGAAATAGACAAGATTTCAATGCTTTCTTAAATTTTAAATAACTTTCGAAATAATAAACATTTTTTAATGTTCTTGGACTCAATTTAAAGCGAAATCTTTACAAAATCAAACCAAATTATTAGCATTAATGTGTAATTTTTTTCTTACATAGTGAACGAGGTTAAATTTCAAATAAAACAGTTGGAAAAATTCCAATAATGCTTTTGCTGAGAAAAACATCTTTATATAAGATATATAAAATATATAATCATGAATTTTCTATAGAATTCCCTTAAAATATATATTCATATAATTTGTATTATGATTTACCTACAGATTAAATATTTTCGAAATTCCCCTGCTTTATTGTTACAATTTTATCTCTTTGCATTATGCAAGAAAAAAATTATACATTTATAATGACAATTTACTAGCATTCTATAGAATCTTAGCTTTAAAATGAGCCGAAGAAGATTTAAAAATGTTGATTGTTTCGAAAGTTATTTAAAATTTAAGAAAACATTGAAATTTGGACTTTTTTGCTATAACTTCTTCAAAATTTAACAAAACGACTTCATTCTGCACTAATTTAAAAGATAATGTTGGTGGCTTTCACATTATTAAGAGTACAAATTTCATCACTCACAGAATCGAAATTAAGATAATTTAAGCAATCATCGAAAAAAAGGTGGTCCCACAATTCTGACCGATAGTGTGGATAAATACTAAACTTGAGCATTTAATTTTTATGAAAATTTTGTTTCATGATAAAATAATAAGGAAATATACTACACTCAGAAAAAATATTTGATTGAATCAATAAATTATTTGTAAATTATATCTTTTACCATATATCAATCCACTAATTTCTTTGTTTTGAAGAAAAATTATTTTGATTCAAACAAATATTTATTTGGTTCAAAGATATTTTGTTTAAATCAAACAAATTTTGTTTCATTTAAACAAAAATTTCTTTACATCAAAGAAAGTGTTTCAAACAAATAAATTTTTTAATTCAATAAAATATTTTTTCTGAGTGTATTTATATTTGCAATCTTGGATGATTGGCTTTAGGGTCCATAATTTTTAAAATCTGCCCGCTTCGCGGGCACATTCTCATCACGCGCTACGCGCGCAGCTCGCTTCGCTCGCAAGTTTGAGCGCGCCTAGGGCACGCGATTCGTTCGTCGCGCTTCGCGCTCGGTCTTGTGCTCTCCGCATACATTTAAGTTTATTTCTTATAATTTGATACTGAAGCTCAAACTAATTTTATAATTATATTACAGATGATGTGAATTACACATTTTCTCAAAGTCACTCTATTTCTTTTTGAATTTAAGTTAAACAGGAAATTCAATTTACTTAAGGCTCTATCAGCCTTAAGGAACACATTCTCACCATGACGCTTGCGCTTCGCGCTCGATTTTCTGTATATATTTCAGTATAACTTTTTAATAAATTACATGATTAAAATAATTTATTTTCTTCCAAATCTCTCAAAAAGAAAAAACAATCTTAGAACTTATTTAAGGAAACGATTTTACAGAACAACGCTTATTTCGTATCTCACATATTTTGGTGAAAAAAATCGAATTTTTTTAATATTAAAAATCAAAACATAAAATATACATCCTGTTCCGAAATGTCTTAATGAGAATTTGTAAACCTCATTTAGGCAAACAATTTTCCAGATAAACGTTTTTTTTGTATCTCACATATTTTGTCTAAAAAATGGAATTTTTGAATTTTAAACGTATTTTTTGGAATTAAAACGAAAAATATATGTTTTACCAGAAACTGCGTCAGACAAAATTTGTAGATCTTTTTGAAACGAACAACTTTGTATTCTTACGTTTTTTTCGTATTTTACATATTATTGTTAAAAAATTGAATTTTGGATTTTCAATAGTTTTTTTTTTAATTAAAAAGAAAAATATGCATCTTATGAAAAAATGTTACAATTCAAATTTGTAGGTCTTTATGTAGAAAATAATATTGTATCATAACGTTTTTTCGTATCTCGTATAATTTAACTGGAAAATGGAATTTTGATATTGACTTTTTTCGAATTTGAATATGCTGTAACATTTCTAATTTTGATTTAATCAAAAAATGTTATCAGGATAATTTTTAGAGATTTATGAGCACTATCTAAAACCAGTATTAAAATTTTTGATTTTTTCAAAAAATTATTTTCAAAAACACAAAAGTAGTGCTCAATCCCTCAATTTTGATTGCATGTGGCTGGTTAACGAACTTGTCCTTACTTTTTCGGCTCCAATAAAGGGTACCAAAGCTCAATTCAATATGATGATTCTATCGAGAGTTATGCCGCACACGACCTACAGACAGACAGACAGACAGACAGACACTTTCGTAAAAACCGTTTTTTCTGACTCAGGGGGTCTCAAAACGTAAAGATTTGATAAAAATTTCAAAAGTCATTTTTCACATAAAACCAATACCTTCTCATCCATGATGAGAATGTAAAAAAACTGTAGTTTTAATCAAACGTTTCGACTCTGATTGGAGTCCTCATCAGTGATCTTTATTTCTAAAATATGAAAAACGTAAGTAGTAAATATTGCACATATGAATCCTATTTTCGGGTAGAACGTTGGTATTGTTAAAAATAAAAACATGAGATAATTTACATAAAATTGTACAGAAATTTTTTTTTTTTTTTTTTTTTTTTTGAGAACGCATTAAAATTCTTGTGGATTAATATTGATAAACTTTAAAAGCACCTAAGCTAAAAAAACTAGACCACGTTTACATACAAGTGTAACTGAAAATATAGATGCGAGTACATAAATATCAAAAAGGAGGTAGGGTTTTCGTAACAGTAAATATCTATAAAAATAGTTTTTGAAGACCTAAGAGATAAGTAATTCAGTAACTTACATAGTTTTCTTTTAAATCGGGATGATCTTTTTCTAGGCCATCGTCAAGGATAGTAACAACTACTCCACGACCAGTGATTCCTTCGGCCCAAGCCCCCTGAACATTCATGTCTAATCCATTACCTCGATTCTATAAAATAATATATATTGCACTTTTTGATAACCTACTGTAGAGAGATGGGCATTATATACACACTCTTTTAAAGTTTTTTCGTTACAATTATTATATAAAATTATATTATAATAATCAGTTAACAATTTGATGAATTTCAAAAATTCACTTTAAGGGATCCGCCACCTTTAATTGGTATATTTTTGATTTTTTTTACATTTTCCAAAAATGTTATTTTTTTATTCTTTATACTTTTCTGAGTATGTGTGTAAATTTTCAGGGCAATCTGATTGTCTTTCTTGGAAAAATAAATAAAATTAATAGAAACTACGATTTACGAATAAAGCGTTTTTTGCGAAAATTAGCTTTTTACATAAAATAGTTTGTTTATTTATTTACTAATATTTTTGAATTATATGGAACGTAGTATATAACAGGTATCCCTATAAAAACACAACATATATATTGCCTTTATGTATATACATATATGATTTAGTAACAATGTTGGCTGCCTGCCTCTAACTTACTCACTTTAAACTCCGTTTTCCGCAAGTTGTGATTTTCCGTGTTTGTTGCAACATATGTTTGCATAAAATCTAAAGTATTAAACACAGGGCCTTGAAATTTTTACCACGTATTCTTTGTTATATTATCAATATTTTTGGGTATGGAAAGCACTATAGCTAAAAATTATCTACAAAAAATTTGTATCAAAAAAATGCCCAAAATTTTATAGTTTAAAAATACATAAAGATGCTGGAATTTTAAAAAATACCCAAAATCTTTCTAAATAAAGGTATTTAATATAAAAAAAATTATATGGAAGGTCTAAACTCAAAAAATAAAAATATTAAAGGTGGCGTATCCCCTTAAGATCAATTTCATTATAAGAACTTTTGTGAAAATTAAAAATATACAATTATGGATTTATTCAATCCATCCTACCAATTATAACTAGAATTGTCAAAAACTCTTTTATTTGTGGCAATATTTTCAGATAAGAAAATCTAAAATATCAGCAGTGAACATTTGGTACAGTATGGAAACTTCTATTGTATAGTTGAGAGAGATTTGTGCTATATATTTACCAAATACCACATCAGAGGCCACCTATCGTCATTTATAATCGTCTGCGTGTTAAATTGACCATGTTTTATAATTAAGTCTCTCTTAGAACGTGATTTTGCTCGTTGCTGTTCTGCTCGGCGAACTCGATAATCTTGTAGTAATCGCTTGTGCACTTCAGTATGCGGTTCAATTGATCTTTTTCTCACTAATCGGTGTTCCAAGTGATACCAATCATTGACAATCTGAAAAAATGAATAAATTCACGTTACAATACTTAAAATCATGTTAGAATGTTCATTTTAGAATTAGTATTGACAAATATAATCATTATTCAGGGAAACTTTCGGTTTAGATTACCCAGAAAGTGAAATGACCAATTTTAAATAATTCATGACAGTCACGAAATTTTGCAAGTAGTCCCCAATCACAAAATACACAGTTCGTGTATGAATTACCATTTAGCAGTAGATTCGAATTGAAAAATTAATTGCGATTCTAGTCACATAAAGAAAGTCATACATGAACATCACTCTACATATCAGTTTATCTAATTTAAGCTCACTGCTTGAATTTTAAATTATTATGATGGATGTGTCAATAATTACATAATCGAAATCGCTGAATAATATGGGGTAGATAACTACGTTTATGCAGGGAGGTGTGATGTTTCATTTTGCCAAAGAATAATAATGGGACGTTCGGAAACTTCTAGTTTCATCGCCCATTATTTTATTTACAATTATAAACATATATGTACATTTTACCAAAAAACGCAATTCTTGCCTCGTTTAATATAGTATTTATTTGATTACTTAATAACATATTCAAAATTTAGGATACATATTTATTAAAAACGAGTGTTTCTAAATTTAGTTCCACAATTGACCTCTTTTCGAATAGGTAAGTAAGGGTTTAATGATCCAGGATCACCAGGGCATTTATGAATTCGTAAACGAATTTCATATTTCTGCTTCTTCCATTCGCCAGAAGGTTTATATTTCGGAACAATCTTTCGCAGCTCCAGTTCTGGTTCTGGTTCTGGTTCTGGTTCTGGTTCTTTTACTGGTTTTTTTACTAGAGGCTCAGGAGGACAAATTGTTGAACAATTATCACTTGACCGCATCTTTACAAAGCTTGGACACTTGCTCAATTGATATTTCAGGGCCCCAATGCTTGGTTTGAGATCGAGGACATTTTCCATTTTATTACATGGTTTCCGATCACAATAGTTTCCAAGTGCAGACATAGTGGGACAAATTTTCGAGGCATTGATCAAATTTGACTTTCGAGAACCTCCGAGACCAGTTGTACAAACAGGTGTTTTTCTTTTTGATCTATAAAAACAGTTATTGTTTTTATTTAATTTTAGTGTGCCAAGTTTAATTAAGATATAAATATATTGATATAATTACAGAGGTTTTTGTATACATTGCTGTGGTTTTGGAATTGTACATTTGGGTGAACATGATTTTAACTGTCGAGATGGCATTTCTGGAAATGGTGATGATGAGCATGAAGAGGTTCTCTGGTTTTTATTTTCTTTAACTGATTGCTCAAGCTTCATCGGATGTGATCTAATTATTGTGTTAGCGAGATATTAATGATGTTTTGGAATTATTATTGAATTTTCAGAAACATAATTACATAGTAATTGTAACTAATACGTCCCAACTAATTGCTTATAGTAAAAGCTACTAAAAATGTTATCAGTTTTACTAAGATAGTGTGGTTAAAATAGTCAATTTGTTACATACACTACCGGTCAGAATTGTGGGACAACCTGCTTTTCAATGATTGCTTAAATTATCCTAATTTGAATTACGCGAGTGAAAAAATTTATTCTCCTAATTAAATTCAGAGCTATCAAAATCCATTATAAAATGAGCCCAGGATGAATTCGTTTTATTCAATTGTGAAGAAGTTATTGCAGAAATAGACAAGATTTCAATGCTTTCTTAAATTTCAAATAACTTTCGAAATAATCAACATTTTTTAATGTTCTTGGACTCAATTTAAAGCAAAATCTTTACAAATTCAAACCAAATTATTAGCATTAATGTGTAATTTTTTTCTTACATAGTGAACGAGGTTAAAGTTCAAATAAAACAGTTGGAAAAATTCTAATAATGCTTTTGCTGAGAAAAACATCTTTATAAGATATATAAAATATATAATTATGAATTTTCTATAGAATTCCTTTTACATATATAATCATATAATTTTTATTATGATTTACCGACAGATGAAATGTTTTCGAAATTTCCCTACTTTTTTGTAATTTCAACTCTTTGGATTATGCAAAAAAAAGTTATTGATTTATAAAGACAATTTACTGCAATTTTGTAGAATCTTAGCTTTAAAATGAGCCTAAGAACATTAAAAAATGTTTATTATTTCGAAAGTTATTTAAAATTTAAGAAAACATTGAAATTTGGACTTTTTTGCTATAACTTCTTCAAAATTTAATAAAACGACTTCATTCTGGACTAATTTAAGAGATAATTTTGGTGGCTTTCACATTATTAAGACTACAAATTTCATCAATCACAGAATTAAAATTAAGATAATTTGAGCAATCATAGAAAAACTAATCTAATTTATAGAAGCTTTTACTAAAAGTAATTAGTTGGAACGTATTACACTGTTAGAAATTTCTGTATCAAACTTCCATTACTTGTAATGGAAGCTTTTTTCAGTAACATGTATTAAATTTAAAATACTTTCATCTTAAAAAATACAAACTTCTATTTCAATTTTAATACACATATGTATATATTTTAATAATGTTTGTTAATTTTAATATATTTTGATTGAAAAGTTATTAAATTTAATATGAATGTATATTAATTTTTCATAATATACAAATCTATTAATTATAATTTACCACTTTTAAATTAAAGTCTATTAAAATTAATGAGGTTCTTAACAGCGTAGTTAAAATTGCCTTAGAAATTTCTCTCAGTGTATTGAATCTTAAAAAAGTTTGCATTGGTTGAGATAGTTGCAAAGTATTTTCGGTAATTATATAGAAAGATATTCCAAAAAAGTAAAATTGCTTTGATTTAAATTGTTGCAACTAATTGCATAATAATTAAGACGCATACGAATTTCAAGGACTCACTTTAAAGATAAAAATAAATTTTAAATGTACTGAAAATGTATTCATATGATAAGTATTAAATATGACACGCAATATAAGTTTCATTTTCTGATAAAAATACAATTTTGGGTAATAAGACAGATATTTTAAATCTTTTGTTATTTAAGGAGAGTTTATCATAGCTTCATTAAAAAAACATTGAAAGCTCTTTTATCAATTTATTTTAATTCGAATAAAATCTATAATTAATTGCAAAAGTACATATGATTTGTAAAGTCTTATCACTCTAGCAAAAACCCGATACAATATTTTTAACTTTTTTGACTCAATTTTCTATATATTTACATAAAATAAAATAAACAATCTTTATACATCGATCAAAATAAATTGATATTTAGAAGGCGGAATCAAAGAAAATAAGACGATATACCGAGGTGGTGGTGTGAAAATCCATATAGCCTTTGGGGGAACAATTTTCGATGACTTACTACCTTTACAAGAATTTGACTTTGGAACTGTAGAAGATGATGAGTACGATCGTGAATCTCGAGATAATGTTACTGAAGGTGATGACACCCCCAGAAAATATTTTTTTTCATCATTCATCACGGAGCTACATTTAATAAATTTTTAGAAAAAGAAAAGATACAGTCATTTTATATATAGTGTCAAAATTAATTTGTGTGATATTTAAAATTACTGACACAACATACCTATAATAATTTTCAGAAGAAGAGTTTCTAACTTTATGATTCATTAACTTCTTGGCCGCACATTCTTGTAAAAGAACAAAGAAAATTGACATATTATAAATCTCACCATTATATTATTTGATATACTTGACGGATGATGCGGAAAACGCTAATCTTAAGGGGATCTGCCACCTTTAATTGGTATATTTTTGATTTTTTTGATATTTTCCAAAAATATTACTTTTTTATTCTCAATACTTTTCTAAGTATGTATGTACATTTTCAGGGCAATCTGCTTTTTTTTCATGGAAAAATAAATACAATTAAAAGTTACTACTATAAGACTTTACTTTAAACTCCATTTTCCGCAAATTATGTTTTTCCGTGTTTATTGCAACATATTTTTGAATAGAATCTAAAGTATTAGACACAGGCCTTTGAACTTTTTACCACTTATTCTTTCTTATATTATCAATATTTTTAATTATTAAAAGTATTGTACTTTTTATTTTATTTGTAACTATTTTTCAGTCATGTCACTTTATTTTCGATACCCAAAAAGTTGCTACGCATTGTAAGGAACAAAATAAAAAAAGAATCATGACAATTGGTTAAAAAACAAAAAAGTTATTCAAAGTCAAAAAATGTCAAAAATAATGCCCAAAAAACTCAACATTTTTAGTTTAAAAATACACAAAGGTGCTGGAATTAAAAAAAAAACCCAAAATCTTTCTAAATAAAGATACTAAACATAAAAACAATTATATGGAAGGTCTAAACTCAAAAAATTAAAATATTGAAGGTGGCGTATCCCCTAAAGCATTAATTTTTGTGGGCGTAAATACATTTTAAAAGTTTTAATCTGTCAATGCTGTGATTTTTAAATAAAGATATTTTTCAAATATATTGTTAAACATTCCTCTATGCAAATTGATGAAATCATTGAATAATAATTATAATTTTATAATTATATAAATTATATTTTTTATTTTCAAGAATTGTATTATTTGGGATACTTGAATATTAGAAAAGTCGGAATTCATAAAAGTGCGTTATATAAGTTTGGAACGATCGCCAAGTGGAATTATATAATCAACCTCGTTGTAGTGTCGTTGACGCTTTTTCTAAAAGTAAAGTATTGTCGTCTTGGTTCTTTGTTGCATGTAGATAATTTCTATTATTACGTTTGTAATGAGAACGCAGGAAATTTTGCTTTGATGTTGAAGATCGTTTTTGTAGTGGTAAAGATGATGCGAACTGTGGCTTCCCTAAAAGCAAGAAATAAATGGTTTTCGTTCCTCTTTGTATCGGAGAGTACAAAGTTATCTTGCGATATTAAAACACGACAAAGAAATAAATAGACTTTTAAACCTTCTGATGACATCATTTCAGATGAATTTAAGGGAAAAACATTTCTCTGCACTAAACTGAATAGCGACGTTGCTGACGATGTTATATTATCGGGTCTATATTTTGAAAAATCAAGTAGTTAAATTCAAGTATGATATATTGTAATTTTATTCTTTTTTTAGGGAATCTATTTTTTAATTTTGTCATTACAAAATTCACCTAATATAAAGAAATTTCCAAAGGATAAAACATACCCTGAGATATTAGAATAACAAGAGATTGTTGGTTTGAAGGATTGTGATGATCTTGATTCCTCTATTCTCGGCATATAAAAAAATAAATGTACTTTATCTTTATAATGAATAATTACTGATAAAATTTCATCATTTAATAAGTAAATATATCAGCATCACTTTTACAACCTTCGTACGACGTTGCAGCCAATGATGATATTAATACTGATGGACTTGATGATAATTCGTGAAAACTACTGTTGTTTTTAGTATACAGATTTTCGAATTTCTCATTTTCAACTCTAAAAATATAATTCAATTCAATTTACCTATGCTAAAATGAATAGAAAGCTAATTAAAGAGTTTTATTTTAGAACATAACCTGGGAGATGGATGAGGCTCATTAGAATCATCACAAGTAGAAGAAAAAGAAGGAGGTTTAGAAAAAGAAAATTTATGATCTCTAGGTGATAAATTACATCCTAGCAGTCCAGGATGAGTATTATATGTTTTTATTGGATGAATTTCTGCATTGTTTTGTTTAACCTCCGATAAGTATGATTTAATTATTTTTGCCTTAGATATGTTGACACTTGGTAAATCTTCCCGACATTTGAAGAAAGAAAGTTTTTGCTGTACCAATGAATTTTCTTTGCTTTTCTGACTATCTGTCCAACTTTCTGAGTATTTAGAGCTTTTTATGCATTGCGGAACAGACACGCCAAAGTTATTGCAATTTTTAACAATTGTGGAAACAATATTAGTTGCCTAGTATAAAATAAGCAAATGAGATTTTTCGTTCTGAGGATCCGATTTTATCTATTATATTTATACTTTGTTTTTTATATAATAAAAGTAATTTGTAAAGCGATTAGTAAAATTTTCTTACCCTTCTGATTATACATCCTAACATTTTTTGTGGTAAATTGTTTTTCTGTTTTTATTGATCATTTTACATTTTACATTATGAGATAAAATTTGGAGCCAAATCTGACATCTTGCAAGTTATTATGACGGATAGCTTGTAAGTTGTTGCAAATAAATACATATATACATATGTATTTATACTGTTATGCAGCAAACGTCAGTTAACTTAAGATTTAAAACTATTTTTAAAAAAAAACATAAATTTTTAATTTGTGGATATGAAAAATGAGTCATCAAATTTCTGACCATTAAAATGAAATTATTTCTTTTTATCATAAAATATTTATATTTATTGAATATTTTGAATATTGGAAATCAATATACCCAAGTCCACGAAATATATCTAATCAACTTACATTACTTGGTCAGTTTACGATGGCTTGTTCAAATTTGATCTAACAGTTAAATCACAGGCCATTAAACTAGATTTAGGCATTTCAACTAGGTAGCTTCTAAACTATGGGTACAACCGTTTAACTAAGTTAACTAATGTAATTGTCTGTTTGATGACTGCTTTAATCAAGTCTTTGATTACTCTGAATTTTCAAATGACATAGATTTTATGACACGACCGATATTTTTTGAATTATTTATTGTAACGAAATAAAATAAATACACTAATCATAAGATTACATAACTGACATACACAATTTGTGTATCAAATTTACAATAACAAATTTAAAGAATGTACATCTGTTTGTGTTGAAGTACGGCGAATATTAAATGAAACCGATTACAATTTTTCAGATTTGTTATTGCAAGTACTCGGGAACTCAAATCATTGTCTTTAATTCTTAAATAACTGTGGTAAAAGATACGTCTAAACCGGATATGTATGAGAAATTTATTAATTTATCTCGTAACGAATTCTTTTTAAATAACTTTATATGCCAAAAATTAGTGCTGAGGGCACTACCAGAGTTTCATATTTTATTTTATATTTATCGTTCTTTGTTCACATTGTTAAAAATCTTATTATTTTAATAGACTTTAATATACAAGTAGTAAATCAAAATTGATAGATTTGTGTATTATGGGAAATTAATATACATTTGTATTAAATTTAATAACTTTTCAATCAAAATATATTAAAATATATACACATGTGTATTGAAATTCAAATAAATGTTTGTATCTTCTAAGATAAAGGTATTTTTAATTTAATATATGTTACTGAAAAAAACTCCCATTACATATAATGGAAGTTTAATACGTAAATTTCTAAGAGTACACTATAGTAAACTTAATTTGATTAGTGCTGGGAAATTTAATTTCTCTTGTGGATATTTTAAATAATGTAATACTACTTTATTGGGTTTACTCTCGTGATCATATTATGACAATCAAAAGGCCTTTTTTCACATAAAATTACATAGTAATAACTCACATTATGTCCTTGTTGACTTTGGTTGCTCTATACGAGCATAAAATCCAAGTTATGAAAACAAATTAAAATTTGTATTTAACTTCCTTATTTTCAATTTTTAGTCTTATCAATAATATAATTATACAGGGTTATTAACTCGGTGTTTGCAAACATGGATGGAAAGTAAGTAGATCTTATTTGTTTTAATAATTTTGAACCACCAAAAAAGAAAATTTACCAGCATTGAGAATCAAGAACACATTAACGTGCACCTCGTCGGTTTCTCAGGAGTTTTATTTATTAATGGTGAAGACAATAAAAATCTGATGACCACGATAAGAAGTGGACCATAAGCATAAATATAAAAACGTTCTTTCTCAACGGAAAGAAAGTCATAAATGAGTGTCATTACTTCTCGTAAAAAAAAATTGATTTTTTACAATTAATCATTCACTTCACTGACTGTAACAGTGAATTAATATAAAATATATCTAATAATTAAAAAGAAAGTCTTTGGCTATAAAACACCAAGGACGCCATGTAAGTATACAATAATTTTAGTTTCTAAATCAGGAACTCATTAAATTAAATAACTAAAAGTATATGATTAAATAAGTATAGGAACAACCACTTATTTGGTCAGTGCATGAGGTTGATTTGAGTATCGGGATAAATTTTCCTTCTTTATAATTTAATACATTGTTATTTTTTCTTCTTGTACTGGAAATATATACTTATTGTAGCTTTTTATTTTTCCTAACTTTTTTAACAATTTTATATCAACTTCAACTTCATTTCGTAAAGCTTTTTTTAGTTTCCCTACATTCATTACAATGTTAATTTCATTGAAGGGAACGTTCTTTCTTTTACGAGCTTTACATAATTTTGCAATTATCTTTTTAAACCCAACACAGCTAAGTACTTAGGAAAAAGAAAATAATATAAAAAAGGCAACAAAGGATAATTATAAAATGTATTTTCTTCGCATATTAAAACAATTGAAAATGTGAAATGTATTCATGTCGCATAAGTATACAAAAGAGAAAGAATTCTTTCACACAAATTATTAAATTCTCCTTTTATATCGTTTATATTTTATATTATTTATATTATACTTCATTTATATATTTAAATTCTCAAATATTGTCAGCAATACTACACAAAATTGAGGGCATACATTAAATACATTACACAGGTCTACATGGTTTTGTTATGGAGTAGCTGAGGTAGATTTCCGAAGTAATTTTTGGCGTAGAATCGGAATCCGGGCTCAGAATTACTCCATCACGTCAGGTTTTCGAGTAATCCTAACCTAAAAGTGCAAAAAACACGATTTTTCGCTATATTTGAGCATCGATAACATCGCGCTCCGTTCTTTCTAGACCTCGCGCTTCGCGCTCGGTCTTGTGCTCTTCGCATACATTTAAGTTTATTTCTTATATTTTGATACTGAAGCTCAAACCAATTTTATAATAATATTACAGATGATGTGAATTACACATTTTCTCAAAGTCACTGAATTTCTTCTTGAATTTAAGTGAAACAGGAAATTCAATTTACTTAAGGCTCTATCGGCCTTAAGGAACACATTCTCATCATGAGACTCGCGTTTCGCGCTCGATTTTCTGTATACATTTCAGTATAACTTTTTAATAAATTACATGATTAAAAGAATTTACTTTCTTCCAAATATCTAAAAAAGGAAAAACAATCGTAGACTTTATTTAAGGAAACGATTTTGCAGAACAACGCTTATTTCGTATCTCACATATTTTGGTGAAAAAAATTGAATTTTTTCAATATTAAAAATCAAAACATAAAATATACATCCTGTCCCGAAATTTCTTTATGAGAATTTGTAGACCTCATTGAGGCAAACAATTTTCCATCTAAATGTTTTTTTTGTATCTCACATATTTTGTCTAAAAAATGGAATTTTTGAATTTTAATCGTATTTTTTGGAAATGAAACGAAAAATATATGTTTTATCAGAAACTGTGTAAGACAAAACTTGTAGATCTTTTTGAAGCTAACAACTTTGTATTCTTACGTTTTTTTCTTATTTTACATATTATTGTTAAAAAATTGAATTTTGGATTTTCAATAGTTTTTTTTTTAATTAAAAAGAAAATATGCATCTTATGAAAAAATGTTATAATTCAAATTTGTGGGTCTTTATGTATTCAATAATATTGTATCATAACGTTTTTTCGTATCTCGTATAATTTAACTGGAAAATGGAATTTTGATATTGACTTTTTTCGAATTTGAATATGCTGTAACATTTCTAATTTTGATTTAAGCAAAAAATGCTATCAGGATAATTTTTAGAGATTTATGAGCACTATCAAAAACCAGGATTGGAATTTTTGATTTTTTCAAAAAATTATTTTCAAAAACTCAAAAGTAGTGCTCCATCCCTCAATTTTGATTGGATGTGGCTGGTTAATGAACTTGTCCTTAATTTTTCGGCTCCGATAAAGTGTACCAAAGCTCAATTCAATCTGATAATTCTATCGAGAGTTATGCCGCACACGACCTACTACAGACAGACAGACAGACACTTTCGTAAAAACCATTTTTTCTGACTCAGGGGGTCTCAAAACGTAAAGATTTGATGAAAATTTCGAAAGTCATTTTTCACATAAAACCAATACTTTCTCATCCATGATGAGAATGTAAAAAGAGCCACTTTTCAGCTTTTCAATTCACTACTTACATTTCCCGTCAAATATTGGTATCGGTCTCATATTTAAAAAATAATGAAAATTCGCGAAGTTATCGATGTTCAAATATAGCGAAAAACCGTGTTTTTCGCACTTTTAGGTTAGGATTACTCGAAAACCTGACGCAATGGAGCAATTCTGAGCCCGGAGATATCGGTATTTCTATAACAATCACAACCTCATATTTTGTAGACCTGTGTTATGCACGGTGAAGAAAGATTTGCTGTATTAGCAAACGGATTGTTGATACGCAACCTACAAAATTTTTTTTTACTGTCCTTACAAAATTTTAGTTCTCCCAGAAAACAGCAAACAAAAAATTGTAGGCTGTATATCTAGTGCCCTTTTTAAAAACTATAAGTATAATCCTATTTTTAAAAATTGAAATTATCTAGTACTTGTAATCAATTCCCCTTTATTTCTGTTATTATTTTACATTATTACAAACCGATAAATTCATTATTTCAATAATAAATATGTCGACTGTAAATTTGCAGCATCTACCGCGAAAAATAATTTTGCATTAGGTGCACTTAATTTTATAATTGAAATAACAAATTTATCATTTTTTAATTTTTAGAAATGACGAAATACACAAAAAAACATTGTTTTCACCCCCACTAAGATTTTTATTTTTAAAATATTGTATTGCATTATATATGTCATAGTGTATTATATCCACGAATCGGGGATAAAGTTCGCTATTTCAAAATAAAATAATAATAAAATAGTAAATTACAAAATGTAAGATATTTAGAAAACCTCTAACTCGAGGTTTTCTGTCCATGTTGCACATCAAACAGTATAAAGCTCTATTGAAAATTCCAATGCCGTAAATCACGACAGAAATTGGGATAGTAAACGGCGTAGATTATAATATTACGAACATTATTTCCAAAATTAGTACCTACAATCATTAATTAACATAATACAAAAGAAAATTAATAAACATAAACTATGTTATTTCAATTTAAGACTTTTTTTGTTCCAGATGACTAGAAGGGTTGGAAATGCTTCCGACTAAAATGCTTTCAGAACTTCAAAAAGAGATTGAAAAATTGACAATTTTTTTACAATGAATTATTGTAGAAAATTTTAAAAATGCGTAGTATCATACTAAAGATTTTCCCAATTGTGGGTATGGACAATGAGATTGATTATTCAGAATGTACACGAAATGTACCCAAGTTTTCATATAATATCATACATAAAGTTTTCTTTGGTTTGAGTCTAAATATAAAATACCTATGTAAATATTTATTTGGTATAAAGCAATTGAGAATAACATTGCTTCCGAATAAAATACTTTAAGATTGAACATTATTTGCAATAAACTGCTAATTTGGCAAAAAAAATTGTGCACAAAATTATAAGTAGAAGTTTTTTTGGTATAAAGTAGAGTTTAGAAAACATTAAAATTTTTTTGTGGCATACAGTGATTTTTGCAAACAAGCTGAGTTGAAAAATCTGAAAAATTGAGTAGCCTCGTGTTGAAGATTATACAAATTGTAAATTTCTGAAAATACATTATAATTCAAGAAACCCCTAAACTGATTAAAACATGAGTCATAAATATAGTTGTGATATTTTTCAAAGAAGCAAGCGAGAAGCTATATATTACTAGAATAAATAATGTACAAAGAAATAATAAAGAAATAATTTTCAAACATTTTAATTCTTATTTAAATTGCCGATTAACAGCAAAAATTCTTGAATTAAATATTTACAAAACGAATAAAGCATTAACATTGTTAGGAAGAAAAAAAAAGATTTACTGTTTAATTTTCCATCAATATATATATTCTACTAGCGGGTCATAAAGTGAATTTTATTGCCCCCTGTGAGACGAATTAATCCATTTTTTGATTCCCCCATAGGAAAAAAATTGTGTGCAACTAAACTGAAGTTTAGTTGCATAAGTTTAGTTGAATAAGTTTATTTGCCCAGTTGCACAATATATTCTATTTTTCGACCCGTAAAGGACAATAAAATGCATTTTCTTACCCAATGGTAGAAAAAAACATTCGTCTTCCTTAGTTGCGCAATATACTATTTGAGTATTATTCATCAATATGAAGATAGAAATAGATAATACAAATTTATGTTCAATGGAAAAAAAAATTGCAAACTTCAGTTAAATTACGAAATATGTTTTCGACTACAGTTGTTATCGAAGCAAATATAATTCCAGGTATTTCAAAACATAATTATTAATTTACTCTTATTAAAGATCTATGTTCTTTTCTTACATCAGAATTTATAGCTCATATACTTACTCTAAACCGTACATAACAAAGAGTAGTCATATTACCTGAAATTAAAAATCCAAGTATCGATGTTAAACATATTATATTTATTCGCGTGATAGCACTTGATAAAAGAATTTGTTAAGGTGAACTTTATTTGTAGATAATAAATTTAACGCGGTCATAAAGATTTATAAAAGGCTTACTATGCTCCTTTCCAATCATAAACAAATTTATTATTTTATCTAGCATATATATGTAAGATTGTTCAAACTTGTTTAATTAATGTTTACCAATCTTCGTTTTCTAAAGCCAGCAAAATGAGAATCGCTCTTGTTTGCTTGCTGTGTTCGCTTCTAATTGACATCTACGCTAGAGGTAAATTTATTGTAATATTCTACAATATATACATATTTTAGTAATATTAAAAATTAAATTCTCAAAAAAAAACCATTAAAGTAGAAACAGGTATATGTAAAAGTTTTACATGGTATTAAATTCTTAAATAATAGTAATTTGTGTCAGGGACTTTTTTATTTGTTTATTCAAACAATTTTTTTAGTGCATTAAATGAATCACTTTTATATAATATACGAAGCAAAAAGAATTTGTGATGTATTTTGTTAACATTTATGGAATTAAACTGAAATAAATGTATACATGTCAAATAAATATGTTGTATTATCATCATCGTATTTGAAGCGTGACAGTGCGAAACGAAGTAAAAGGCGAAATTTCAATTTTACGGGAGAGTGAAAAAACATTGTGTAAAATCGAATTTGATATTTTAAAAAAACACTATACTTCGGAGCTGAAAAGTTGCTGAATCAATACCAAAAAAGTTTGATTGCAGAGAAGCTTTCAGTTATGATAAAATATAGTTCAAAGTTGACACAGGAAAAAAGTTTGATCGAAAAAAGTTATTACGTTCTGAGAAAATCAAGTTTGAATGAGACAGTGTAGCAGCGTAACCGACGCTTCTTTGCCTTTTGATATAATGGGAAAAATAATATAAATTTTATACATATATATATTTTTTTTTTGTTAAAACATGAAGTTATTTCAATAAATATCCATGCTGAGTAAAATAAAAAATATATTTTTATAAAAAAAGTCTTTCTTTTGAATGATTATGAAAATCGATTTTTTTATTACTATTAGAAAAAAACATTTCCTTTGCCTCGTTTTGCATTGTGACCCTTCATCCATATGTCAATAAATTAAAACTTATAAATAGCGGTTGAATATATGTTTTTTCAGTTCTTACGCATTTTCTATTTAATGTGTGATTAAATTTTTTAAACTTGTTATATTTATTTTATTTCACGAAATGGCTCATACTAGATAATATAAATTCTAAATAATTTATTATTCCGTAATATGTGAAAACCTAACACACATGGCCAAATTAAAATTTTTTTTTTAAGGAAGCCATATTTGTGATATTTTTGTGATGTTATATAAAAATTGAGATTTATTTACTGATAAACCACATCATTATATTTTTCAATTTTGGTTTATAACATTTACTACTTTGCAGAATTTAATTCAGAAATGTTAATGAGAAAAATAATTCGAGATGAGCATGCCCCATCTGAATACTATACATTTATTGGTATAATAAGAAAAAGTCGTAGTGAAGCCATTTGTAGTGGATCTTTGATTACTACACTGCATCTTTTAACTGCTGGCCATTGTGTTTATAAAGCCAGATTTTATTGTTATCCTAAATATTTTGGAGTATACGTCGAAGTTGGATCACAAGGTCCTCATAATAAAAATGACACATCACATGCAATTATACACATAGATATTCACGAAAAATTTCATCCCTATAAAAAGAGCTTTCATGACGATATTGGACTCATAACGGTATCTTGTTAAACTTATGTCTTAATTAGCAATATATGAATTAGATATATATTGGAACCATCATAACATTAAAATGTTTTTTAGTTGGAAAATCCAGTTGATTTGAATAAAAATGACGTATCGCTGATCAGTTTGCCAGAATATGATCCTCCAATAGGAGGACAGGGTGAATCTATAGGATGGGCTACAGAACTGTTAAACGAATCTGACGACAGCATTACAGGTCTGAAGTATATGAAAAAGATGGATATTAGATTTTTAAACAATGATTATTGCCAATTAAAATATCCAGATCGGGTAATTCTCAGCAAACAAATCTGCTTGTATCCAATCAATGATAAAGATGCTTTCAGTCAGGTCAGTATCTCTAATTAATAAATATTGTAGAATATTAAAAATGTTGCCTGATTAGCTTTAGGGTCCATAAATGAAAAAAAAACAGTAGTTTGTTAAATAAATAAAATACTTTGACATCTTTTTCAAAATGTTAACATCAAAAAAGAGGGTACAACGCACAAAAAAAAGTCCAGTTAAAACAACCGGAATTCCGGTTAGGCCATATTTAACATTATTTTCTGGTTATTTGAACCAGATTTTCTAGTGATTCCTAAAATATCTGGTAAAAATAACCTGAATTTCTAGTTATTTTAACCAGAAAATAATGTTAATTATGGTCTAACCGGAATTCCGATTATTTTAACTGGATTTTTTTTTGAGTGAAGTTATTTAAATAAAAATGGAATTGAAAAACTTGTTTAATATCATAACATTTTCTATATTACAGGGAGACAGTGGCGGACCTGGGATATATAGAGGTCAGGTGGTAGCAATAATGTCTTCTTATAAAAAATTGAAAAAATATCCTTGCGTTGCTACAAGAGTTCATAGTTATTTAGATTATATTAAAAGAGCGAAAATCCGAGGTTCTCTAAGAAGAATTCTAACTAAAGAAAGAAAACTAAGACGTAAAAATAACTTTGAACACTGGAAATAAAAATTTCCTGTTATTACTATTGCAAAACGTGTACAATAATTCAAAAGTATTAAGTATTAAAATTAAGTATGTAAAATCCATTGATAAAAAAATAAACATATATTTTAAATATTTTTTACACCCTTTGTAATTACAATACCTGTTCCTTCTTTTGGAAACAATTTAATTACAATATAAAATCACTTAGAGTAGTAGACACTATAAAATACAGTTCGGAGTATTTGTTGATTGATTTTCGTATCTTCGATAATAAATATCATCAACGCCACAGGCATTGGCTTTGCGAAATATATGTACAATTTATCGTGTAGATATTTACCCATTCTCCCTTGAGGTGGTGAACATCGATTCCATAGAATAATATTTTTCTCAGTGAGTTTCAAAGAGCGCTAAAGTAATTTGGGTTGAAGTAACAAGAATTAATTAATAGAATCGTTACAGAATCAGAAAAAAAATTTTATTCATAAATGTAAATAGAGTAGTTTTAAAACAAAAATATATATTTTATATACACAAAAATTAATCAAAATTGTTAAAAAAGTAAGACTAGTAAAATTTCAAATTCGTACGAGACTTCATTTGTTTTTGTTTTCATGAGAATATTTTCGCATACCGAATTGTTTTATTCTCAAAATGCCTGATCGAATTATTATAGGTTAATAGTAAGGTTCGCTTAAAGCGACTAAAAAGTAATCAGTTAACCGTGGAGAAAAGTTTTATATCAATTAGAAAGGAGTGTGCTATTTAAAATAACAGTTTATAATCATCTACTAAATCAAACTACCGAAAATGAGAAGTACTTACGTTTATGTAAAAAAACGATCAGAATTTGGGAAACAATGTATTTTTAACATTGAAGACCCTAAAATTGATGAATTAGTTTTACCGGATCCTAAACTATTCGAGTCCTATATTGTACAAAACCCTTGCCATAAAGGTGTACAAGTATCAAAACAATTTGCTCTTCATGAGGTTAGTTAACCCTCAAAATTTGCTAAGAGGAAAATTTTATTCTGATTCATGACTATAGAGTACTGACATTACTCAACTTTTAGTAAACTGAACTTTATATTCAGGTTTCTTTCTCTTTGTGTGAAACATGATTCATTTTACAAACAGGATTTTCATGATTTCCTATATAAAGTTATGTACCTCAAACCTGTTTATTGCTTTTGTAATAAATTTTTTAGTCTTACGCTTTGCGTGTTAGATTTACTTTTATTAAGTTCTCAATTGTCGTGCATTATGTATGCGTTAATTTATTTCAAAATCGTTTGTTTGCCCAAAGACTACTTTAAACATTTTGTTCTTAACGATGAACCCAAGAATCTCTGTCCTTTCTTGAAACATTATGAAATGCTTAAAAATATAACAGTATCTTCCATGACATTTTTTTCGAATAAAAATTATATCTTCAGTTAATATACATATTACTGAATTTCATTTTCAAGATCAATAAATATCATCTATTAATTTTCAACTTAAAAAAATATAAGAATTAAAAATAATTTTCCCATACTCAATGGAATTGCCTTTTTGCTTTAGTATAGCAAAAAGTTCTCTAATAGGTTCAAACAATCGGAAAATCGTTCAGGAATAATGGAATGTTTCACTTTGAGGGCGGATGGCCGAAGGAAATTAATCCTAGAGATGAAGAAGCTACTGCAAGATATCGCAGACGTGTTGAAAAAGATGACAATTGGGCACCATGTTTGCGAAACTTATGCAACGTAAATCATTCAAAATTTTGCTCATAACATTTTCAATTTGCATATCATTGAATTTTCGTATAAAATCCGTATAAACACAATAAAATTTCGTTCTTTCGAGGATATGACATTTAAAACATTTTTGGGTGGATGCCATTTTTTCTGTTTCTTGTATCAATTAAATTTATATTCTGTGCTGCTTCATTTACAGATGGCAACAAAATGCGTACTTCAAAATAACGCTGTTAACGTTTATGAGCAATACTTTGATGATATGATACCAACAGAGTTGGTACGCCCTCGATATTTACGGTGAGAAATGTAAAAATAATATATGTTTAAGGAAAAAATATGTTCGATACATTTTACAGAACTTTTAAGGCCATGGATCAACCAGATGACGTGACCAAATTCCTATAAAAGTTGGTGTAAGATAATTTTTTTATTTTACAAAATGTCTTTTTGGAAATTTGGAAAATACAAAAGAAAACGATAAAGAACGTCTGTCAACTTCGTTTGAGTGATAATTTTGCAAAAAACATGTACAGTTAACAGTGATTGTTGATAAGTTTTCGAATTTTTTTCAAAATTTTTACCAAAAAGAAGTTAATACTTGAAAAACTTTTTGTAATTATTACAGAAAAATCTGTAATTATCAAAGAAAGTTTCGGAATATATACAAAGAATTGTCGAGTAATAGCTTATATTAGAAACTATGAAACAGTTTTGTAAAATTTATAGAACTTATTTTATTGGTGTTATAAGTCACTTATTTCGCGGTATATTATTATATTCTCCAAAAATGTGAATTGAATGGTTATTCAAATATTACTTATCGCCTTGAGGGAGAAAATAAGGACTTAGTCATAATATTATAATTATATTAAAAGATTAGGAAGAGCTCCGAAAATGTTATAATAGGATTCGTTTTATTCTTTCCATAGAACTGTAAATGTCTATGCTGATCCAGACATTGCTCCCAGACCAGTAACCAATATTTCTTGGTCTCCTGATTCTGTATCAAAAATAGCAGTAACTCATTGCTACACAGAATTCGGAAAACCTGAGGATTTTAACTTTGTATCGTACATTTGGGAAATAGGTATGTATATTATTCAGACTTTTAGAAAATATATTTTTATGTTAGAAAGTAAATTTAAACTTCATAAGCATTAGATTTTTTTATAAAAAGTAATGTAGAATTTGAAAAAATAATATATACTAATTTATATATATACTGATTTTTGAAAACGACAGAAAAAAATTTGGTATCCCAGATTTTTGCGTAACCCGATACCTTGAATTTACCGTTTCTATAATTTATTATCATGTCATTTGTTGATTTTCACCTGAGAAATCAAAATTTCATTCCTGGTTTTTGAAGATGAGAAAATAACATCCGGATGAAGCACAGAATACTAAAATTAAAATTACATTAAATCGATTCAGATGGAATGAGATTTTACCGAGTTTTTTGCGTGACTGTAAAACCAAATTCAAGGTTTTCTAAGAACTCATGATTTTTTTAGTATTTATTTAAGGAGTTTTTTTATGGTTTTCCTTGTCAAAATGTTCAATTTCCCGGATCATATGAAAATGATTTATTTATACTTCCTTTGCAATACACATTTCATAAGGTAAAAGAATAAATATATATTGTGTTCAAAACAAATTTTATGATACGTGAACCTATTAAAAAATTATTCAATACATTTAAAAAAAACTTCCAAAAAGTTTTACCTATTATTCATTTTGGCTCCATAGTTCACAAATTTTCTTTAATTTAGAGAGTGGATAATCATAAGAAAATGAATTTGGATTTTTAGAGCAATGAAAAATTGGAGATTAAAAATAATAGGATAAATAAATTAAATAGTTGCAAGATTTGAGTGATCTGAAATACAGAAAGGAGTCAAAAACGCACAATTTTATATTATTTTGATTCTATAGCATAAAATTTATGGAAAAGAGTACTTTTATATTAGCTTGTCGCAATAAGTTTCAAAGTTAAAACTCAGACCATGTTCGTTTACCCAGTGACTGCGGGTGCGGCAGAAGTTCTTCTATCTCTTTTTAATGATATCTAGACTGAAAAAAATATTCCGAATTTTCCCAACAACTTTGTAGGCACCGTATATTATTCGTGAAACAATACACTGATATCTTAAATTTAATATACTAATACAATAAATTTAATATAATAAAATTCAAAATCTGCGTACTTTGATTATGTACAATTACAAGCTTATTTTTGTAGTGAATTAAATTTTTAAATAACAAAGTAGATTATTTTGTTCCATATAGACACATTTTTTTCTAAATTATGTATAATATCAAAGTAAAATTGATGATTAAATTGATTTGAAATATCATCTACCAGTTTTAATGATTTACAATTTATTAAAGAATTTAAAATACTTTTATACTGAATTCAATATAAAAATTTCTAACAGTACGAAATTCCTTATTCTAGATAGGAAAACTTATTTTCCCATAGAGAATTGAAAATTTTTTCACATTTATAACTTTTTTGCATCACGAAAATTTTGGAAAAATTTAGAAAAACAATGCTGACAGTAGGTAGGGGAGAAGCGGCGAAATTGGCGCACCTAATAGAAAGTGCGAGTTTAAAAAGAAAGTATATGACTAAAAATTATGAAAAAATATTTATTCAATAGCTGGATATCTTTTCTATACTTTCCAATGGATAAAGATTGCATTGAAAATTATTAAAGCAGGTTTTTATTCAGATTTCCGAAGGACTGCACCTGCGTCAATTTACCCGCCATGTCGGGTAAATTGACGCACTAATATTATAATCTTCTCTTGCCACGTATTAGTTATATTTTCATAGATTTAGAATTACATTTCAGTAGCAAAGGTTGATGAAAAGAGGTAGTTATAATTTGAAACTAAATTTGAGATAGTATATCAAGATATGTGAAGTTTTTTATACCTTTATTCACATAAACCAGCCAAAGTTAAAATATATTTTATATTTGTACAATAAAATACTGGCAATTGTGGATATTTAAGTGAATATTCAAATTGAAATCATTTTTATAGAGAATTATTTGAATTTGTAATCAGAAGTATATACAATTATTAACTTTAGAAGACTTATAAATAATAGAAACAATCAATCAAAAATACAAATTTTTTACTTACATTGCTTTCACATCTTAAAATCGAGAAAACTTTCAAAACACTGTCAGACTGCAAATTAATTATTAAAAATCGCTTTTAAAATGCCTTAATACCTCAAACTTAAAAAAAAATTTAACCACTGATTGTTCAAATGAATATAACCTTACAAAGTCGTTACATCAGTTTTGCGAACCACATTACCTCCCATGTCACAAAAAATCGTAAGAAAAAGATTAGCAGAAAAGTCCAGCAACATTCAAATGTATATATCTATATATTAATAATTGTGTACTTACTATCTTCTTTATATTTTCAATCATAAACATCCGAGCACTTGACTTCAGTCACCGGTTTCCAGAAACACAACACGTGTGCCAACTTCGCCTCTGATTTGAATCTCGTATGCGCCAATTTTGCCGCAAGTGTATCGTTCATTAATTAAATACTTTTTACGTAAAATGCTTATTTTTTCATACAAATATTCTATCCTAATCGTAAGATTAAATATCAAAGATTATAAAATCGTTGCATTAATCTAATTCACCTTGAATTACTATTATTTAACGATTTAACTCAATGGCTTCGAACATAACCATTATGCCAAAAAACGATTAATCGCAATAAAACTGTATTAAGCAATCAGATTTTTATAATTTTTTCTATCAAATACATATCATACAAGAATGCACACGATAGAACTATTTTTATTTTTTGTTATGTTATCATTTTCTGAAAAATAGGGTGCGCCAATTTAGACGACGCGCCAATTTCGCCGCTTCTCCCCTACATTTAGAAAGAGTTAGAGAGAAACAAATAAAAGCCTATATTTAAGCAGAGTTAAAAACTTTTTTTTTCAATTTGAATACCCATTAAATTCTAAATTAACGCTGTAATTGCAGAAAATTCCAACGAACCGTGGGCAGCATTGGAACCATTTTGCCCTGCAATAGTAACCGAATTTAATCCTCGGGATCCCTCGGTTTTAGCCAGCAGCTTAATGTCTGGTCAAGTATGCTGTTGGGATATGAGAACAGGAAATGTGCCAGTGCAGCAAAGCCACCTTCGGTTTAGTCACAGGTAAAGTATGTATGCAAATTTCTCTAATACAATACTTTTCTATGCTCATCGCATTCTCTAGAATTGTTTACTATATGTACAACTATAAATGGATCTACAAGATTGATATTTAATTCCTTCCTACAATTATAAAAAGTCAGACAGTACAGTGCTCGGAATTTGCAATATAAATAAAGAGCCTTAATTACATTTCAAGTATAAATAAGGCTAATTAGAATGTGAGAACTGAATATTACAATTGAAGTGGTGTTAATAAGCCCCTCAATTATATTACCAGCTTAATTTTCATGAATTACATTAAAGAACTATTAAACAGTTCCATTTAGTTTATTAATATATCCACATGTTCAAATATTTTATGAATATTTAAACAATGGTTCACTTATAACACAACCCCATAAAAAAATGTCTTGAGTTAGAAACGAGACTCATCATTTCCTACAGATTTTGACCCGCTGATCACGAATCTGGAGGCCGTTTTATCTTGTTCTCCTTAGTTTTCACACGACCTCAAAATTTTCGAACTTTGAGAAAAAATTCTTTTTTTTTCGAATGACATCAATTTTTTGAATTAAAAATAGGCAAGAAGTATAGTTTGACGTGTTTTGTGCTGAATATTTTAGGACAATCATTTATTAAGTCCAATAACTGCATACAAATTATTGAAAATGCCTATATTTATGTTTTTTCGAACTTCAACTTTACTTTACTTTACTACCTTAAATTACACAAAATCGTGAAATTTGTTCTTTATCACTGAAAACTGCAAACGAATCTTATTCCTTATATCAGTTGATCATTCACGCTTCTGTCCGAAGTTTAAAGGTTGTCAACTAGACAGTTCCATAACGCTTAGTCCTTGTGCAGTTACATGAGAAAAGAAGCGTTATAGCAATATGTTGCTAAGATGCTTTCTATTTTTGACCGCAGTTCCATGATTGAGCAAGACTGCAAGCAAATTATATCGTGACATGTTTCCGTACATGTTCCTTGTTACATTGACCCACAGTTATAATTCTGTAATATTTATTTTGGCTTGGGGTCAGCTTAGTTTCTAATTATTTATGTCATCGAGGACATAAACATTAGGAAGGCAAACGTTTCGGCCACAGATGGGGGCCCTCCTCAGTGCCAATTAGCTTAATTGTAACCTTTAAATATTTATTAACTAATACATGCAATTAAGAAATATATGGTATTTTTTGTTTTTTTGTTTTTTTTTTCTTTTGCTTATTAATTAAAAATAGAGTAAACATGCAGAAAAACTTATGAGTAAGCGAGTTTCTAGGTGTGAAGCAACAAAATAATCTAAGCGAGTGTACATGTTTTTGCCTACAAATGCCCATATGGTGCATTTGTTTATATGATTTGTTGCTAAAGTTGATAAATAATGTCGGATGACAAGATAACATCTGTCAACATCACAAGCAATGTATTATGATGAAGATTCGGAAGAAATTCGGCTCGTTTTTGCCTACAAATGCCCATACTGTGCATTTGTTTATATTATTTGTTGTTAAAGTTAACAAATAATAACGGATGACGAATTTTCATGATGAGATATCATCTTAGAGATGGGAACGATTGATTCCGATGCTTAATTGGATTGCACAAATGACCAATCCATTCCGTTGACTAATTGTTATATCTATTTGTTTATAACAAATGAATTCACATGTCAACAAAATTATTCCATTCTATATACTCCTACGCATCGGAGCTGGGGTGTGACAGGCTTAGGAAAAATTTACTCTAAGAAATAAAAAATAAAATTCGAAAAATCGACATTTTTTCCGCTATTTACATTAACATAAAAGTTGTAACAACAACAAATTCAAAAATCGGCCTGCAGCGATCTCTTCAAAATTTAATGTTGGATTTTACAACAAAAAAAAATCTCAAATCGGTCAAGAATTCAGCTCAGAAAATGATTTTGAACCTCGTTTTTCTATTTCACTCCACTGTGCGGCGCATATATTTTATGAACTAAATCTGATCCCAATGTAAACTTTTCAAACTAAATTATAGTTATAAATAAGTATTAAATTATGCGGGAGAGGGTACTAGAAAATTTATTTAAGGAGAAAATATTGTGAATTCGAATCATTTAATGTACATTGTGGTATAACAAATGAATGTGATGAAAAAACGACTTTAATTTTTACATTCTCATCATATGAGAAGGTATTGGTTTTATGTGAAAAATGACTTTCGAAATTTTCATCAAATCTTCACGTTTTGAGACCCCCTGAGTCAGAAAAAAGGGTTTTTACGAAAGTGTCTGTCTGTCTGTAGTAGGTCGTGTGCGGTATAACTCTCGATAGAATTATCAGATTGAATTGAGCTTTGGTACACTTTATTGAAGCCGAAAAAGTAAGGACAAGTTCGTTAACCAGCCACATCCAATTAAAATTGAGGGATTGAGCACTACTTTTGTGTTTTTGAAAATAACTTTTTGAAAAAATCAAAAATTTCAATACTGGTTTTTGATAGTGCTCATAAATCTCTAAAAATTATCCTGATAACATTTTTTGATTAAATCAAAATTAGAAATGTTACAGCATATTAAAACTTGAAAAAAGTCGATATCAAAATTCCATTTTCCAGTTAAATTATACGAGATACAAAAAAACGTTATGATACAATATTATTGAATACATAAAGACCTGCAAATTTGAATTGTAAAATTTTTTCATAAGGTGCATATTTTTCTTTTTAATTTAAAAAAAAACTAATATTTTAAAGAATTTGAAAATCTTTGTGTGGAAAAAATGACGCTTTCGACTGCGCTGGGATTCGAGCCATTGAAAATCCAAAATTCAATTTTTTAACAATAATATGTGAAATACGAAAAAAACGTGAGAATACAAAGTTGTTCGTTTCAAAAAGATCTACAAATTTTTTCTCACACAGTTTCTGAAAAAACATATATTTTTCGTTTCAATTCCAAAAAATACGATTAAAATTTAAGAATTCCATTTTTTAGACAAAATATATGAGATACATAAAAAACGTTTAGATGAAAAATTATTTGCCTAAATGAGGTCTACACATTCTTATTGAGAAATTTCTCGACAGGATGTATATTTTATGTTTTGATTTTTAATATTGAAAAAATTCGATTTTTTTCACCAAAATATGTGAGATACGAAATAAGCGTTTTTCCGCAAAATCGTTTCCTTAAATAAAGTCTACGATTGTTTTTCCTTTTTGAGATATTTGGAAGAAAATAAATAAATTATTTTAATCATGTAATTCATTTAAAAAGTTACTGAAATGTATACAGAAAATCGAGCGCGAAGCATAAGTGTCATGATGAGAATGTGTTCCTTAAGGCCGATAGAGCCTTAAGTAAATTGAATTTCCTGTTTCACTTAGACTGAAAAAGAAATTTAGTGAATTTGAGAAAATGAGTAATTTACATCATCTTTAATATTATAAAATTGGTTTGAGCTTCAGTATTAAATTATAAGAAATAAACTTAAATGTATTCAGATTCGTGATCAGCGGATAAAAATCCATAGGAAATGATGGGTCTCGTTTCTAGCTCAAGACATTTTTTTTAGTTGGGCTGTGATAATTGAAAGCAATTCACTTAATAGTTCCTATATTTATGCAGAAACTCTGCGAGTTGTCTCAAGTGGATGCAATCGAAGAACAATTCAGAGTTCTTCACAGGTTCGTCGGATGGGAGAATTTTGTGGTGGGATATGCGAAAATTGAGCAAGCCAACTGAAACTTTAGTCGTTGATCTTGATAATACCAAAGATCCAAAAGAAGAGAACGCTATAGGTGTGACATCTATAAACTACGAACCTTCCATGGGGACCAAGTTTCTGTTCGGAACTGAAAGTGGAGTGATCATAAGTGGTTCACGGAAGTCTAAAACTCTTGCTGAGAAGTTAGCTCTGAGATTTCATGGTCACTTTGGACCAATTTATAACGTCGATCGTAACTCCTATAATCCTAAATACATTTTGTCTGTTGGGGATTGGACAGCCCGTATCTGGGCAGAAGATACCAAAGAGGGCAATCTTGACGCTACTCCGTACGTTATGCCAATATTTATAAATTATTTTCCAATAACTCTTAAAAAACGTCAAATTCTTTCTTATACAGAAGAGTTTCATTGACACTCAATCGATTTTACTTCACCATCAGAAATAGATTAAATTTAGAAAAAAGGATATCAATAAAAAATTATTAATACACGGAAAAATGAAATTTTGTAATATTTATATAAATTTATTCCTTTAGTAATTTTATGCGAGGACAGTACCAAATAAATATCTCCATGGATGAAGAAACATTTTTAAGTCTAAATGATTTTTTATGTGTTTTTATCAAAAGCTTTTTATTACTAAAAAAATATTTGAATACTAGAATTCGTATTAGCAATTTTTAGATATTTTTTCATAAATAATCCTTTGTAATATTATACTATATATGTACTTGCATTCATATTTTCAGTAACATTTAGACACAAATATATACTAGTTTTTTAGTTTAGGTATCTCAAAGTTATGTGCTCGAATTTTATTTTTATTTCTCAGGAAGCTTTAGGTATTTTATCGATGTTTTCTGTACAATTTTATGTACATTTTCTCACAGTTTTTTATATTTTTTTACATTACCAAAGTTTACTCCAAAATAGGGCTCATATGTGCAATATTTTATTCATTGTTTTGATATTTTATTTTATCCTGAGTTATTATTTCTGGACCCTAAAGTCAATTATTAACAACAACATCGTAGGAAATTTATTATTTGAGTGTCGAAAAAAGTCCTATTTTATGAAAAATAATTATTTCGAAACAAACTTATTTTTCTACTTAAAATATAATATAATTATTCGATATATGTATAAATTGGCTTCAGGGTCCAGAAATAATTAAAGCACAGTTTTACATCCTTTCAAACGTTTCGACTCGAATTGGAGTCCTCTTCAGTGAATATTTATTTCTAAAAATGTATAAAAGCGAGATCTCAAAATGCAATACTCTAAGGTGTATAAGTGAATTCCTACAGACTTAAAATTAACTAAACTTATTTGAAATATAATATTCTGAAAAAAATAAAATAAAATTGCACATGAGTATCCTTTGTGGAGCCATATAAAGAAGAGCCGCATAAAGGTGTACATGAATTTTTTGTATATAAAAAACCACACAGCAACGACTTAGGGTTGAACTACCACTAAATTGTGTAAGAATTCACTCTCGCTTTCATACATTTTTAGAAATAAATATTCACTGAGAAGGACTCCAATTCGAGTCGAAACGTTTGTAAGGATGTAAAACTGTGTTTTCATTATTTCTGGACCTTAAAGCCAATTTATACATATATCGAATATTTATCAAAGGGTCGATACAAGTCCTGTCTACAATAATATAATTATACCAAAATTAATAAAAAGTTAAGATTTTAAAAAAAAATTAGAATTAACTGAATTCTAAAAAGAGTCCAATCATTAAAGTTCATTGAAAAATGAGTTTTAATGTTTTAACGTTTGACTAAGTAATAAGAAGCGAGGATACAAAAAAGCATAAAAATATATCAGAAAATAAATTGTAATACTGCACCATTTACGAGCGAAATATTAGCCTTCTTGTTATTATCGATGTTAAGAAGAAAGCTTCGTGTTACAGTAATCATTTCTCGACAGATAGGTTTTGTAAGGATTTTCTGACTGGAGGATGTTGGAGTAAATTGAGGTATTCGATCTTTTACACCATAAATCGAAAAGGAGAACTGGCGGCGTGGGATCTCATGACGGGATTGAGTAATCCTATTTTTACCATGCGACTTAGCGAAGACAGACTGACAACTATCGCTCCTCATGAAGAAGGTACTTTGTTGGCGGTTGGTGATCTCTCTGGAAATGTTTATCTCATAGAGGCTTCTGAAGCCTTCACGAGCTTTGAAAAAAATGATAGAATCAATCTAACAACGGTAAAGCACGTAGCATTGTTTCTTCTATATTATTTAAATTGATATTGCAAACGTTACCCAAAGGTAAACTGAGAAAAGCATTTTTGTAAATGGGATTTGGAAATTTATCTAAATGATTCAAAAATAGTCAAAAATATTTTTCAATTCATAATCACTGAGTTTTTGATTAGAAATTAAAGCCATGGATCAATCGGACCACGTGACTAAATTATACATTTATTCGCTCGTGTAAGATAATTTTTTAAATTTACAATGTATCTTTCTGAAAATTTGGAAAACGCAAGAAAAGACAATAAAGCACGCCTGTCAACTTCATTTTAGAAAAATTTTGAATGAAATTCGAAAATTTATCGACAATCACAGTTAACTGTAAAATTTTTTCAAAATTTTCACTCCAACGAAGTTGACAGACGTTCTCTATCGTGTTCTGTAGTATTTTCTAAATTTTCAGAAAGATATTTTGTAAAATAAAAAAGTAATCTTACACGAACTTTTACTGGAATTTGGTTTATCCATTGCATTAATGATTTCTTTTTTTTTAAAAATACAACATCAAATAATTTGCTGTTTACAGTATCTGGATCGATGTTCACGTTACATGAAAGCAATCGATACTCGCCTTCGAGAAATAAAATTAACAAAAAAGGATGATTTAGATGGGCATCCTGGAGATGAAGGAGCAGCAAAAGATAAAGATGTGGAAAAACTCAAAAGAGAAGATCAAACAGCCAAGAGAAAATACGAAGAAAAGGATCCAGAGCTTCAAGAAGCAGAGGATCAATACTTTAAAATTATACAAGCAGTAAGTATTTTTTTCATCTATACTTTTATAGTTATGCAAAGATTATAAATTTATATTCTGGACTTGCATTGAGCCTTAATTAATAATTGAAGATATATGTTGATGTTGGTAGTTGGCTTTAGGGTCCAAAGTTAATAAAAACTCAAAGTTTTACATAATCAGACGTTTCGGCTCTGATCGGAGCCCTCATCAGTGATTTACTCAAGATTAAAAATAAATCACATCTGATTATGTAAAACTTTGAGTTTTTATTAACTTTGGACTCTAAAGCCAACTACCAACATCAACATATATCTTCAATTATAAATTTAATTATTATTTACTTAAGAGAAAATTCCAAGATCAAAATAAACTTGTACCACTGACTTATAAATTGAAAAATAAAATTTTAATTTATCGCAAATGCTTCCTTGATCTTTTCGTTGCAGGAAAAAGAAAAATACGAATTAATCGAGGATGACGTGGATGACACTCAAGGCGAGATTGCGAAAGTTCCGATGAGCGAGGAAAGCAAGAAGATGGAAAAATCAACGAAAAAGGATCCAAAAGAAGATAAGGGAGATAAAGATGGAAAACGCGAAAAGGGCGGAAAGCAAAAGGTGATAGAAGAAGAAATAGTGGTCATAAAAAGGGATAAGAAACCCCGGGAAAGCATTGAAGCTCCACAGAAAATTAAACAAGACGCAGAAATAATTGAGGCACTCGAGGAAGAAGTCAAGAGTTGGGAAATGGACGCCGAAGTAAAAGAAGGAATAGCGGCCAAGATCTCACGTAAGCTTTTACGCGCTTCAAAACGTCCAGGAGCGTTAAAGATAAACCTTGAGAAAGCTTGTAAAAACGTTTGCGACATAAAAGTTTGCTGTAAGGATATCGTCGATTTTGAAAAGCAAATGCAGGAAAAGGAAATAAAAAGAGGAGATAAAGTTGATATAAAAAGTATAATTGCTTTGGACGGATCAGAAAGGAGTTATGAAATTGGCTGGAAGTCCATTAAAAAATCACCTTCGACAGACTTATTACTTTCTCAGATTACAGAATTAGAACCTCAAGATATTGAAAAAGACATAACAGAATCACTTCTTATTTCTTCCCTGAATGCAAAGTGGGCCAAACAGAAGAATCGAAAGGCCGCGACACTGGAACTTTCAAGAGAAAAAAGTTTAGATACTGCTGCAGAAACCGAGAATTCTGATGCAAAAAATCTAGAGGTAACAACGCGAACTCTAAACTTTTGATTTATATACAAACTTTCTATTCTATCATTGAAATTCCTAGAAATTTTCATAATAAATCCAAATGATTTCTACACTGTTAAAAATTTGCGATTTAAATTTTTATAGGATCCGGAGTCTGGAGATGATTTTTATCTATTTGGCGTAAAAATGAGTTAATTCAAAGTGTAAACTCATTTTTATATCTAAACTAAGTTTTTTGAGTTCATGTGGAAACTCGTATTTAACTCTAAAGAGAGGAACTTTTTTACAGTCTATTACGAGTAACGTCAGCTTTATTTTATTTTGTTAGAGAAGTAAAATAATTCAACTCATCTCGAACTTTAAAGCTTTTTCACACTCCTAGTTGCATTCAGTAGAAATTTAGTAGAATCTGAGTAAATTCTCTTGGATTCCCTAATTTAAAGAATAATTCAGGATTTAAAGAGATTCAACCAACTTATATAATTTGAAAATAATTATTAATTATTTATACAATAATTATTTTATTTTATAAACGATTGCTTAGTTTGAGTTTGTCGAACTTATTGATAATTGAAATTCGGTTTTCAGGAAATTCGTGAAGAAGTAGACGATAAAGAATTTGAAAAGGAAATTTTATTAACACAAAATACAACCGATCGAACCAGCACTGAGTTAAAATCTGTGAAACGGCGGAAACCAATTACTAGAAAGGGGAAAATAACACCGAAGGATGATGCTTGCACACCTCAAAGGCCTTTGCCAACGGTTCGACACATTGAATCCTTCATCAAAGGACCAGCTCCGGAATTACCAGAACCTACAGCACAAGATCCATTGGTCAAAAGTTATAAGGAAGAAGTGGAAGCTGCTCGTGGCAGAATTTATCCACGAATCTCAGCATTTCAAGATCTCCAGACTATTATTTCTCCTTCGAATTCCCCACCACCTACTGACTCAGATGTCACTGACGAACAGTCGCATCAATGAAATTTTCAAATTTGGGCATTGTGTACGAATTAATAATTCTATTGAAGCTTTTTGTGAATCGTTCAAGAATATCTGAAATTAAAGAGAATAATTTAAAATACGTTTAATTCACCTTATTAAATAAAACTATGTTCGAAATTAATTCAAAATGATTTAGAGTGATTTCAGGTGAATTTAATCATCAAATAAATTTCAATGAAGATAAAGTATAAAGTTTTGTGTTATAAATTTTTCCATTGTAAAATATAAACTGGGTGGAACGTATTTCTTAGCGAGAAAACCGTTTTGTCGCAGAGCTTTTATACGAGAAAGTCGGTGATAAAACATTTCAGAAAAGAATGTCCGTCTACTTCCGTGAAAAGTCAATGTAGTGGTGCAAGATAACATTTCTTTTTATAGGAAGTTGTCGTTAACTTATATCTTAACTTTTGTGAAACTATATTTGGACGATGGCGCGAACAAAAGTACGCCATTAATAGCGATGATTGTAGAAGATTAAATCAATAATGTGGCATTGCTGTTGTCATTAAATGTGAGACAGTTTCAACTCTAAATTTGTTGAGAGATTTGAGGATTTTGAACAACATTTCACTGAAAAAAATGGTTAGCAAGACTAATTACTTCGGTTTGTAAAATATGCCTCAGCTATTTTATTAGTTAGCATAACAATTTTTTTGTTGGTCTTACTACCCAAGTTCTTGTGATAACAATTGAGATAGTAAAACCAACAAAAAAAATTGCTGTGCTAACTAATAAAATAACTGAGGCATATTTTACAAACTGAAGTAGTTGATTTTACTAACCATTTTTTTCAGTTTTTCACAAATTAAACTGAACTAAAGTTCATCGCAGTTCATGTATTGTACAATTATTGTATTGTATTAAAATAGTAATTGTAGAGTTTTCATTAAAAATCTGTATTACTCTCTAGAAAAGTTACACAAGAGTTGCAAATTTCTAATTAGTAAGCTTCGGTCGCGTAAAAATTGAAAGTTCCCAATTGGGTAAAGATAAATTAAAATTGAAGATATATGTTGATGTTGGTAATTGGCTTTAGGGTCCAAGGTTGATAAAAACTCAGAGTTTTACATAATCAGACGTTTCGGCTCTAATCGGAGCCCTCATCAGTGATTTATTTAAATCTAAAAAATACAGAAAGAAAAAGGTTTGCTAACATAGGATTTCTTGTAAGTGTCTAAGTATAAAAATATTTTTAAATTGACATTCGTGCATGAAGTTGTAGATTGAAATTTTTTGGTGTAATTTTTAATACAATACATATGCACATATACCCATATACACACATACATATATTTATAAATGAACATTCTTCAACGTTAAAACTGCCAAATCCTGCTTAAATATAGAGATTTGGCCGTTTTGTATATTTTTAAGAAAGAATGTTAAAAAATTGTATATCTACATATTTAAGCAGGATTTGGCAGTTTTAACGTTGAAGAATGTTCATTTTTTAAAAAAGGTATTTTATCCTGTGACAGTCTTGCCCTCAACTAGCCATGAAAGATAGATATAATCACTGATATATTTCAATACTTAGCTTCAAATAAAGAAAAGTCAATGTTGTGTATAATATTGCATATATGTAGTATGTATATAATATTGTATATATATAATATATGTATATGTATATGTATATATATGTATGTGTGTATATGGGTATATGTGCATATGTATTGTATTAAAAATTACACCAAAAAATTTCAATCTACAACTTCATGCACGAATGTCAATTTAAAAATATTTTTATACTTAGACACTTACAAGAAATCCTATGTTAGCAAACCTTTTTCTTTCTGTATTTTTTAGATTTAAATAAATCACTGATGAGGGCTCCGATTAGAGCCGAAACGTCTGATTATGTAAAACTCTGAGTTTTTATCAACCTTGGACCCTAAAGCCAATTACCAACATCAACATATATCTTCAATTATTAATTAAGGGTTAATGTAAGTCCAGAATATGAATAAATTAAAATAATCTATTTTTTATTTAAAGATGCTAACGAGTCAGAAAATATGGAAGCTCAAAAGATTCGATTTAATCTATCAATAAAGTTATCTTTTTTCTAGTTTACCAGGCAATTTTATTTACTTTTTTTTTTTACCATTCAAAAGTATTGTAAGATTGAAGAGTTATTAGATTTTCAAATTATTGAAGTTTTCAGTTACAAGAGATTTTAATTAAAAATAATAATAAGTGGAAAGCTAAAAAGCTATAAAATTAGAAAATAGTTACATTCATGTATTTTATCAATTGATTTTGCACAAAATAAATATTAAAAATTTTGAAAGATAATCGTAGTACTCGCATTTTATTATGGAATAGAAAAAAGTCACATTATTTAAAAATGTATCAAATAGTAGTAAATATTCTTACATTTAAATGGAAGTAGAGACTGCATCTTTAGAAACTTCTTATGAAATTAAACGTGGAAATAGCAAGTACTTATATAAAAAGTACAAAATTCAAAAATAGGTAGATCACGCAGATTCAGAATTCATTCTGGTAAGAAATGAGGTTTCATGTCCACTCTCCCCTTGATTCATGATCTCTATATTTAGCAGCCTCGCTCCACTTTACAAAAGTAAACGTAACTCCGCGCGAAGCAAAAGTTCTGTTGATCAAGCTCAAGTTAACAGTTAACAGTTCCTATACCAGCAGTTTACATATTATAGTGATAGATTTTTCGTGGGGGTAGGGCCGAAAAGTGCCTTATAGCACAGCATAGCAGATTAGAGCTATATTAAAATTATAGTACTTTTTTATGTTATTAAAATTGTATTTATTTTTTTCTCAAAACTGACTTTTTCAAATCGGCGAGACACGCCATTTCAACAATTTTCAATCGATTGAAACAAATATTTTTTTAAATAAAAAATTATTTAATTCAAATTTAAAGAATTTGAAAACTTTCGTTAGAGCAGTCGACCGGCAATCGAAAGACCTGGGCTCGAATCCCAGCGCATTCGAAAGCGTCTTTTTCCACAGAAAGATTTCAAATTCTTTAAATTTGAATTTAATTTGCATTTATTTGCGATATAAGAGTTTGAAATTGTCTACGAGGACACTTGTCGGCAACGTATCCTATCTGATACGCGACTAGTGATTCTCCGATAATGTAGGCAGTGGGAGAAATTTCAAACTCAACTAATTAATTTGAAATTATTTAATTATCTAGTGGAGCAGCTACGATTTTTAAGATTGGTTGACAAATGTTTATTTGTTTAGCAAATTAAGGTCGCTTTTTTGGGCGAAAATCGAGTGTTACATTCAAATGCTCACCATTTTTGCAAAAATGAATAATTTTATAAAAGTGGGTACTTCACTGGGCAATATTATAAAAATGAGGAAAAAATTTGTTTTTTTGTTCTAGGTGCAAATCTCAATTTTTAGAATTTTTTGCCGCAGACGACCTCCGAAAAAAAATTTTTTTTTGGACACGAAAATGATCAGCCACCATTTTGTATTTCATAACAAAAAAATGTTGTTTATAAAGTTTATATATTAGTTAATAAAATCTATAAATTTTAATTGCTTTACGTTCTGTTAACTGCCTGAAAATAAATCATAAAAATGACACTATTTTTGGAGGCTCAAAGGTGATAAAACTCTTTAAATTAATTTGTAGATTCATCCACAATTTGATGTGGAAGCCTTATCACTGATAATCAGTGTATATTTACTGTTTTCCAGTGAATTTTACTGATTCATATTTAGAAAGCAGTATTTGTTTAAAGATCACATTATTGATCGTTTTGTGAAACTGGCATCAGGTATGCACTTATTACCTACATGAATTGCAATCACGCAAAGCATGTGTTTACTATTAATAAATAATTATACCCATCAACAAAGGAGACACGATTGAATGAATTAGACAAATATCATACAGTTTAATAGAAAATCTCTCTTCGTTCAAGGTATGAAACACTTAAACAATAGAATGATAATTCTAGTTGACGAAAATATTTAATTTATACCAGCATCAAATTGAAAGTAATTAATTAACCATTATACAATCATCAGAAAATTAAATTCGAATTATACAATAACGAATTCTTGAATAATAAAAAATGAGTTAAAAGTCACTTTCTTAATTTTAAAATCATTGATGGAAAAGCTGCTAAGAAGATATAAAAGGAGGAAGATTGCGAAAGGCAAAAATTTCATGAACCCCTGCAACCAGGGCAAGTAGTTGGGCAGTTCAAGGGAGTTACGGTTAGGCAGTTATAAAATACGGCGCTCACAAAACGTTTGGCTTCCATCCAACTGCTGGCGATTCCACTGGCGTCCACAAAATCTTTAGATATTCTAAAAACTATCCCTTAAAATACAATATTTCGTAAAAGGCTTGATTATCTCCAAAATTCAATCTCATTTATTTGTCGTGATACTTTTTTCTATAAATTGAATCCCAACATATAGTTTATAATTCAAATAAATTTATCAAAAATTACGCATTTATCATTTATTTTGAAAAAAACCACGCAAATGCGTTTTATCGCTATTAACAGAAATCATATATGAAATAATTAAAATATTCAAGTACATGTAGACACACTTGTAATGAAACTAGAGCTTTTATCCAATTAGTCAAATTAAACGTTTAAAGCAATTTATAAAGTTATAAAAATATGAGTTTTTAAAGCGCTAGTAATTATTAAAAAATTAATTATTTCATGTTATTATTGGACTACAGTAATATCATAGAAGCTTGACAAACACACACATATAGTGCAGCTGGTACATTCAATTTAAGATCACAGAAGCCAGAAATATATGTGTATACGTAACTTTACTTTGTAGCGAGGAATGTCATTTTCACGATGGTACTTGTAACACATAACAGCTCATATGCACAATATATGTATATATTATATGCTAACTTTCGTGAGATGGAAATCACACACTTAGGCGCTCCTTCAAAGGGGGTGGCTTTTAGCTTAAAAGAGGTGAAATACCAAGGTATACATGCGGCAAAAGTATAATGCACCGGGGAGAATGTCAACGACGAGTCCCAAAAGCCTTTCAGTATAATGGCTTTCTGCAAAAATCCAACCTCTGTGTTTCATTTAGTTTCGAAAAAATGTCAAATTTGCACCAAGCTTCAAAGAGAGCACTTTTATTCTTTTTAAACATATCTTTATCAAAGTGAATAGCCAAATATTACTTTTCTATACTAAAACCACTCATTTTTATATCTCTAATTCTAAACTAATTTAAATTTGAATACTAATTTGCAAATGCATTACTTGAAATCGTGATTGAATTGTTTCAGCATATCATTCATTTTAAGTTGATAATTACTTGTATTGCTTGTCTACTACAATTACACAAAGAAATTCAGCTTGAATTAAGATTATTATGGAAGTAATTTATTGTACAGAATTCAGTATAAATCTGCTGCTGTTTATTTCAGTTATGTAACTGTATCTCAATAGAAATATGATATAATCAGTGAATAAAAGTAAATTCACTTTTAAAGTGAATGAAAAATTAATTTAGCAGAATTTAATTTGAATATATATAAAAGGTAAGCAAGTAGATAAAACTTAACTAAAATGAAGATACTTTAGGTCAATTCAATTGATTTTCAGCTGAATAAAACTATTTGCGAGTTTATATGCAATCATACGATCAATACAATTTTATCATATTTATTTAATTTAAAAAATAGAAACAAATTAAGGGGGGTTTCTACCTTGTGCGGTCAAAAAAATCGATTTTTTTTTTCGTGCATTTTCGGATTGATATATAATTCTAGAATATACTCCCATAATTTGTAGTTGAAATCTTTCGAATAACAAAACCTATTCCCTGAAACAGAGAGCGGTGTCGAGCTGAAGTCGATACTGAAACAAAACTTTGAACGCGTTTTTCTCAAAACTATATTTTTTGGCCTTGCGGAAGTGATTTAAGCCAGACGAGTTGAGCAATGGCTACGAAATTTTTATCAGTCCTGTATCAAGGGCTTAGATATGGCTCGTACTAGAATCTTCAAAAAATATTAACAATTTTTCATTTTACATAACAATTTGTATCGAAAAAAGTGGGCAAAAATCGAGTTTTTTATTCAAAATCGCATAATTTCTTCATTTTTCATTTTTTTTCCGAAATCCTTGTACCGGCCAAAGACAAAAGTATACAAAGTGAGAATATATTTCATTTTTGTGTTTCAGGTCATCTGAAACAGCGGCAGGACTTCCGAGAGTGGGAAAAATTTGTTCGGCGCGCCGCCATTGCTCAATGCCCCCCCCCCCCCCCCCTGCATATTTTTACTGAAAAATTTTTGTACTTGTACAATAAACTTGTACCTACAACTGCAAAAAAATTTCAAGTGTTTATCTTAAATACGTTCCCCAAAAAAAATTTCTAAAAAAAGCACGTTTTTTCGGCCGCACAAAGTAGAAACCCCCCTTAAATAATTCAATTTTTGAAAATCTCTTCCATGAATTGAAGAATCCCAACTAAAAGTTAATCTTTTAAGGAGGCTTCTCAGTCAGAAATTTTTAAAAATGCATTTTTTCAATAATTTTATATATTAAAGTAGAACATCTTGTAAATGTTGTCTCAAAATTTCGAGACGATTGGAGCAAAATTGAAAGAGCTCAAGCAGTTTATTATTCTATTTTATCAAAGTTTTATTCTTATTGAAAACTTTAAACACGTTTACCTCAAAACTACATTTTTGACGTCGGGGAACACGATTTCTCAAAAACTAATGTACCGATCTGTTTGGAATTTTTTACTTATTTTATACATATTTAGCTTGTAGGTGAACGTAAGATTTCTTTTCACTGAATAGAACTCGTTTAAAAAAAATATAATGGTTTATTTTTTGTAACAAAAATTATTATTTTCACTTCAAATTTCTCTAAAAATTCAAATTTTAATTTTTTTTAAACCCTTCGTTCAAGTACAAGACAAAGTCATCTACTGACGAAATCTTTTGGGTTTTTTGATTTCAGATGATCCTGTCTCGAGTTATCATGTCCACGAGATAGACACTTTTTTTAAGAGCCTTCGTAAAATATACATAACTATTATAAATATTACTTTTTTTATGAAAAAATGTCTACATTTTTCTTAAAATGTTACCTAATGACATGCAAAAGTTTCTAAATCAATAAATTCATTCATATTTTTATAAAAAATTTGAGAAAAATTCTATTTTTTGCCCTTTTGACTGAGTATGCCCCTTAATTAAAATTTAGTGAAAATTTTCATTAGATACGATTATAGAGACAACATTGCACTTTTACGAAACAATCACATTTATCGCAAATTCATGAATTCCAACACATGCTAAATTATTTTCCATTAAAATTGTACTCTCGCTTATTGATAAAAAATAGTTCTTTAAATTATTATGAAGCTTTTCAATAACCTGATATTTATTGAAATAGAAATTTTAGATATATTTTCCTTTTTATATGCATAATATTTCACTAGCGGTGTTCAGCTGGAACAAAGGTATTGAAATTCAGTTTCCTCCTTGGAATACCACAATCCACTATCTGCGTTCATTTCGGATGTACGTAATCGGGGATTGTAGAATAGAGGGAGTGTGTCGTATGTAATGATACTGTGCAAACGCTGGGGGTGCGTTAATGTCAGTTCTCGTGTAATAAATGTGCAAGAAGGGCGAACGCCTGGAATTGACTTGGAGCACATGCACACGTAATTTTCTATCTGTGTATATATTATTGTGTATAGAAACGTACACAGTATCACTACAGCCTTCCTGGATACTAGGTTGAAAAGATTACAAAACGAAGACAATAAAATACCGCTCCGCTTTGTAGAACGAAATGCAAGGAAATGCGCCTCGAAATACGAGGGGTGGAACAAGGGTGATCGCCAATATCCGCTACACCCTTGTCACATTTTCGCCACCTATAAGGCCAAATAAGCATTCCAGCTAATAAATGATTGCACGTTAGGGTGGATCGAAATTTTCTTTTATGAAATTCAGAAATAATTTAACGCCGGAATAAACCAGAATGGAACCATAAGAATGGGGGTGAAAAAACCTCTTGGGTACGTTTAGGACGCCACTCAGGTGTACTCAGAAGAATTTTATTTTATTCACGCGTTTTCCTTTTTTTCCTTCCTTTCTAAATTTTACGTTTTTAAAATATCAAACTTAGAGTCGAAATTGTTTTTTCAAATATTCCAGAATCACTAAGAACCCACCTAAAGCCCATAAAAGTATCCATTAGGTCAGATCCCGAAAATTACCAAGTCACCGACCCTGAGGTCAATATCTGCTTTACATAGCGCAGGGCAACCAGTTTTTGGCAATGTGTTACTTTTTAGAATTTTGAGACTGAGTTGAGGTACAGAATCAATCCTGGAGGATTTCCATACCTGGCTTTAAAGGCTGTTCATTTTTTTTGAGCGAAGAATATTAGTATAAAGAAGAGGGCGGAACACTTAAGGGTTTGGAAAGCAGTTAACTGACGACAAGATGCTACTTTTTACCATTTTTTTCTTTTATCAAAAGACGAGAGTTATATAACTGAATGTATTTAGTATCAATGAGATGATATAGCTAGCGTCGTTAAAGGAATCCGTCACCTTTAATATTTTTATTTCTTGAGTTTAGACCTTCTATATAATTTTTTTATGTTTAGCACCTTCATTTAGAAAGGTTTTGGGGATTTTCAAAAATTCCAGCACCTTTTTGTATTTATATTCAAACTAAAAATTTTGAGTTTTTTGACTTTGAATAACTTTTTTGTTTTTAACCATTTGGGTATAACTATTTGGGTGAAACAAATTTTTTGTAATTATTTTTTTAGCTAGAGTGCTTTCCACACCTAAAAATATTGATAATATAACAGAGAATAAGCGGTAAAAGTTCCAAAGGCCTGTGTTTAATACTTTAGATTTTATTCAAACATATCTTGCAATAAATACGGAAAATCACAACTTACGGAAAAAGGAGTTTTAAGTAAAGTCTTGTAGTGAATCCAACATTATGTTTCTAAATAATATATGTATATACATAAAGGCAATATATATATATTGTGTTTTTATAGGGATACCTGTTATATATTATTTTCCATATAATTCAGAAATATTAGTGAATAAATAAACAAACTATTTTATGTAAAAAACTAATTTTCGCAAAAAACGCCTTATTCGTAAATTGTAGTTACTTTTAATTTTATTTATTTTTCCAAGAAAAAAATCAGATTGCACTGAAAATTTACACACATACTCAGAAAAGTATAGAAAATAAAAAAATAACATTTTTGGAAAATGTCCCTTTAATACACAAGAGAGATGGGATTTTAAAACTTGATTAAAACACTAATTACCAAGATTCGTTGAGTTAATCACTTTCTCAAACAATGTTGAGTTGACGCTAGCGATAAGGCAATGGTTCTATCTCACCCAGAATGTTTAAAGAAAAAATATCAAATGGTGCCCGTAAGATGCCGCCAGAGATCCGAAATTGCACACAAAAAGCCTACTATACCGGCTGTTTTAATTTGTAATACGTTTTTTCGAATTATCATAAATAATGATCATTATTGTTTTTAGATTCTAGCTTCAAAATAATAATAATAAATTTTGCTTCTACTAGACAATATCTTTTTTACATTTTAATTACGTCCAGGAAAAAGTTTTTTTGATTAAAAAAAAATTTTCTTTGATTCTTTTTCGATACACAAATTTGTGCATTGTTATACAGTTAAAGAAAAGTTTCTTTGATTTAAATGAATTTCTTGATTGTTTTTTTTCTTTGAGTTTAAGAAATGAATATTCGATATTGTTGATGTTCTTAGTTGGCTTTAGGGTCCAGAAAAAATGTAACTCAAGGTTTCATGCTTTCAAACATTTCGACTCAGATTGGAGTCCTCATCAGTGAGAATTTATTTCTATAAAAAAATACAAAGGAAGAAACTTAAGACAAATTTTTTCGTGTGACTGATGAACATTGTGGTAGGAAATGATATAAAAGAATTGCGAAAGTTACACTATAAAATTGGTCTAAATACCTAAATTTGCAGAAAAAATTGAAACTGTACAAACCAATAAACATTTTTGGTAACACAATATAGATGAATTATACATATGACACTATAAAACTGATCTAAATAGCTATAATTTGCAAAAAAAGTGAAAACTGTACAAGAATAAATTTTTTCTATGAAGATACGAAGAGAAAACAAAGAAAATTTTTTACGTTTCACCGATGAACATTGTGGTAAAAAAATGATGAAAAAGAGTTGTGAGTATAAAACTTTAAAATAGGTCTAAATAGCTAAATTTGTAAACAATTGTCCAAAAACAATTTTTCTATAAAAATACAGAGAGAAAAACATAAAAAATTTGCACGTATCACCGATGAACATTGTGGTAAAAGTGATGTAAAAAAGTTGTGAGTGTAAAACTTTAAAATCGGTCTAAATAACTAAATTTGTAAACAAATGTCCAAAAAAAATTTTTTCTATAAAAATACAGAGAGAAAACCATGAAAAGTTTGCACGTATCACCGATGAACATTGTGGTAAAAGTGATGTAAAAGATTAGTAAGTATAAAACTTTAAAATAGGTCTAAATAACTGAATTTGCAGAAAAAATTGAAACTGTACAAACCAATAGACATTTTTGGTAAAACAACGAAAAAATTTGTTTTAAGTTTCTTCCTTTGTATTTTTTTATAGAAATAAATTCTCACTGGTGAGGACTCCAATCTGAGTCGAAACGTTTGAAAGCATGAAACCTTGAGTTACATTTTTTCTGGACCCTAAAGCCAACTAAGAACATCAACAATATCGAATATTATTAAAACTAAAGGGTCGATACAAGTTCTAATCATAATTAAGAAATGAATGTCTGCACAGTCACATAAGTAAATTTGTAATGTGATTAACAGAAATATTTTCTTTAATTTAAAGAAAAAATGGTCTTCGTTCAAGTTAATAAAATTAAATAAACTATTTTTTTAGTTTTCGCTGGTATTGTATTTGAATCAAATAAATATTTTTTTAATTCAAGTAAATAATGTTAAGAAAATAATTTCTTTCAATAAAAAAGGCTAAAAATTTTATTTCTTAAAATCAAATAAATTTATATTTATTTTAAATGTGTTTTTACTTCGAATTGAAGAAACGAAGTTTAAAAAACAATTCATTAAATTTAAATAAAACTTTTTTCTGGGTGTATTTCACTGTACCAACGATTTACCAACAAGAAATATTAGATTTAATAATCGTCACTAATATAAGGACCGATTCCCCTACATCATGGACGCATAATACCGATGCAATAAACGTTGTAAAAGTATGTGTGAGACCGCAGGTGCTTAAACGCATAAATATGCGTATACATACAATGTGCACATTTGTGTTCCCATGATCGTTACCTTTACAGAGGGTGCGTTATACTAATTTCAGATGATTAATCATCCAAAAATATCTGGTAAGCAGAATTAATATAAGGCAATATTTCGCCGAAATAAATGATGCTTTAATCTCTTATGGATTGCAAAATTGATCAGTCTTCTTGGAGTAAATAGTCCACGTTCTAAATTTTAATTAGTCAATTATACTGTTTTACACATATAATTTTTTCCACAGAAAGATTTCAAATTCTTCAAAAATTTGAATAATTAATTATTTTTCTAAATCTTAAGTAGTCTAGTTTCACTGATTAAATAAGTTCTGTAAATATAACTGACTTTTACTGAAAATAAACTATTTACGGTAATAATTCAGCCGACAGTCAGTAGAATTAATTAAAAATGGCCCATGAGTGAAGCGTGACTAAACTTTTCTTTCATCACCCTTTTTAAAAGCTTCTATAAATCTTTTCATTTGAAAATTCTAATTTGAAAAAAATCTATTATCATTCGGTACGTTAGCTATATTTCACGATCCATCCTATAAGTCTTTTCGTATCGCAAACCCAGGAAGGGGCCAGGAGATGAGGGTCGAAATATAAGGATGGAAGGGGAGACGTCTTTCACACTTATTATTTTCTTATGCTCCAAATGTTAAGTTTGGCCTATGCCTAAGGTACCTATAACGGTGCAAGAAAAATTATTTCTATCCATGGGAGTTCTGCCAAAACAAGACACAAAAAAAAGAAGGTTACTACTAAAGGTATTAGTTTCGAATTCAATTAGTTAAAGTGATAATTTTAAAAAAATTTGTGAATTGTAGTAGTCTGTAGAAATATAAGAAATTTGCGTTGTTTCAATGCATTTCTGTGCTTTCTTTCATATTAATCTCAGGGTGGAAGTTCTTAAACTTTTCCATTTTCTAAAGGAATGAACGGATTATACTAAACGTAATTAAAACTTCATCAAAACTTCAAGACAGGGACAATTTATGAAAAATGAAGATATATCGTTGGATGTTGAAGAATACTATCATAATCTATTTTTCCAGAAAATTCTCCTATTGTTAAACAAGTCTATCAAAAAGTTCAACGTTTCAAGAGCTACTTCCATCATAGATTAAAATCAGTAATAATTTAACTGATTTAATTAATCTGATTTAATTAAATAATCTTTTCAATTTATATTACCGGAAATTACGAATGTACGTGAAATTATTCGAATACCAATAATTTTATTATATCAAATGAGTTAATGCTTCGTTCGAATATAGTAATAAAAATAAATTTATAGATAAAATCTGTCTTCACGTAGTATGAATATTAGTTTATGGAATGCAAAAAGGAGTGAGTCAAACTATGCGTTGCTTCTTTAACAACAAAAGCTTATTGTTCAATTCATGCATATCTTCCCTGAAGGCATGTTTTATAAAATTAAATTGCAAAGTATACTGTTACATTATTCAAAACTTTCCCTAACCAATGCTTTTTTGTTTAAGCTTCAAAATAAGATCGAATATATTTAAAAAAGCATAGAATATTAATTTATATTTAATTATAAAATATATTTAAAAAATACATATATAGTTTTTACAATTTTTCGTAATTTTACTCAATTTGAAAGTAATACATAACTACGCTAGAAACTCTTTGCACTTGTTATCTATTCCGGTTACACTCGTTTAATATCGTTCTAGCCATTTTAAACGTAAAAGGTAGAGTAAAAATTCATTTTTAGAATTATATAAATTTGTACTGCTGTAATTCTTCAATTTAAAAAACCTTGTTACTAGTTAAGCATCATTAGTATTTGTGTCTGTGTGTTTATGAATTTCAGACATAAAAATTCAAAATTTCAATTCATACGATCAAAAAACCTATAAATCTGCTATTTTTTCATTTTTCCAGTAATCTGAATTTCAACCTGCAAAATAAAACTAGAATTTATTTTAAAAACCCTAAAATAACAAACTTTTGATAGTGAAACAAAGAAATAAAAAACATTGGTTAAATAAGAAATTAAAATTTTAAAACATTAACAAATTAATGCAGTAACTTTTACTTGAAAAATTCGATAATCAAAAAATTATGATATGAGTCCGACAAATTTTTAGAACCCTCAAATTCTAATAGTTTTTAAAACGCTTTAACAGGAATCTGAGAAATAAGAGACGTAATTATTTTATTGATTATATTTTGGAAAGTTTGTTTGTCATCCAACCCAAGTTTAGTTGATTTAACCAAACGTGTTCAATTTAAATTCATACAATTCAATGTTTCACTTTACACTGGATGGGGAATTCCATAGTAAATCGCTCAATTCTCATGGCGTAGACTGACGATGCTAGCCAAAGTGCATTCCCGAGGTTCGATATTTTGTAGCACGTGCCTATTATATCATACATATGACACTTGAAGACACTAACAAATTGCCTCGAAAGCTCTTTATGATCCCTTTGTCCCTGCTCACTTTATACTAGTAAAAGAGTTATTCCCTCGATTCAATGTAACATTCTGAAGTAGTTATTCATCGCACACACAGATAATCTGAACATAATGGCATTAAGTACACGTTAGATATTTTACCAACAACAAATTGTGCAATAAAATAAACACTGATGGACTTATTGACTGAAGAAAGTGGGTTTAAGAAACTATGAACTCAGCAATACTCTTAGAAATAAATGTACTCTAAGATCTTCTTGATCTCAAATAACTCCTTGAAATTGTTACTCCAAAAAACAGTAATATATTTCCGATACATAAAATATTTTTATCATCGGAATTAACAATAATTCGATCGATAGTATCTAATAAGAATTGAAAACTTATTGAAAATGAATTCTTAAGTACTTACGGAAAAACAAAAATGAATCTAATGTACACTCACCTGAAACAGAAAAAAATATTCATTAGAGAAAAATATTAAAAATATATAGTAATCTCAAAATACATCATTATCAATTTTCGTGAAATTTAAATATTATTGATTTAATTAATTAAAGGTATTTTTTTGAAAAATCAATCATTCCAGATAATAAAATTTTAAAAAGGAAGATTGAAGTGTCATATGAAACTATTGAAAAATTGGACCTGTTATATATGAATCTTGCTAGGATAAAACTTGGTGAAGAAAACGGTGGAGTGTCAGACAATGTTAGGCGTTGGTTCGACCATTTCAAATATCGACCGAAGGTCGTTCGAACACGAGTATGAGAAACTCTAAGCAGAAGCTAGGTTCCGACCTTCCAACCCTCCATCTCCCTATTTTGGGGGCAACCCCAACCCGTCCGCCATCTAAGTCGACTCAATCGACTTGAATCTCACAAGGAGGATCATCGTGCTCTTCTTGCTCGTTAGCTGCCGTTTACCTTCAAGAGTAAACTTATGTGCGTTACCATAGTATAAGTTTGAAAAAAGCCCATCAACTTGGCTGCATATAAACGCTTCAGGACTTTCATGAACCAGAAATCATTTTCTAACTACTTCAATCTTCGCAGTTTACAGTCTAGTAACTAGCAAAGAAAACTTTGTTTGAGGCCATGGATCAACCAGATCGCGTGGCAGAATTCCTGTAAAAGTTCGTGTAACGAAACTTTTTCATTTAACAAAATGTCTTCCCGGAAATTTGGAAAATACAACAGAAAACGATAAACAACATCTGTCAACTTCGTTTGAGTGAAAATTTTGCAAACAATTTTACAGTTAACAGTAATTTTCGATAAGGTTTCGAATTTTTTTCAAAATTTTTACTAAAAAGAAGTTAACAGGCATGCTTTATTGTCTTTTGTTATGTTTCCCAAATCCGGAAGATACCTTGTAAATTAAAAAAGTTATCTTGAATGAACGAATAAATGTATAATTTATTCACGTGGTCCGATTGATCCATGGCCAACCAATTCAATTCGTTAATTTACTAAATGATTTATTAACAAGTATATATGTATTCAACTAGTATGAAAGTTCCATTTAAATAATTAGTCAGATATACTTTTTTATTATGTCATTAGCTTATTACTAGTAGCCACAGTAATTGTTTCCACCTTAATTTAATTAGTCAAATTTGAATATCAATTGGTAAAATTATACTTAATTTAGATTTAGAGTTTAGTCACGTTTCATACAAATGTCAATATGGCAATGAGTTCGATTTGCAATCCTTTTTCTTTCGTGTGCAGTATTTGAAACTTTTTTATCCAATGTTCAATTAACCAAATCCGAAAAAAGTACTTTTAACTGATTTAAAAAAATAATAACTTTATATAATAATTTTTTTACAAATTCTTTATATTCATCTGCCATTGATAATTTTTAATGCGAAAATAAAAAAAAATCTGATCCAATGCCAAAATAACAAAATGAATACAAATTCTGAAAAAATATTGTCTGAAAATTAAAGATAGTTTCATTATTTTATGTGCCTCCGGCGCGTAAACTCGTTTTTACTCTACAGTTGAGAGTAGCGTAATGTTGTGTATTACGATACAGAGGAATGTAATGTAAAAATTGAACTACGCATGCGCCTATTACGATACAGCGGAGCGTAATCTTCTTATTATTCTTCTTCTTCTTCGTACAGCGTTGGCTACTACTACACAAGATCGAAAAAATCAAAATGGCCGAAACTAGTCGCGAAATATCAAGTGTAATGACTAGCGCCGCAAACAACTACAATACTAGATTAGATTCGAGTGTACGCATAAAAACTCGTATACGCACCGAAGTCACATAAAATAGAATATGTATGCCAATGCACACAATTCGGGTAATTACGAGACTCGCTTAAAATGCTCGCAGAACTGATCGCGCCTTGGCTTCGATCTCCTGCGAGCATTGTCGCTCATCGCGTAATAACCCTCATTATGCGCCTAGGCACATAATATACTATTAAACAGTACTGAATAGCACTGTTTAAAATTTGTGTAATAAATTTATACTGATAGAAATTTCTACCGCAATTGCCCGAAACACGTGACAGGAGTTTTATTTAGTCGCAGTTTCGTAAAATTATGATAGAATTTCAAAAAATTCAGTTACTTTTTAATTAATTTAAGAAAAAATTTCTTAATTTTCAGTCACAAAATGGTGAATATTCTGATACTTGTATCTGGAAATTCTGAAACTTGTAACAGGAATAATATCTTGAATGATTTAAAAAATGAATTTGTATTGATAGGAAAGAAAATAATTTACTTTATTATTTGAATTCTAGATTCACTGCAAAAATAACCCTATAATTACGTAAACTCAAATATTGTGAGTTCTTAATTTGTGTACATTATATTTAAACCTCAGTATATTAAATCTAATACACCAGTCTAATATTTTATGTATCATATACAGAGATATGAAATTTCATATACAAATGTACACCCAATTCAACAATATTTCTAACAGTTATTGACATTTTCCTGTACACGGAAAAAAATAGTTTAGTAAAGTTTATAGAACTGTTCAAGAGTTGGAGATACAGGAATTTACGGGACAGAGTTCTAGAAAATTTAAAAAACTTTACAGGATAAAATGCGAAACATTCAGGAAAAATCATTGAACTTTCTGCATTTTATTCTAAAAAGTTCTTGAAATTTTCTAGAACTCGGTTCCGTAAATGCCTGTATCCCTAACTCTTAAACAGTTCTATAAAATTTACTAAACTATTTTTTTCCGTGTAATTTGCTTTAATTAATAAAAAATATAAATATTATATTTTGCTTACATTAAAGTAAATCGAAGAGATTATTTGCATTTTTATATTGTTTGAAGCAAATTAGAGGGAGGTGGTAATGACTGGTAACAGTGCGAATGACTAATACTCTTACCTTACTTTGAGAGAAAAGCGGAGAAAAGTGACTAAAAGTGATTAAAATAAGTGTAAAGTGAGTCACAGACGAGTCTGATATAGCTCATTTTAATGTTTTCGACCCACCTTAACTACTACGTTAATTACCATGAATTAGTTAGTTAATGTACAGTCCTTAACTTTGCCCAGAGTTTTCTATTATATAATTAAAACATTTGATTTAATACTAGATATCCTTGATTGTGACGAAACTGAGTAATTCACGTGCGACAATGAATTTTGCAGTACGCTAATATACTTGTGATTGCTTCTGGCTTAATAGAACAGTTGCTTTCCCACGAACACAAGCAGCATCCTCGCAGCTGCACCCACAGAATTCCAATAGAGTGACTTAAATCACACCACAAATCTGTTGACATTTTGTCTAAGTGGAAAATTATCACAATTCACCATTTTTGCCCAATTAAATTTTAATGACTTAGGTATAGAGACAAGAGCAAATTATCCAGTATCTTGATATATAATATTTTTAATAATGACACAAAGTCAGGTAAAAATGAAAATAAAACTTTAGTACCTTCTAGAAAATCAACTTAAATTCAAACCACTTTTTCTATAATAAAACAGATAACAGTTACTAAATCAGTAGAACTTTTTTGCAAGATAATTATTTTTCTGTCTAGAATATTTCCGTTAGTGAAAATCCATAGATTATAATTAAAAGTAAAAATTCAATGAAATGCAGACTTAGAAAAATATAAATTTTCTTCTCATGCACTAGTTTCGTCTGCTTTACATATAAATGAAGCTAGACAGCATGACAGATTAATTTGGTGAAGTGGAAATCATGAAATTCAAAGACAAGCGAATTTGAAATGCAAACGACACATCGGAGCCTCGTCAAACACAGCAGCTATTGATAGCGATATCGTGAGGCGTCGATTTTATCTGAAACCACATTCGGCACCAATAGGTGTTATATCTGCTTATGTATAGGTGTCGATTATTATGCGAATACTTTTCGGTCTGAGATAACAACAACATGAACAGTTTATCATGTCGAAAACCATTCTTTATCTTTTTTATATTCAGAGCAGCTACTTGGATCATTTTTGTGAGGCAAAATCTTATTTGTTACTCCGGTCCATTCTGTGGGGCTGATCGGGGTCTGATAGGGCATCCCCTAGTAGGAAATGAAATGCCATAGCCGATCTGGGCCCGATATGGGGAACGTATTATTACAGATCGGGCGCGGCGTTTAATTACAGATCAGGGCAGCATTGCCACTAGGAAAGTCAAAAATGAGGAGATTTCGAAAAATTGGAAGATTTTAATGTAAAAAATTTGAATAATATAAAATGGATATTGATAAATAAAGGGTTTCCCAATAAGGGTGATATGTTTTGAAATTGAAAAAAAACACTGAATATTCATTCGGAATTGATCGAAATCTTTTTTATTATATTGGATATTCTATGCCATTTATGATTTAAACAATATATCGGCCAAATGTCCCCCGAGACTTGAGCCAAAAATGCGCCTCATCAGAAAAGATGATTTTTTGATGAAAATTGGGATAATTTTCAATTGATTCCAGAGCCCAATCCGCGAACTCCCGACGCAAACGATGGTCATTAGGCTTCAGTTCTTGGGCCAGAATCATGTTATAGGGATGCAGGCCAAGATCCAATCGCAAAATACGCCAGGTAGTCATCCTGGACAGGCCCAATTCCTGAGATCGGCGTGGCACGGACAATTCACGGTACGGCGGCTATATTCTGTGTAGAACGTGCGGTACGCATACGATTTTTAGGCTTAGTATCCAATAGAGTAAATTCACTCTCCAACTTATCGATTATTCGACGAATTGAGAGCGCGGATGGAGCAGAATGACGACCATATTTTGCACGATATGCTCTTTGAACACCGACAAAACTTCTCGAATTTTGATAAAATAATTGGACAATTTCCAAACGTTGTGGAAGCGTGAAACTACTCATGATTAAATGGCAAACCTTACTGATCACAACTGACAGCAGACGTCAAAAATTTCAGTTCAAATGAGCCCGATAGGGACATTCAAAATCATATCACCCCTATTGGGAAACCCTTTATTATCTCGATGCAACATAGGCCCTATTTTGTTCCTTTCTTCAGATTGCAAGTCTGTTTAAGGTAGCTCAGCCACGAAAAATTAGGCCCCAGGCAAAAATACATAATTTTGCTTTCAAGAATAGCAATATTATTATTGAAGGGATTATTTAAAAGAGAGAAGATTATTTTCTATAAAAAAAATTTGAAACATAGAAAAATAATGTATTCAAAAAATTTGATTTTCAACTGCACTATATTTTATCTCTTTTTAACAAATTTCTCTTCAACTTGACCATTTCCAATTTTTGAAAATAAATTCATTAATGGCTGAAACTATTAAAAAACAATTTTTTTAAACAAATTACTGAATTTGATAATAATTGATTCATTTTCAAAAATTGAAAACGGTCAATTTGTAGAAAATCTTTGCCTTGAAAAAATGATTCACGATTTATTAGAATAGCACCATTTTTAAAAATTTCGTAAAAACCGATATGAAAAAAGGTGCAGTTGTAAATCAAATTTGTAAAATACATTATTTTTCTATGTTTCTAACTTTTTTTCTAGAAAGTAATCTTTTCTCTTTTAAATGATCCCTTCAATAATAATATTGATAATAATGGAACAGGACTTGTAATTGATATTCTTGAAAACAAAATTATGTATTTTTGCCTGAGAACTAATTTTTTGTGGCTGAACTACCTTAAACTGAGCCATAATTCTGTAATCCATTATCATTAGCATTTTGTGTTATGATTTCCACATCACATCCACGTGTAGTACCTTGTCTTAGGGAATGAACTCAATCCATAAATCCCATATATACGTCAGCATCTTGCATGGAGAGGAGACAGAAGTACTTGACGTAACTACCCTTACTGTGATGGACGTTCATTAACTCAAAAGTACAGAATACTCTGCATTTTTGCTTATATTGCTTCTTCTCCTACTATTTTCTACTAATACATTAAGTTTCATTAAAATTTCTAACTCAGAATTTTATGTTTTAAATCAGTTTCTCTTAAGTTTTATTCTGAAGATTCTATTAAAATTTTCAATCTAATGGAAATCAAACTAGGGCCAATAAAGGGCCACTGTTGAAAATTGTTATGTTAAAATTAATATAAAAGTATATGAAGTAATTTGCATATAGAGTATATAAAAATTTAATATACACAATTATGAATTTTTATATACATCGAAGTGTCGATAGAATAAGATATGCCCTAGATTCTTTGATGACTCGTAAATGATAAAAGCTGGTAGATGGTATTTTGTATTAATTTAGTAATAAATGCAATTAACTTACAGAAGTAGATATTATAAATGATTTGAAAAAAAATCACTTAATTATTTAAGACCTAAATTCACTGAAAAAATGAATTTATAATTGCGTAAAATAAAATTATGCATTTACAATTATTTTATTCTTTAATTCGCCAAAAAGTTTATAAAAAACATCAATTTTTTGGGAATTCAAAATGTTTTTCATCTTCAAAATAGTCAAATCACAATAGATATTTTACAGTAAAACTGAAACCTTTAGGATTCAAATGTAAATTTCATAGCGCTATTGTCTAAAACTCGAACTTTTCATTATAATTTGTAAAAAAAAGATTATTTAATAAAAACTCAAAGCCAATGTTGTAATTTTTATATTGAAGACTTTCGAAATTTTTCGAAAACCACAGAGACTATATCTTTAGAGTACCTTTTCATAACATGATAGAACTTAAGGCAATCATATTTGTGTGCCTTGAATGCTGTGTCAGATCCGTATTCCAAAGGTCTCGTTAAATTGGCACGCGCTCCATGTACGTATGCATAGGAATATTGCCAATTTGATTATATCTAAACGACCTTTTATCTCAGCGCTTATGCACTGTCCGCAAATTACAGTCGCCATGCCTTGAACGTTGATTGTGTATCTTATCTACACTAATTTAGAGTGATCTCTGTTTAAAGAAATTAAGAGTTTTTAATTTTTAGGGGAAATTTTTATTACATGTTACGACAGATAAAGCTCCCTTATTCTCAATTTTAAAATGTCAAAATTATTTAATTATAATTGTTAATTCAATTTTTTGAAAATGGGGAAAAATAATTCACATATTATTACATATTTTAATGTTCAAACAAATTTTTTACACTTTACTCGAGTATTAGAGATTTAAAAAGGGATGAAAATGACTAAAAATTAAGATTTCACAAAGACAAAAGGAAAGCATGGTGCTGATTATAAGATATGATTTAATCGAATTGCAAAGATCGGCAACCCCAATTTACGATGCACAAGCTCTCAGAGGAGACATCATTTAGGTTTAATCAGATTGACAATATCTCTCTGTGCATGCACATAGAGCAACCAGGGTTAATTTAATGAGGTCTATGAAATATTAAATCTCATTAAATTAGGGAAATTACCTATCCTGAATAAAATTATTCTTTATTTGCATTAATAATAGAGTTATTAATGTTAAATATATTTGCAATTACTTTAAATTTCTACATTGTAAAAAATTTATGTTGTAATTTCAGAATAAATGTACTAAAAGTTTATTTCCGAGACGAAATATGATTTTACAAGAAGTGTAATGTACACTGAACTATGAGAAAAATTTCCTTTCCTTTTTATTTTTTTGTTTGTCTAAATTACTTATTAAAAATCAAAAAACCAGCATGCCTAATTTTAAGTTGTACAGAGTTTATAAAGTGTATTGAAATAAAAATCTTTTAGAGAATTTTAATGCATGTACTGTGAAATCATAATAAAAGTATGTACTGCAGTTTCACAACACATTATCGTGAATACAATTTCGAATTACATTGGTATTGTAAAAATGTGATGCAATCTCAAACATTTTGAACTGTCCAAAAAGCTCTAAAATTACCGAAATTGTACAATGCGCTTTTCGCGTTTGTTTTCGGAAGAAAATTCATTCTCGTAGAGAAGCTTTACACAAAAATGTATAACTTATTCTATAATGATAATTGCAAAAAATATTAAGAGTTAAGAAAAAATCAAGGCACAATGATAAGAAAGTCCATCAGGCTGAATATTTTTCACAAAAACATTACTAAATTTAAAAAATGATATGAAATCATTTTGCTGCAAAAATTCTCATTATGACACGATTTTCCCTGAATTAAAACGGGGTTTACTGAAAATCATAAATTTTCATATTTCTCCGTGCATAGAATGTTTATTAAATTGTCCCAAAATAAAAATTTTGTTTATATATCTTTGTTATAATTCATAAAACTAATAAGAGAGCTTTTTCCAATTCTTAATGATTTTATACTGATAAAAATACACTAAAAATGTATATAATTCACTTTTTGTAGCAATTTCATGGCACTTGACAATCTTTTACTAATCGCTTTGAAAGGTTCTTTTGTTGCATCACAATTTTAATAATCCTTTTTATAACTTGATTGCCGTAAGAAAGTTTCTAAAATCTAGTGTCAACCTCGAGTTGTTTTCCATTGTTTTTTATAGAATTTTATGTAAAAAAGGACATGTGCACACGGAAAAAAATAGTTCAATAAATTTTATAGAACTGCTCAAGAGTTGAGGATACAGGCATTTACGGAACAGAGTTCTGCAAAATTTACATATCTTTTCAGAATAAAATGCAGAACATTCAGGAAAAATTATTGAATATTCTTTATTATGTAAAGTTCTGTAAACCCCTGTATCCACAACTTATGAATAGTTCTATAAACTTTACTCAACTATTTTTTTCCGTGCATTGCGGTCAGGAGAAGGCCTTAGTTATTTAAAAATGTTTCAGACATCAAATTAAAAATAAAGAGATATTTTAATTTTGTATTGTACACTGAACTTTAAAAGGTCAACTGTAAAATTTTATAAAATCACAGAAGAAAAGGTAGCACATCACCCACCCTCTCTTGCATTTTAATACTTTTTTTAGCAACTCACATTTTTGTGGTCAAGAATATTGATTTCTCTTATGGTGGAACGTTTCGTGCTTTTTGTGTTGTAACCACGGGAAGGGTTTGCACGGCAGTAGGGTTTAAGCATGCAATTCATCATTCCTGTACTCTTAAGTTCCTCGACCGTGTGATTTATTGTAGCAAAGGCGGTATAAAAGAGTGCAAATAGAAGAGAGAGGGCTGGTTAATGTACAAGTGTAAGTGTAAATTGTTAGACTTGTTAAATATCAATAACAAAACGTTCTATAAAAGTAGAAGAAACATTAATTTATACAAAAGCATTGATGACATCAAAATAAAGAGCAAACATGATGAGTGATTAGGAATAAGTTTTGTGACCGCTTGCATAAACTTTTGATTCCATTCAATGCTTTTCAACAAATGACTTTTGATTTTTTTCGATTTATATTCGCTAATGCGTTTTTTATATGAATAACGTTCACAATCAAAAGGGCATTTTTTAAACTATGTCGTAGAAAGTGGAAAAAGTACTTCAGATCACTTTAATCTGTTTAATTGCGTACACTTTGAGAGAATTAAGAGGATTATTGTCTTATGCTCTATACTGTTTTCCTGAAAATTTCCGCAAGAAATGTCCGTAATCCGGTTTCATTAATCTTTATGATGAAATCCTCATAAAGGGATGTTCATGTAGCAAATTTCGAATTTACATTCATTATTACATATCAATTTTAATACCTCGTGTTCAAAGCACATGCTGCATTATCAAATTCGGTTAGAAAATTGAATTCCTGCCAGCTTTATGCGACTTAAAACTTTAATGTCCTCGTCGATTATTTGTACATCTAGGTCGAAACATCTAGGTCGAAACATCTAGGTTCAAAATGTCTTTCTTTTTAATTTCCTTTTGATTGAAAATTTTCAAAAATGAAATATTACGAAATTTACAATGTTGGCTTTTTTATAATGACTTTAGGGTCCATAAATAAAAAAAAACAATAGTTTTAAGGGGACTTTTACTTTCTAAATTAAAAAAAGACAATATTTAAATATTTAAAAAAAAAACTATTTTATTTATAATTATAATTTTTTTCATATATTGTTAAAAATGTTTTAAGGTGTACAAAAAAATTTTTTTGAGCACTTTTAATTGCTTTTTACCACTGCAGAGGGCGTATTCCAAAAGATGCATTTTAATTTGCGGGACACTTTTCTGCCTTCCTGTAACAAATTTATTTAAAATTGCAACGCGATTCAATTCATGAGACTTGAAACTAAACAATAAACCTTTAAAAGGGTAATTTTTTCATATTTGTATGGCCTTTATACGCGATTTCATAAAAAGTTCGAAAAAAACGCCTGTTTTGGGGATGAATTTACCCCTGTACTAAAAAGATGGCGTGGTTTTTTCAACTTTTTAGAGGTTTATTTACAAGTTGTTTGTATAAAGTATCAAAAAAATGTTGGTTTACTGAGATTGGTTAAGTAGATTTTGAGAAAAACGTCTCCCAGATTTGAAAAACGTGATTTCGAGAAAAACGCGTTTAAAGTTTTTTTACTATAATTTGTCTTACGTAGGTACCATTATAAATACAGCTATAACATTCTTTCTATTTCGAATTTCTTAATAAAATTTTAGGGCAGTATTTCTATGATACTAAGGAACATTTTTAAGTAAAAATAAAAAAAACAATTTTTTGAAAATTTAGAAAGTAAAAGTCCCCTTAATCAAACGTTTCGACTGTGGGCTCCTCATCAGTGATCTTTATCTCTAAAATATGGAAAAAAGTAACTAGTAAATATTGCACATACACTGAGAAAACAGTTTTTTTGAATCAAAGAAACATTTCTTTGATATACGGTCAAAGAAAAAATGTCTTTGAATTAAATAATTTACATAAAATTATACAGAAAACAATTTTTTGAGAAAACATGAAAGTTCTTAAGGATTGATATTGAATACTAGCACATAAACTTTAAAAACACCTAAGATGAGAAAAACTAGACCACGTTTATAAACAAGTGTAACTGAAAATGTAGATGCGAGTACATAAATATCAAAAAGGAAGTAGGAGGAATATAGCAAACATAAAACATATTACAATTGTAGTGTTAGATAATGCGAAAAGAATTTATTTAACAAGAAACAGAAAAAACTTGATAAAAACAAATCAAAATTCTTTTGAGTAAAAACTGAATTGTGGCACATCGCATTTGAAATAACTAAACTGAAAAACTTGAATGTATAAATGCATAAAGCTTACTAAAATTATAGGTGCGAGTACAAAAAAGGCTGAGAAATGCTCATACGAAGTCTAATGTTCGGATAATTTTTTACTTGTTTAAAATGTGTCATGAAAAAAGTCTTCTGATTGTCCAATATTTATAAAATATGGAAAGAAAGTGCATTTTATAATACTACAATTGTAATATGTTTTATGTGCCTCCGGCGCGTAAACTCGTTTTACGCTATAGTTGAGAGTATCGTAATGTTGTGTATTACGATACAGAGGAATGTAATGTAAAAATTGAACTGCGCATGTGCCTATAACCATACAGCGGAGCGTAGTCTTCTTATTCTTCTTCTTCTTCGTACAGCGTTGGGACCGTACTGACAAAGCCTTGTAGATTTGAACTGCGCATGCTCTATTACAATACGCTACTACTGCACAAGATCGAGAAAATCAAAATGGCCGGAACTAGTCGCGAAATATCAAGTGCAATGGGCGAGAATCATGATGAATACTAGATTAGATTCGAGTGTTCGCACAAAAACTCGTATACGCACCGAAGTCACATAAAATAGAATATGTGCCAATGCACATAATTCGGGTAATTATGAGACTCGCTTAAAATGCTCGCAGGACTGATCGCGCCTCGGCTTGGTCTCGGCTTTGTCTCGGCTTCGTCTCGACTACGCCTTGGCTTCGATCTCCTGCGAGCATTGTCACTCGTCGCGTAATAACCCTCATTATGCACTTAGGCACATAATATACTATCATGTTTGCTATATTCCCTCTACCTCTTTTTTGTTATTTATGTTATTTATTTAATATTTACTAGTTACTTTTTTGGATATTTTAGAAATAAAGATCACTGATGAGGACTGCAATCAGAGTCGAAAAGTTTGATTACAACTACTGTTTTTTTTCATTTATGGACCGTAAAGCCAATCAGCCAACATTGCAAATATTGTTATTGAGGGTCAATATAATTCTTGTTTTTTAAATATTAAGCAATTTGCTGTTAAAAAGTATTCTTATTTTTTTCATATAAATTTTAAAAATATCAGAACATTTTTCTTACGATTATTTCAATCCTCGAATCTAATTAGTATACAAAGATAAATCTGAAAAATACGTGATTCACTGAAATTTATTAGAGAGAAAGAAGCATTCATATTGTAGCAAGTTTTGTTCGTGAATGTTGACTGAAATATTAATTTTGGTAAACTACAAGTACTTTTGCTGTCGAATTGATTATTTATATATGCAAGCGGCGTGTTTTACATATTTTGCTTATATTTACGATTATATCGAAATAAGTCACATTTTAGTTGTATATGCACCAGGAATTATTATCCTCATTATAAAAAAATGCATAAAAAACGTTTTCGAAAATTTGCCTATCTGTTGTAGAGTAATCTCTACTACGTGATTTGAATTCATGTCCACAAATGTTTAAAACGCATAACATACAAGTAGGATCATATCGCGCACCAATAGGGATGTAACTCGGAATGTCAGTGTCGAATAATATGCCTGCAGCCTTCATTAGGTACGCGCATAAAATAATTCTGTTCTTTATAAACATTTATATGTAAATGAAACAAAATATCAAATCCTCGTTATAATCCTAATAATTCTTTACATCTTCTTTTTTACAGCTGAAAATTTTTATAGAAATAACTTTTAAAAATAATCTTTGACAATTTTTTTCAATATTTCAATATGAATCAATATATTGAAAAATTCACATAAGAGTTTATTCAGAATTACGTAAAAAACCGTATAAAGAAAAGTTAGGAATATATTTCTTAACATTATTTGAAATGGAAAATCGTGAATTAAAGTGAAAAAAATAAATGAAACTACCCTCGCTATTTAGATATTTTTCAATTTGAGTAAATCGATATAAGACTAGCAGAATTCTCTGGTTATTTATGCCTAGAACCAGAATTCCTAGTAAAGGCGTACTTCAGAATATATATTCTGGTTAACATAAGCGAACTGTTTTTGAATAAAAAACCTACGTGAATATCAAAAGGATACATAAAATTCAAGCAGATTTTTCTAGTAGTACTTCCTTTATCGAATTTTCAATAAGTTTGCGTTTTGCATAGGAATAATGCCGCGAGTAGACTCTACATCGATGTGGCAAGAGTGTGGCTGAAAAGTCAATCGCACTTTTTTTCCAGTTCGCAAAAAGCCGTTGAGTGTGTAGGCATTCTATGCACGCGAGTAGGTACCATGGTTGATCATAAAATATCTCACTTTAGAGTCTCTGCTTGATCGTGTGCACATAATAATTTACGAGGCTGCTGAAGCGAATGCAGCTATCTAACAGGGATGGAAAACTCGAGCTTCGTGTCGCTTTGGCGGATCGTTATATTGCCAGTCGATATCAAGGAATGTAAAAATTGTGATGCACTAGCTATTGATACCGGTACTCATCGTGAAATGCATACACTCCAATTCGTGCAAATGATATATGTTTCACGGTGCTGGTTCTATTCACCGCGAGGTTTTTTTAGCGCTTTGCTTTGCATCAATTTGACTATTGAAAAAAAAATATATTATTCCCACAAAGTGCGGATTATCCAACTGTCAGTTGTTGACTTTTTATATAGCTCTTTTGTTTTGAATCGATAAATACAGTTACTCTGACAAAAAATAGAAATCGGTTTTATGCAATATTCTGTGGAGAATTATTAATTCAATTAAATATGTGTCATTTTATTAAGAGATGATTAATCCAAGTGATTACAATAATAAAAATGTAGCGTAAAAGACTCTGCACCTTTTCAATGAGTGAAAATCTACTAATTCTTAGAGAAACTTTACTAATTTTCAAAAAAAGAGGTATAATAAAGTTTCAGTAAAAAGTAGAGAATTAAATATCACTAAAGCTTTATCGACAAGTTTCACTGCAACTTAGTAACTTTTGAATAATTAAAAAGGCGAGAAGTCTTCGACTAAGAAGATTAAAAATTCATATATTTTCTGTATTTTTTATTTAAACATGGCTGATTAGTAATTTACATTTACAAAGTTGGTATCTAAAGCACCGCTATCGATTTGTTTAAACAAGGATTTTTCGGTAGTTAATTATTTCTTTCTTTGTTTTATGTTAAGGCTTTGTTTTAAGATTCAATACAATCAATGAATGCTTAATTTGATTTTTTAAATATAATATGTACCAACTTTTATGTTATAGAAATCATTTTAAATGTTAGGCTTTTCCAAGTTTACCAGAAATTGGTGTAGGTATGCGGGTTAGCCTAGAAAGAACGAATAGATCGCAAATAAGAAGATATATTACTATCATTATGCGTTATTAATCGTTAATATATGATAGAGATATCTGTACTGGCTCACTGTAAGCACATGCTTCAGAAATAAGGTCGATTCAATATATAATTTCAATGAGGTCACACAAGCATCTATGAGGAGCAGGGTAAGGAGTTAAGCCTATGCCTAACCCTAAGGGATGTTCAAATATTAATAGTTAAGACTATATATCATGTACATTCCATAAGCATATTGATCGTAGATATAGTTCAATTGTTCGTCACCACAAATATAATGATAGTAACACTTGTATGGGGGAGGATAATTCATTATATACAATAAAAAAGATAAGCTTAGTAAGCATAAGAATATCTACAAATGTCGAAAACTCATACTGAAGATTTATAAATTAAAAAATAAATGTTTCAACGAACATTAATGAAATTATAATTCAACAATAACAGTTAAAAACAAACAAACGTTGGCAATGATATCCATTACTCGAATTAATTCCTCAATGCTGAAAATTTTTCAATCGGGTTATATATATTTCTATATATATACATGAATATTTTTTTAATATTCTAGATGCAACTGTGAGCTCGCAGAATATTCATTAAAGGTAGCAGTAAACATTTCAAGACTTACCCATATCCAGGCAAATACAATAAACCCATTTGCTTAAAAAAGGTAATGTTTGTAACATAAAAAGTTATATTTTTATTGAAAATGTTTATGTTTTCTTTATAACGTAAAGTCACTTAAGTTTCATAATGTTATTCTTGATTGCCAGTATGAAGTTTTACAAGTAATTAAATCTTGACACTGTAGGAAAGCATCTAAAGTTTTCACTCCCTTTGCATCATCACTTGAATTAATTACTTTTCGGAATTTATGAAATGGAAACAATGAATGCCGAGAAGATGAAAAGTAAACTTTACACGTAATCATTTGACTTTATTATAAAGGCTAGGAACTTAATTGATTTAAATACCTATTTACATGAAAATAGGCCAGTATTGTATCTCATCTTATTCAGTAGAAAGGATACAATGAATAAAAATGAGAAAATGATTCCATATACATCTTTGCAATTCAATAAGTAAAATAAAAGTTTACACGGAGAAACCTGAGTTTACAATTTTTGCTAAACTACGTTACAATTTAGAGAAAAACGTGTCATATTGAGAATCTTTCGCGACGAAATACTAAATTTTAGATATGCTATATGGAAATTTACTATAGATTGTATCAAATTTCACTACACTGAGAAAAAAGATTTGATTGAATCAAAGAAAATAATTTTTTTGAACGACTATCTTTAATTTAAAGAAATGATTTGTTTAAATGAAACAAAATTTGTTTGATTCAAACAAAATATCTTTGGACCAAATAAATATTTGTTCGAATCAAATAAATTTCTGCCTTAAATCAAACAAATTATATCTTTGACCATATAATTTCTTTGTTTTGAAGAAAAATTAATTTGATTCAAACAAATATTTATTTGGTTCAAAGATATTTTGTTTGAATCAAAGAAATTTTATTTCATTTGAACAAATCATTTCTTTAAATTAAAGAAAGTCGTTCAAACAAATTATTTTCTTTGATTCAATCAAATCTTTTTTCTCAGTGTACAACCTATAATAATGTTTCATATAACTTTTTGAATCTTTAGTATTTTGTCTGCGAAAAATTTGCAGTCTGATGGGAATAATTATACCATTGCACTTTGATTTCCCCTAAATTTCTAATATTTTTTAGAATTATCGTTATAAAAAAAAAATATATATTGCTATAAAAAGTTTCTCTGTATAATAAATGTTGATAATAAATGAATATTTTGTTCCTCAGCTATGGTAAATTTTCACTATAAGTTTATGATAGAAATTATTTTAGAGATATTTGATTTTCACCGCACTTGATCTCATTACAGATTTCAATTATGCCATATATAATAATTTGTAATATGAGACTACGCTGCACCTATCGTACACCATAATAATGCACTTGAAGAGCACCGCGTCACTAAAGTTGCAAAAACCTTGTCCCTAATTAACCCCATCTCGATCATCGTCCACTTGCGTAGGTACCCGCGTTTTAAACCTATATATATTTTATTACTTGCGTAACGATAAATAAATTGAACACTGTTTAAGTTGAAAGAATAATATTTGAACGCTAAAACCTAATTTGTAAAATACATAAGAATTTTAATTTTATCTTTATCTATCAATCATATACTATTATATTCTTTTTTTTCAAAATTGTTGATAAAAATGAAAGAAATTACTAAACAAATTTTCACTTGTAAAAAAAAAGTAATAACTTTCTTTTGTCAACATATATACAAATATACATGCATACTGAGAAAACGGTTTCTTTGAATCTAAGAAACATTTCTGTGATATACAGTCAAAGAAAAAAATTCTTTGAATTAAAGAAAGTTTTGTTAATTCAAAAAAAATGTTCTTTGATCCAAAGAAATAGATTTGTTTACATTAAAGAAAATTTCTTTGAATTAACAAAACTTTCTTCAATTCAAAGAAACTGTTTTCTGGGTGTATATGTTGATGAATATGTGATACATTATTGTTAGAAACTAAGAAATATGTAACCATTGAAATTAATTGTAGTCTCAACGATATACATTTTATTAGAGCTAAACGGAAAACAGCCATTATGTATATTCAAGGACACTTTTGATTACTCAAATTATTATTTGTTGCAATTGCAATATTTATGCTTTTCCTCACACGCAATTCTTATCGTACGGACAAGACAAACATTTTAAGTATTTAAAAAAATATTTTCTGCTAACAGTGTACGTTGAAACATATTCGCGATAATTTTTAAAAGAACCAGTTAATTTGTTCACGTGTTGTGCTATTAATGACTTCTATTATCATCATTAAGGTGTTATTACAATACCCGCAACGACCTTCTAGCTGCATTATGAACATCGCACTCCTACAATACTGAATGCAACAATATATATACATATATCAAATTACTCTAATGAACAATTATGCAATGTAAGTAATTTACATAAAGGTAATTATTAAATTGAAAAGGTTTCGAGTCTTTTTATTTCATATTTTTCACATTTTCCATATTATTCTTATTCTTTGGAGTATTTGTATATTTGTATATGAACCGAAAACAGAGCATTATAATAAAAGAAATCGTTGTTATAATTGTTTAAAGCTTCTGTAGAGGAACAATCAAGAATATATTCAAAATTTATATTTTCTGTCATATAAATAAAGTAATCAATCAAGCTAATTCAAACATTAGAAACTTCAGGAATATAACCTGTTTCTTCTTTTGCCATAAAGAGAAGCTTGATGAATTTAATTTTATGTTTTAACAAGAAGAAATTTGTTACTTTTCTTATTTTTATTTTAAGAGGCCAACTAACAAAAGAAAATATTTAAAAATACATTTACAAATTTCCAAGCACAAAATTTACTTCATTTTCTTTTGCCTTGGAAGTTTTAATGTTTATAACATGTTTATAATTTCGAATACATGAATATTATATGTTTACGAAATTTTTAGCATTTTTTTCTATAAAATGTAGTTTATGTTTTGAGTATATATATTTCAAGTAAAATACTTTACGCTCAGTAGATTCTTTTTAAAATTCTAATTTCAAGTATGTCTTGGAAAATAATCAGTTAATTAAACCACATGACTTGAAAAATAATAATATGTCATTTCAAAGAGATTAGAATAATTTGAAGAACGCATTAGCTTTCTTTAAACATGATTAAACAATTAATCAATAATTCTCTCAATATTGCGTATCAACACTGATGACTTTTGAAATTGAACAAAGGTATTAATTTGATGACAAGCACTTATTGCTACAAGAACTCAGTATTATATTTATGAATTTGGAAGGATTCCGAAAATAACGCTTTAGGCCGATGTTAAAATATGAAAAGAGAGTTTCCTGTTATTCATTTCATTTATGGAAAATAGTGAAAATAAACTGCATTAAGTTTGGTTTATATAGTGAATTTCATCTGAATATAAACACAGTTTATTTTAATTCCTGCAAAGAGAAGACTGATCTCAGCAAAACAAGCGATATTTAAAACAAAACATTTTTCCTTCGCAGTGGAGAATCAATAGAGCAAGGATTCAGAATTCTTGACTGTATATATTAAATTCAATATAAAATATTATAAGTATAGTTAAAATATTCAAATTTTTAAAGAATTTTAAAAAATATTACGTTACATCAGACAAATCTATTATGTTCACAAAAAAGCGGTAAATTTTAATGAAATATCTGTATTTGAATTTATGGACTTAGTAAATTTAACAAGTTTTTTACCTCCTATCTATAGGTGGCAGCAAAAAAAAGGGTTTATATTCTTCATGTGTCAAGCAACATGCTTTTGTCTATTACGTGATGCATAGTTATATTGTTTCATCAGATCCTCAACAATGATTATCTTTTTTAAATAATATTCTGAAAGCATTATGTTGGCCAACACGAATGTAACGCGAATCATACATATCTCTTACTATTTGCATAGTTGATATACAACTGCAGACGTCGGTTCTTCCCTGTTGGTACATAATGTTCCACGATTTATCATTTTCTTGATGCAAAACATGATAAGCGTTGGAGTCAGTTTATATCATTTCAGATGACAAAATTAACTTTACATTTCGTTTATAAAAAATAGAGCTTAAATTTTTAGAAAACGTGCTGCATGTGAATTACGAAATCTATATTTTATTTTTCATAGATTTATCGATATTAATGGCGACTAACTTTATATTAATAGAATAGGGGCCTTTCATAATCAATAATATTGATTCATTATCACTTTCAGTGAAGAAATATTCAGTCGATTCATCAGCCAAACCTACCTTTCAGAAATTACAGAGCATCCCAGAGGCGCCATTTATCTTTGATTATATTTGTATGCCGCTGTTACGCGACACTTGGGATGATGCTAACTAAAATCGATGACAATACCAACATTGTTAGAAATATTATTAAATTTCATGTACGTTTGCCTATGAAATTTCATATCTCTGTATATTATTTGCAAAACATTACACTGGTGTAGTAGATTTCATATACTGAAGTATTAAATTTAATATACCAAAATTGACAACTAATATAATTTGATTTTACGCAATTAAGAAGTTATTTTTGCAGTGGATTTAGGATTTAAATAATAAAGTAAATTATTTTCTTTCATATAGATCAAAGAATCTAGAAATTTATGGACATTTTGAAGCATATTAAAATTCATAATTGCGTATATAAAATCTCATATTTTATACACTTTTATATTAAATTTAATAAATATTTTTTAGCAGTGATCTATGTATTCTCGAGGAGAAAAAATGAGATTTCTAGGGTAAATTATTTAGACATTTCAATAATATTCGTGAATTTAATAAATTATTCATATTCTTTTGAAAAATATCCATAACATTCATAAGTTAATTAATTTAAATTTTCAATTTTATTCAAAACATTATCTTTTCAGAAAGGCACGTGTTACACATCTGAATACGTTAAATATCAATGCCTCAGATAACTGAATACAATATATGTATGTCATGAATTTAAATTTTATTTATAATGTGATTCATTGAGCAGAATAAAATGTCCGAAAAGGCGGAATTTTCATGTTTTAGTAAATCACATAAACTATTTAGATTTGTTGAGTAAGATCGCTTTTCATATCAGTGATAAGATGACGTTAGCGATCAAGTTAACGTATTGTTTTTATCTCTTTACAGAAAAAATGTCAAGTGGTTCACGTAAGATGCCGCCAGAGATACGAAATTAGTACATCAATTGAAACCGATTTTTAATCACTTTCTGCTTTTTTTAGAAACTCTCATTGTTTTTATCTGAATTAATCAAATTTGAACGGGAAATTATTAATTTATTAGTTTAATTCGGACTAGATTGAATAATGTATAGTTACTACTCCAAAAAGCTGAAAGTGAAAATTTAACTGGTTCAGATTTCAGATTAATGCAGAGTTAACTTTTTTATTTCCGCTGTTAACCTTTATGAGAATATTAGTTTCAAACACAAAAATATTCAATAAGTTTAGGTACCATAGAATTTAAGAAAAAAATTAAAATATTTTGGATAATTAGACCGAGAAAAAAATCTTGAATTGAGAATATACGTACATTCGATCCCTCTGCGAAAGGGAAAAGATTCGTATAAAAATGAAAGGATATTCTCGTTTTTAAAATATATCTCTTATTTTGAGAATATCCTCTCATTTTTATTTTTCCTCTTCACAGTGGTATTAAAAGTACTTATTCATCTCAACTGAAGATCATTTATTTCCCGATTAACGTAAAGCAATGCTTTTATTCATAACCTTTAATTAACAAATTTTTATTCTTATATATGTAAATTACTTCATATACTTTTATATTAAATTTATTGCAAACATTTTTAACATTATAATTTTGTTTAATTTACCATTGCATTTATAACATAAGGTAGTTAGTTTCGTAGTAACGTAAGGTAGTTCATCCACGAAATTAGACTCAGACAAAAATAGATAATTTTGCTTTCAAGAATAGCAATATTATAATTGAATTTGGTATGAAGCAATAAGAAAAAAAGTTCGGCAAAAATGAAAATTTGTTAAATACATTACTTTTCTGTATTTCAAATATTTCTCATGGAAAATAATCTTTCCTCTTTCAAAATAGCCCTTCAATAATAATATTGCTAAATAAATTCTTTAATGGCTGAAACCATTAAAAATCAATTTTCCGAAAAAAATTCTTATAAACAAATTACTGAATTTGGTAATAATTTATTCATTTTAGAAAATTGGAAACGGTTAAGTTGTGGAGAATCTTTTTCCTGAAAAAATGATCTATGATTTGTTAGAATCACATCATTTTTTAAAATTTGGTATGAAGCAATAAGAAAAAAAGTTCGTCAGAAATTAAAATTTGTTGAATACATTATTATTCTGCATTTCAAATTTTTTTCATGGAAAATATACTTTTCCCTTTCAAATTAGACCCTCAATAATAATATTTCTATTCTTGAAAGCAGAATTATCTATTTTTGCTTCAGGTCTAATTTTTGTGGATGAACTACCTTTTTTGATTAAGATAGTTGTCGTGCCAATAATCATGTCTCTGGAAAAAAAGTTTTTCTATGATTTTAAGACTTGAAATGATATTATCAGTCGTGTCTTATGAAACCTTAAAGATGAAAATTACCTTCCCGGGAAGGTCGTTCACCAATTAAAGGCTTAGCTTGTAAGTACGATTCAGTATCCGATCGTTACGTATGACTCAAGTCAAACTGTCTTGCACATTCAATCTCTCCTGTTAGTTCGCTGTTCGATTAACCAATTGGCTTATCTATCAAATCATTGTCAAAGAGATCCGCGCAATGACCTCGTTCATACATATAGGACTGTTTCACTATATCCTTCAGCTACTACCTCTGCGAGCATTGGTGCGACTAACGTGTATACAGTGCTGTACTCGTGTCCTACAAAGGATCCAAACAACAGTACAAACATATTCTACGGTGAAACAATAGATTCCAGTCCAAATAGAATGGTTTTACGAAAAAATAACTCTCCAATGAATGAATCCTCGAAAAACTGATGATTGTATTTGAATAACCACAGTTTGAAAAATAATATTGACTGTTTTATTTTCACTAAAAAATGAACAATTACATAGCTTCAATACAACATACTTGATACCAATTTGCACATAATTTGAATTTAAATTTTAGTGATATGGATATTTTGTTAATAAAATCAACTATCTAAATCTGAATTTATGAACATTTGAATACTATTCAGTTTCTTTGGTCAAAATTTGTATTAATTATCAGTTGAATTTGAATAATTTTTTTGTCATTTTAATGAGTTTCTAGTTCAAAGTGACTGGTAATGAATCAAATTTATTACTGAAACAAATTTATAGGCCACTTTTCATTAACTCTCGTTTAGATATGAATATCGACTAAACATGGGAATGACTCACATAAAAGCAGATAATAACTCGAAAATTCATTTCCTTAATGACATATAACATCAACGCAATATTTATAAATATACATTTCTATAAAAACATTTAAAATTGAATAATTTTGATCGATTTTAATCTTATACTTAATTTTAAGTATTCAAAATCTGTTTATCACTTTATCAATTAAATCAGATGTTTTTATACCGCTTTAACTTCTTTTCAATGTTTTTTGTCATATTTTTATGCTATATGAAAACCTTAGATATTTAATTTTGTAAGTATAATTATTACATAAAAAACTGTTACGTCCGTACGTGGCTCCAAAATTATTTTTAAACTCCTTAACCGCAAGTTCTGTTTTTTTTAAATAAATTAAAATGTAAGAATGCAGAAGGTTAATAATAGAATAAGAGTGGTTGCATGCGTATGAAGAAATTGCTTTAATCTCCTAATTATCTTATTAATAATAATGTAAGATTTCACAATAGAAATATATATTCTAATAGTTTTTTGGGCTATGTGTGTGCGTGTTTGTGTATGTTTACGTTTATGTGCATATTTACTTGTATTCGCTTACTTATTAATTTTAAATACTATTGTGCTTCTAAGGTATTTCTTGAATTGCGTTTTCTTTTGCCAGCTGTAAAATGTCTAAGCTTCAGGTCAACATTATTATAAACTATATTGTAAAATTTATTACATTTGTCATTTTCAGATCAGCAGATGTCGAGCCGCATTGTGAATCGAGTGAAATCTCCAAAATAAAGCTAAATCCCAAATAAGTATTAATATTTCAATAATAATAGTGGACCTTTGAGTCGTGATAATTGTTCGGGTCTGTGAGGAAATCCTTGGGAGGAGCAGTCTGGAGTCCCTCTTATAAACTGCAACGTTATTGCTTGGAAAGTAATAACCTAAGCTTCAAATTCTATAAGCAACTTGTAAACTGGCGACAAGCATTTTATAACCCCAATTTCCTTGACTGCTTACAAACATCCTTTTGGATTGAATAGCGGCCACTAGGTATTGGGGTGTAATTGGGATTTTCCCCAAAGGTCTACTAAGAGCCGGTCAAGCAATCGGATGGTCAAAATGTGACGTCACATTTACCCCCAGAAACCAGACCTAATTAACCCCACTTTTCAGTGGTAACCACCTTAAAATTTCTGAAGCAAACCTAATTGGTTAATCAAAGTTCAAGGTGGGGAATACAGTAACAGCTTAGCTCACCCCCGAGTTTTTCCTGCTCAGACTCTTCAGTTATTTTTCTGATCTTTAATCGATCACCCGTTTTCTCTGAGATTTCTGTCGAGAGTCCCTCAAGCCTGGAACGGCCCCTGAAACTGACGACATTAAAATCTCAGATAAAGCAGGCGTTCGATTGTCCGTAATTTCTCACACTTGTTTTCGTGCCCAGATTAATCTGGTAGTTTAAGTCAAAATTTAATAGTTTCGCGACGTGTTTAAATAAATGTTATTGTTTGTACAACAACTATATTAAGGAAGAAGAAGAGAGGGTCACTCGATTCACAGGGCTGCTCAACATCTGGACATCAACGGAATAATTTTAGTCATCAATTGAAAGGTAACAAATAAAGTTGTATTTTCATCAATTAACGCCTCACTGTTTCTTTCTATCATTATATCCTTTATTTAATTGTTTAATAATATTGGAGATTCGAAAGTAGGATAAGGGTGGCCCCCCTTTAATAGGAGAGTTGAATCCAAAACCGTAATCGTCAGCCGCTCGGGGATTACGGTTATAAAAAAAAAAAAAAAAAGGGGAATAAATAATTCATTACCCCTTTTATGAAATTTCCACCAAAGCGTCATTTCATGACGTAACAGTGAAAATAATTTGGTGTCAGAAGTGGGATTTTCTCTCCGCAACCTTTTCTACTTTCGGAATTCTAATTTCTCAGCATTGATAAATTTGTTTTGATTTCCCTTTTCTCTTTTTTTTTCGTTATATAAATCGGGTTTTCAACGTTACTGCTAAGGAAGATTTCATTTCTATCCATCCTTAAGAAGGCCCAATTTTCTCTTTTATCACTGCAGAGGAAACGTTGAAAGCTTGAGCCAAATCTATCGTTTTCTGTCTAAATATCATCCACTGTGCTGCATTCATAGATTACCTTTTATTGTGTGTTCGTGTGTCACAAATGAGCTAAACATTGTGTTCAATTTCTAATTTCTAATCAGTTTAATTCCTGATTTCTACCGTGTCCTGCTGAGCATGCGACTTGAATTTTATTCGGCTGCAATTTCGTAGAATTGAGATAGAATTTTAAGAAATCCTTTTCGCAATTATCAGACACCTTTACTTAAATGAATCGTAACTATTGCCAAATTAACGCTACCTTTGTAACATAGAATTTCATGAAATTCCGAACATTTCTAACAGTCTAATTCATAACTTGGTGACTGCGGAGTCGATTTTTCGTGATTATGCTCTAATTTTGCAACCGAAAAGGATCTTAAATTTATTTTGTAATGTCTTTTGCTCGTTTGTCACACACACGAGCGTACGAACTTCATTAATTCATATCATATCTAGTTCCTGTCAGTTAATTTATGTTTTATTGCCTTACGTTTTGTGTGTATGTTTTTGTATACTTTTAATGAGTTTCCCTTAAGATTTCTTTACAAATCACGATTGTGTAGTTACAGTAAATCGTAAATTCGATTGTAACACCCTTGCTTTTTTATGTACTTTGAAAGAAATAGCTAAACGTCAGAGTCAAATTTTGATATAAAATTTATTCGGAAACAGAACTTTTCTTTCATATTTTTACTTATCTGAACCACTTTCAAAATTATTCTGTGCCGTAGGTTGCTTATTGGTATACAGGGATATACATACATATATATATATATAAATATTATAGAATCTTAGACAAACCGTGTTTTTGTGCTCAAAGTTTGAGCGATATTCAAGATGGTCGGTGGAAATAACGTTTCACAAAACACTGTGAATCTAGGTGCCACCAGTCAACCTGTCAATACACAGCCTATCGACCCTGGCATGGCTGCATTGCACTTCATGCAACTGCAGGCTGCCCTCCAAGGCGTGGAACAATTTGACGGGAAAGAACCACCCTTGAGAACCTTTTTATACGATGTGGAACAGGGGTTATCGATGATTCCTGATTCCTTGAAAACAAACTATACCACGGGAATATTGCGTAAATTACGCGGTAATGCGCGCGAAGCTGTTGAGGGTAGAACCTTCCGTTCAACCGAAGACCTCATAAAATTTTTGCGCGACATATTTTCACCAGCCGGTTTGACACTCAGTCAATGCCAGGCACAACTCGCTCAGTTGCGTATGGGGGCAAATGAATCAGCCTCTGATTATGCATTTCGTACTCAGAGATTGGTAGGGAAGGCGAAATCTGCTCTTTTATCACAAAATTTTCCAGAGGAGCAGATTCCGACTTTAATGGGATTGATAAAAGCCACGGCTCTTGAGGGGTTTAGAAGGGGATTACGCCCGGACATTGAACTCCGAGTGTTTATTAAAAAACCGGAAACTCTAGAAGACGCGCTTGAGTTCGCTCGGCAAGAGGAACTGTTTCTTTCCGAACAACCGCACACCCGCGAGAACGCGATTTACACACCACGACTTTTTCAAAATTATTCTCAGCAGAGATATCAACCGCCTCAAACGCGAAGTTTTAGCCCGTCACAAGGTTTACGAAATGGAGAAAATAAACAACACCTTTCGACACCTCGCGCTTACGGATCGCTCAGACCGCCAATACATCATAGCTATCGGCCGCCGCAGCCGCGTTACGGAGATATGGGAAAAACGGTCCACTACGCGCGGGAAACATACGAGCAACCGTCATATGACTGGAGCGGGTACTGCGGGAGCCAGGGGGGTGATTTGGATCCTACTGATTATCATAGTGGCCGCTCGAAACCATATGATGTAGCTGAAGTAACCTCCGGTATCTCGACACTTTGCGCTCGCTGCTGCAGTGAGCTAGATAATTTACAAGTAGCAGCTGACAGCACGCAAAGTCTTGCGCCCGATCCCACGCATTCGAATATAAAATCGAAAAACGAAAATCAGGCTGAGCGTGGCCACGAGAATTTAAACTGCTTGAGCGCTCGCCAAACAACTATCATGGCGAGCGCGAGACCAACAAGCTCGATATCTGCAATGCCAAAGATACTCACGAAAGTCGCGAGTATTCGGAACACACGTTCCCAGAAATAATGATTAAATCGTGCGATTTTCTCACGGGTAAGGCTCGGTTCTTGATAGACACGGGTTCCCAATGCAATTTAATTTCATTGAATGTATTATCCGATGACGTGGATATCCACCTATACGATCGTGTCATGATAACGGGGGTCACGTCGAATCAAATAGAGAGTGCAGGTGCGGTCTATCTCAAGATTCTGGGAGTTGTTGCTAAATTTCATGCTTTGCGAGACCCTTTACCTCTCGCCGGCGACGGGATTCTAGGACTTGAGTTTCTTCGATCGGAAAAAGCCGAGATCTCCTTTCACCATGACACGCTGGTGATTGATAGTGACCCTATCAAACCGATTCCCTTTTTATCAAGTGACGATGCGAAGAAAGACTTGAACGAGGTAACTGGTACTAACCAATTTTCTCTGCCAACTGTTGACATCGACAACTCTGAGTTGAAATCAAAGGTTGTATATGTCATAAAAGCTCGCAATCGTCAGGTAATTTCAATTCCTGTAAAAAACGAGGCTCTTTCTGAGGGCTTCCTGCCTTTAATCGAATCTCACGAGGGATTGTTCGTTGGCAACGCAGCTGTTTCTGTTCAGAATGGAAAGTGTAATGTGCTAGCCATCAACCCCACGGAGGAAGATATAGAAGTGCAGATAGAACCTCAGGAATTGACTCCGTACGACGTTTTTGACGAGGAAGCTGATGATTTAATTGATATCTTACAATCTGAACGCGAACCTCTAGAATCTCTCGACGAAAGAGTCAACGTTATATTAAACAAAGTAAAAGCTCATCAACTAGGAGAGCACCGACGTCGCCGCGTTGAGCGTTATTTGAGGAAGTTTCCTTACCTGTTTCTGCTGAATGGGGATAAATTCCTCGGAACCGGTTTGACTATGCACGACATTCCAACTGTGGATGACGTTCCCATTAATAGCAAGCAGTATCGCTATCCACCGGTACATAAGGCAGAAGTAAGGAAGCAAATAACAAAACTGCTCGAAGCTCGTGTTATCGGTCCGTCTAGTTCTCCTTATAACTCGCCTCTTTGGATTGTTCCGAAGAAAGCTGACGAGCACGGCAACAAGCGTTGGCGTCTTGTGATCGATTTCCGGAAGTTAAACGAGAAAACCGTTGGCGACGCATACCCTCTACCTAACATAAATGAGATACTTGACCATGTCGGCGGTGCAAAGTATTTTTCGGTTTTCGATCTCGCCATGGGATTTCATCAAATTCCTATGAATCCCAGAGATAGACAAAAGACTGCGTTCACTACCGACAATGGACACTACGAGTATCTCCGTATGCCTTTCGGATTGAAGGGCGCTCCAGCGACCTTTCAAAGGTTGATGGATCGCGTTTTAATCGGATTGCAGGGGGTGGAACTTTTCGTCTACATCGACGATATCGTTGTGTATGCATCTTCTTTAGATGAGCATGATGCTAAGATTGATCGTTTATTCACAAGGCTATCCAACGCTGGACTTCGGCTCGAACCTGAGAAATGTACATTTTTGTCCACAGAAGTCGCTTATCTCGGACACATTATCTCAGCGGACGGTGTACGCCCAAATCCAAAAAAAATCGAAGCGGTGAAACAGTTCCCGGTGCCCAAGAGTGCTAGGAATATAAAAGAATTCCTGGGTCTCGTGGGCTACTACCGGAGATTTGTTTCTAACATGGCTCAACGAGCCAAACCATTGACCGAACTGCTAAAGAAATTCAAAAAGTTCGAATGGGAGAAGAACAGCAGCGAGCTTTTGAAGATTTGCGCGACTGTTTGTGCGCTGAACCGATTCTTCAGTGCCCAGATTTCGAAAAACCATTTGTTTTAACCACCGATGCATCAAATATAGCGATTGCAGCTGTCTTAAGCCAAGGAAAAATTGGCGAAGACCTACCAATCTCTTTCGCTTCACGAGCACTCACAAAAGCCGAGATTAACTACTCTGTCACAGAGCGTGAATGTCTGGCTGTTGTCTACTTTACTAAATATTTTAGACACTATCTATACGGCAAGAAGTTCACTATCGTGACAGATCATGAGGCTCTCAACTGGCTGGATCGTACTCAGGATCCTTCATCTCGGTTGGTTCGTTGGCGTCTGCGTATGATGGACTATGAGTACACGATTCAACACAAGCCGGGAAAAATAAACAAAAATGCAGATGCACTTTCGCGGAATCCGATAACAGAAACCGCGGAAATTACGGTATTACCCTTGCAGGTACAAAAGAGGAAACCGGGACGACCGCCTAAATCACGAGGACCGCAAACAACCTCGACGCCAGAACGTCATGGCCATACCGAAAACGCGAAAAAGGAAAATACCGGCATCGCAGATCGCGTGAAACAGCGCCGACGAATCTTACCTCGACCACGATATGAGGAAGAACCGATAGATCCGTTACCCAAAAGCGCGACATTAAACAGGCAGCAGCCGTCTTTCTCGTACTCCTCGGATGATGAGGCAGACCACTGCGTAATTTCTGGGCGTAAAACGCGAAAAAGAAAAGGTCAAAGAAAAAGGCTGCTTCGTTCCCTCGATAGTGAATACATTCCACCATCCTCATATGAACCGGTGAGCCTGGATGAGGTCTTCTCAGACAGGTTCCTACCATCGTCAGAGGTTCATTGTGTAGAGCGCGAATTTCATCCTCGCGAACACGATAAGGAGGGGGATGAGAGAACCTTCACGGAATTTCACCCAGCCGTTATAGAGCTTCCAGCATACCCTAGTGCATCGGATTCCGATCTCGAGGAGACGATGGTTCAACTCGAGAACACAATGGTTCGAATGCCCAGCGAAGGTGATAAAACTCTCACAGATGCAGACATGCAAGACAAGCAAGCGAATTCAACCGTGAATTCGCCAATCGTTCGGTTAATATCACCTCCTGAACCTTCAGAAAACATCAACGAACCGAAAAATAAAGAACCGCTGCCCAAAATAAACATAATCGGACAATATGAGTTTGTTCCTCCAGTTGATGATTGGATCCCTCCACCTCTCACAGATAGTCCAGTCCAAGAACAAATTGATCGAGGACCAGGTACACCCACATTAAATATTAAAACTACTCGAGATGCCCTAACCTTTGGCAAAGACAATCTGGTACATTTCATATCTGCAGATTGTATGATTAAAACCGATGTAGGCCTCACCTTGGTTGATCTCGACTTGGTGGATCCTGATCGATTAAAAGAATGCAAGCCTAAAAAGGGACAGGTCATTGTTTCCAAAATCGGAAATATATTCATTTTCAGTGCAGTGATTAAAAATCGCTACTTTGATCAGCCGACACCTGAGGATCTTTATCAGACTATCGCAAGTTTGTGTATTGCTTTGGAAAGAAATCACGTGTCGAGCATCAGAATATCAAAGGTCGGGGACGGACTGGATAGACTACCCTCGAATACCCTACGCAACACGTTGCGATCGTTGTTTGCAAACAGAGATATCACGTTTACTCTGTGTACGGGAGAGGTCAAAATTCCACCTCTTGACCAAAGGAAACATATTATCCACGAATACCACTCGAGCCTCACGGGAGGCCACAAAGGCGTCACTAAGACATACAAGTCCATCAGAAACCGCTTCCTCTGGCCAGAGATGAAGAAGGACATTCAGGACTTTATCAAACGCTGCCGCAGTTGTCAGCAACAAAAGCTGGTGCGAATTAAAACGCGCCAGCCAATGATCATTACAGATACCCCTGCGGATGCTTTTGATAAGGTCTCAATTGACCTTGTCGGTCCTTTTCCCCTCACACCGGATGGAAATAGATACGTCTTGACCATGCAAGATAATCTGACAAAATACTGCTTGGCCGAGCCAATACCTAACAAGCAAGCAATTACAGTTGCTGACGCCATCGCTCGACAACTCATTGCTCGTTTTGGCTGTCCCCGCGCTATCCTTTCAGATAGAGGTGGGGAATTTATAAATCAGACTCTCCGTAACTTGGCGAGTATTTTTCGTTTAAAACACCTGACGACCTCAGGATATCATCCACAAACCAACGGAGGACTGGAAAGGAGCCATCAAGTCTTATCCGATTATTTGAAGCATTACATGGAGCAGTACGAGGATTGGGACCGCCTCCTACCCTTCGCTATGCTGTCTTATAATGCTTCAGTGCATGAAGGCACTAAATTCTCGCCCCACGAGCTTGTTTTTGGGAAAGTGGCTCGGCTACCAAGTATTTTCCCCTCTACTGATCGCCTTGAAACGTATGGCTCCTATTTAAAAGATCTTGTACAGCACCTAGACCATATACGTTCAATAGCCGCGAACAACTTGGTGCAGGCAAAGGTTCGATCTAAGAGGTACTACGACCGCGGAGTAAACATGAAACAATTTGCGGTCGGGGATTACGTTTTAGTCATGCGAGATCCACCACTGCATAAATTTGATCAATTGTACGATGGACCATACTCGGTCGTGGAAATCTTGGACCGAAACAATGCCATACTGATTGATGGGAATGGCGAGACATTTATCAAGCACCTTGATAAACTTAAACTTGCTTATTTCGAGAGTTCATCCAACTCAGATTAGTACCATTAAAAATAATAATAATAATAATGATAATAATGGTAATATAAAAAAAAAAAAAAAAAAAAAAAAAAAATTATATATAATATTACAAATAGCATAACGAAATAGAAGTAAATAAAATATTTCACTTTAATTGAATTAATGAGTTTTTAGTTTTAGCGCTATAAAATCTTTTCTTTTCTTTTAAATTAAGGTCTTAAGAGAATAAAAAGTAGAACCTTGTTATTGCATTTAAAAGTTTTTAAAAATTTATGTCATTTCCTCAGCAAATGTAGTAGAGCCTTATTCATGACTAATTTTGCTTTTAACTGTTTAATTTTCAAACCTTTGCTTGTATCACAATATGCGCCTTTTAGATTCATCACGGTTCAATAAAAGGGATTGATGACAACGATGGTATTGCCCGAAGATACCATCCGAAATCAGTTCCCCTAAAAATTCAACGAATCCTTCTGCAATCTTCATAGACAATTAAAAATAGTTATCTAGGCGCGACGTAATAAAAATCGAAAGAATTGTTCAGTTCAAGAGTATTTGTTTTCAACATACATGTAAACAATTTCATTTTTGCTCCTCTTATTTGTAACGAGTTTACTAACTTGCCACCGGTAGTAAACTATATCCTCACACGAATCGTCGCAGAAAGAACGTCTAGAATTTCAGCCAAAATGTAATGAAGGACACCTGGACCACACGAAAAATAATTTTGTAACAACTAGGCCTTTCTTTTTGCCTCGCGCGTTGCTTCCTACCACGCTCGGCAAGCGTAACTTTCTTACAGTAAACTTACGCTTAAGGAGGGGGATGTTACGTCCGTACGTGGCTCCAAAATTATTTTTAAACTCCTTAACCGCAAGTTCTGTTTTTTTTAAATAAATTAAAATGTAAGAATGCAGAAGGTTAATAATAGAATAAGAGTGGTTGCATGCGTATGAAGAAATTGCTTTAATCTCCTAATTATCTTATTAATAATAATGTAAGATTTCACAATAGAAATATATATTCTAATAGTTTTTTGGGCTATGTGTGTGCGTGTTTGTGTATGTTTACGTTTATGTGCATATTTACTTGTATTCGCTTACTTATTAATTTTAAATACTATTGTGCTTCTAAGGTATTTCTTGAATTGCGTTTTCTTTTGCCAGCTGTAAAATGTCTAAGCTTCAGGTCAACATTATTATAAACTATATTGTAAAATTTATTACATTTGTCATTTTCAGATCAGCAGATGTCGAGCCGCATTGTGAATCGAGTGAAATCTCCAAAATAAAGCTAAATCCCAAATAAGTATTAATATTTCAATAATAATAGTGGACCTTTGAGTCGTGATAATTGTTCGGGTCTGTGAGGAAATCCTTGGGAGGAGCAGTCTGGAGTCCCTCTTATAAACTGCAACGTTATTGCTTGGAAAGTAATAACCTAAGCTTCAAATTCTATAAGCAACTTGTAAACTGGCGACAAGCATTTTATAACCCCAATTTCCTTGACTGCTTACAAACATCCTTTTGGATTGAATAGCGGCCACTAGGTATTGGGGTGTAATTGGGATTTTCCCCAAAGGTCTACTAAGAGCCGGTCAAGCAATCGGATGGTCAAAATGTGACGTCACATTTACCCCCAGAAACCAGACCTAATTAACCCCACTTTTCAGTGGTAACCACCTTAAAATTTCTGAAGCAAACCTAATTGGTTAATCAAAGTTCAAGGTGGGGAATACAGTAACAGCTTAGCTCACCCCCGAGTTTTTCCTGCTCAGACTCTTCAGTTATTTTTCTGATCTTTAATCGATCACCCGTTTTCTCTGAGATTTCTGTCGAGAGTCCCTCAAGCCTGGAACGGCCCCTGAAACTGACGACATTAAAATCTCAGATAAAGCAGGCGTTCGATTGTCCGTAATTTCTCACACTTGTTTTCGTGCCCAGATTAATCTGGTAGTTTAAGTCAAAATTTAATAGTTTCGCGACGTGTTTAAATAAATGTTATTGTTTGTACAACAACTATATTAAGGAAGAAGAAGAGAGGGTCACTCGATTCACAGGGCTGCTCAACATCTGGACATCAACGGAATAATTTTAGTCATCAATTGAAAGGTAACAAATAAAGTTGTATTTTCATCAATTAACGCCTCACTGTTTCTTTCTATCATTATATCCTTTATTTAATTGTTTAATAATATTGGAGATTCGAAAGTAGGATAAGGGTGGCCCCCCTTTAATAGGAGAGTTGAATCCAAAACCGTAATCGTCAGCCGCTCGGGGATTACGGTTATAAAAAAAAAAAAAAAAAAGGGGAATAAATAATTCATTACCCCTTTTATGAAATTTCCACCAAAGCGTCATTTCATGACGTAACAAAACGGCTGACAAACATTATTTATTTCTTACTTAAAATTAATTCTATTCATACGATTTTTTTAATTATAACTGTTGCCTTTAAGTTTAAAAAAATAAAAATATATGCACTTTAACATCGGTTGTATCAACTTACAATAATATTTAAATCTAAAACTTATACAAAATCCCTGAATTTTCCGTAAATTTTACTGAAAACCAGGTTTGGCCTGACTTGCGACCACCCTGTAATCGATATTACTGTCGCATTCATACTCACAGTTCCGTGTGTTTGTGTTTGAAGGACCACAACATAATATATTAAACTAATTTTATCGCTGGGCATTTCAGGTTACTCTAAATATTGACCTATAGGTACACGGAAATGGAGAATTATGTGGCTAGATGCTGGAAGTGCACTAGTGGAATTAATTAGTAACACAGATTATATTTCATCATATAGGTATCTTACGTAGTTAACTATATATATCTGTTAACTAAGCAGCTATAGAAACTAACATAGGATGCCGTTCTGTACCTCATATAACCGGTTCCGGATACGATGCGCGTCTGTTTGGGCCATTGTTTGACCTGATCAACATACCATGACAAATTGAATAAGACCCTATGCAAGATTGAAATTTAATATTCAATTACGTTCAAATACGTTATTACCATGTACTTTATAGATCCCAGAGTCCTTTGAAGTGTACACTGTTGAAATTTTCTTTATTAAATTTAAGGGGATCTGCCACCTTTAATTGGTATATTTTTATTTTTTTGACATTTTCCAAAAATGTTATTTTTTTATTCTCCATACTTTTCTGAGTATTTGTGTAAATTTTCAGGGCAATCTGATTTTTTTTCTTGGAAAAATAAATACAATTAAAAGTTACTACGATTTACGAATAACGCGTTTTTAGCGAAAATTAGCTTTTTACACAAAATAGTTTGTTTATTTATTTACTAATATTTCTGAATTAAATAGTATATAATAGGTATCCCTATAAAACACAATATATATATTGCCTTTATGTATATACATATATATATATGATAGTTTTGATAGTGAATATTAAAGCTTCACTATACAAGACTTTACTTTAAACTCCATTTTCCGCAAGTTGTGATTTTCCGTGTTTGTTGCAACACATGTTTGAATAAAATCTAAATTATTAGACGCAAGCCTTCGAAATTTTTACCACTTATTCTTTGTTATACACTGAGAAAACAGTTTTGTCAAATCAACAAAAATATTTGGTTAGTATTTAGCTAACAAAATTCTTTTGTTGTGCCAACAAAACATTTTGCTATATCAAACAAATTTTGTTGGTTAAACAAAATGTTTTTTTGGGACAACAAAATATTTTGTCAGGATAACAAAAAAAGTTTTGTTGGATACATTTTTTTCTCAGTGTATTATCTATATTTTTGAGAATGGAAAGCACTCTAGCTAAAAAAAATAACTGCACAACATTTTTGTTTATATTTTGGGATATTATTATTTTTTTTTTTTTATTTGTAACTTTTTATTCAGTCATGTTACCTTATTTTCCATACCTAAAAAGTCGCTACACATCGTAAGAAACGAAATAAAATAATAATTATGCCAATTGGTTAAAAAACAAAAAAGTTATTCAAAGTCAAAAAAATCTCCGAAAAATGCCCAAAAAACTCAAAATTTTTAATTTATAAATACATAAAAGTGCTGGAATTTTTAAAAATCCTCAAAACCTTTCTAAATAAAGGTATAAACATAAAAAATATTTAACTAAAAATATTGACGGTGGCGGATCTCCCTAATATAAAATTATATGAAGTGATTTGCATATACAGTATATGAAATTTAATATACGCAACTATGAATTATAATATGTGTCAAAATGTCGATAAAACAGAATATTGAAGATATATATGTTGATATTCCTAGTTGACTTTAGGGTCCAAGGTTAATAAAAACTTAAAGTTTTACATAATCAGACGTTTCGGCTCTGATCGGAGCCTTCATTAGTGATTTATTTTGAATCTAAAAAATATATTAAACAATTTTGCTAACTTAGGATTCTTTGGTGGGGAATTTTAATATTTACGTTTTTTTATATGAATTGATAAAAACTTTGAATTGCTTCCGACTAAAATACTTTAAAAAATAGATGGTTAAATTCGAAATTTTTGCCACTGCATACACTGAGAAAAAAAACTATCAAATCTATAGCATTTCTGCTAAAAGCATATATATCATTGATTCAATAGCATTTTTTTCTCAGTCTACATTATCGAAAGATCCGACCGGCAATCGAAAAACCCGGGCTCGAATTCCGGCTCAGTCGAATGCGTCTCTTTTTCCATAGAAAGATTTCAAATTCTTTATATTTAAAAAAGAGATTGAAAAATTGATACTATTTTTACAAGGAATTAGAAAATTTCAAATGAATGCGTAGTATCATACTAAAGATTTTCCCAATTGTGGGTATGAACAATGAGATTGATTATTCAGTATTTACACGAAAATAATCTACTTCATTATTTGCATCCTAGATTCACTGCAAAAATAACTTCATAACTACGTAAAATCAAATTATGCATGTGAGTTATCAATTTTGACATATTAAATTCAATATTAAAGAATTTGAAAATCTTTCTGTGGAAAAAAAGACGCTTTCGACTACGCTGGGATTCGAGCCCAGGTCTTTTAATTGCCGGTTCAATACTTCAGTATATTAAATGTAAGACACAAGTGTATTTTTTCGCAAATAATAAGTATAAAGTGTAGCCCTTTCTACTCCAAATACCCCCAAAAATACCAGAAATACATCACGGCAGTTATATTTCCATAAATTCGTCACTTTTTTTTATGTGTATATCATTAAAATATTCTCTACATTGTTACTCATTGAATTTTATATTAAATAATTTTTTTATAATTTGTTAAATAAACAAATTCTTATAACATGTTATTCAGATTGAAGTTATTTCAAAGTCAAAATACTTATTCTTAAATCAAATTCTGATGTCACAATTAGGAATTTAGTGCATTAAAAAGTCCAACGTTCATGATCAGTTTTTTGTGAACTTCTATTATTTCATTTAAACAATTATAAATAAATACGACTTTATAATTTCCTGAGTATCAAATGCCCTTAATCAATAATAAGATAATTGAGAGACTTACAAGTTTCAAAATTTTGTTGATGCGGAATGAAATGCATTAAGATTAGAAGTATTTATTTGAGCGTGAACTAGTAAACTGAAGAAATTGAGTAAATAACTACTATGTGTACCTCTGACTTTGCAGGGAAGAGAATCTCTAGAATTTTCTTAAGAAACTGCAGAGAAGTACAAAAGTTTGTCGAAACTTCTTGAATCTAATGAGTTAAATCTGGTTTCTAATGAGAAAGGTATTTAACAAAGCCATGTACAGTTATTTAAATACTAAATTTGATACTTCTTACTAAATAATATAATTAACAAATTTTCTCAAAATCTGTACACTGTTGAAAATATTATTCAATTTAATGTATATAAAGAGGCAAATTAATTTTAATAGAGATGTGTTTAAATTTTAATGAATCTTTAGATCAGTTGATATTAAAATATATTAAAATATTAAAATCTTAACACACACATATTAAAATGAATAATATTTTGTATTCAGTGTAATATACTATTAATGCTAGACCATAAAAAGCATATAAAGTTTTTTCCAAGAGTGTATAGTTCGAAATAGTTGCTAAAGGAACCAAAGTATTGTTTCAAATCACTCAATCGCTTTTTCCTGATAATAAATATAATAATTTCGTGTCAGAGAAAGTATTTTGATTTCCAATATCATCACACTATTGAAAATTAAACAATCACTTCGAATGTATTCGTTCTAAGATACAAAACACCTTTTTTTAATTAAAAAGAATACTATAATTTTAACAGCATATTTATTTTAATTAATAGCATTATGCTATTGGATACCACTTTATTCTTTTTCAGTGTACCGTTTACACATAGCAAAAAAAGTCATATGTGACATTGATTTAATCAGAATCTTATATTTCTCTCATCTAGCCCAGGATTTAAAATATATAAGATAGTCTTTCCTTTAATTCCTTCAACTGCAGAACATAAGCTATATATCTCGACCTAGAAACTCATCGCTTTAAATTTTTCTTTAACAATGGATTCTGATGAATTCCTTGCTGCTGTCCACATTCCATTTTTATTCGTAATTTTATTGTATTTCAAGGATAATAATAATAATAATAAAAATAATAATATATTTTTTAAATAAAAAATTTCGAATAAGAAGTGAGAAATGTAATCTGACTCCAAAAAATGGAAATAGTAATTCGGTTTCGAAAAATTGACACTATAAACATTTTAATAATGAACAGGATTTATATTGACCGTCACTATTAATATTAAATATTGTTGATGTTCTTAGTTGGCCTTAAGGTCCGGAAAAAATGTAACTCAAAGTTTCATGTTTTCAAACGTTTCGACTCAGATTGGAGTCCTCATTTTTAAGTTTCTTTCCTTTGTATTTTTATAGAAAAAAGTTTTGTACAGTTTATATTTATGTAAATTTAGTTATTTAGACCAATTTTATAGTTTCACACGTGCAATTCTTTTATATCATTTTTTACCATAATGTTTATCCATCACACGATCTATTTTTCCAAGTTTTTTCTTTTGTATTTTTTTATAGAAATAAATTCTTACTGATGAGGACTCCAATATGAGTCGAAACGTTTGAAAACATGAAACCTTGAGTTAAATTTTTTCTGGACCCTAAAGCCAACTAAGAACATCAACAATATTTAATATAAAACATTTTCTCTAACTTTCTTAAAATTTTCGTGACGCAGTAAATACATAAATTTTGGTAATTTTTCTAACCTCCCATGTAAATTTCCATATTTCCTAAATTTTTTATTAGGAAATGCCTCATATAGCATATGAAAATATTGGAAAATAAGTTTTCCTATCTAAAAAAGATATTTTACCTATAAAATTTTTGATAAAACTCCTGATAAATAAAAATTGCAATGTCTTGCACATATTTAAAACATTTACGATATTTATGTAAAAACATATGTTTCTAGATAGAAAACTGTTATGGAAATTAGTTTAAAATTGTGTTTGATAAACAGACTGCGATATTTGGATGACATAAACGAATTTCCCAAATGCACATTTACTGGCCTGTCAGCAAGCTGTGCAGATTTCTGCGGATTTGAACTGAAATTACGTTAAGGTAACCTTACACCAGCAGTCATGTAAACTGCACACTCGACATTGTCAAACTTTACAGTAATTTTAATGGACCGTTCGTAGTCACATTGCTCCATGGTTACAGAAATCTAGACTATTATTTCTCTATATCTATACCAACACACGACGAACCAGTTTCAGATTCACGTAACCGTAGCAAGTAATGGGTGAGTTCGAATAATTATGAGACCGCGAATGCAGAGCAGTTTGTAAACACGTACGTATGCACTTGAACATATGAAGACATGCTAATATGTATCACATATGTGTTAGTTCGAACGAGTTTCCGGGATGAAACATGACAATAGCAAACTTTTCAAATAAACAGCAGTAAACTTCTGTAAATGTATTACAAATTCATGATGCACCTAATTTAAAATTTTTTTCGTTGTATTACAAAAACAATATAAATTATAGACTCGCGCCCAAGTTTTGGATTATTTTCATATATCCCTCGGGATAATAAAACTTTTAAAACAAAATTATGTATTTAAATAAATTAGGTTAAACTTATTTCATATGAAATCCAAGTGAACTAATGAATCGACAAGTCAACCGTACAGGTTCAATATTTCGAGTGTAATTTACCTGAGTGGTTGCAACGTCAAAGCTAGAAAATTGAAACAAAAACGCGGTCGCTTTTATTCAGCAATTTCATTTCACAAATTAATTCCGCGAAAATTAACATTTTTAATCAATTAAAAATGAAACATATATGATTCGGACTTTATGCTCGGTTATGTTTGATTTTCACAGAATCTACTTGTATGTGCAGAGTTTAATTTCGGCTATGCACTTAATAATACATACTTTTATTTAATTTTTTCAACAATTTCCATAAGCTTTGAGAAAAACATTCTCGTAAAACAAATTCAAGTCTTTTTAGTTTTATACCATCTCATCACAAAATTTACTTTCTTTTGCTAAACGGAACTTTTTACGGATTTTTTTCGCTGAACAATGCTAATTGCTCTATCGGCTTTTTTCGCATTTCGTGCAATATTCTTAAATATAAGCTATTTCATTAAAAAAATGATTATAAGAATTATTAGCTTGATATTAAAACAATGAGATAATTAATCTGGATTATATACCAAGTTTATTCTACAATTTGCGAAAAATTAAAACAAAGCAAATTATTTAGTATATTTAATTCAATTTAAAAAAACATCTCGAAACCAATGCGTGATATCGAAAAGTAACAACAGCGAACTATTTCTATATCTTTTTCCGAGTCTGATTTCGTCTCGTAATATTTCTTTTCCATCTTGTATATTTCATCATAAAACTTCAAGTTTCTGCTGGGCAATACCAGAACCGCTGGTCAGAGAAGGCTGGTTAACGAACTTGACCTGAATTGCTGGATTTCGTGGTTTCAAAAAATATACTGAAACTGAATATGATCCAGCAATTCTTCCATCATAAGTTATCAGGTATAGAAATTATAACAACGACGGAAACAAGATAAACACCATTAGAAATCTATCTACGTTTTCTTTACTCATTAACTAGATAAACTTAAAATTTGTCTCCTCATTTAAAACCATCTGACTAACACTTCTATTTAAATTAGTATTTTAATATACTGTGATCTTATTGGTTTCCAATCAGTATATAAATCAATATTAGTTATCGGACTACAAAAGGTCACGCCTGCATTTTAGTTCATTAAGCGATTCATGGAACTCATCTCTAGAGACGAGACGCTTAACGGTAACAATGAGTGTCTTGGCGCAATTTACACATGATGCAGAGTCAATGAACCGAAGTCTCGGATCAATGACGTTCGTTACGCGTTACACACGCGCAGCAAACAAACTCTAGACCATCGTCTTCTATTACATTCCACAGCACGCATTTTTCTGCATTTTCACTTCCGACTTACTTCCGCTGCTATTATATTTGCAGAACAAAAGCAAGCGAGGACAATACCGCACAAACCAACTGTTTTGCGCTTAATGAAGTGCGCCCAAACAATAATCAAAGTAAGCAACTATTTTAGTGTCAAAATGTATTTTTGAATAGTTTAATATTCAAATTTTTTGGCTTAGCCTCAAGCTATTTAAACATTGTTTAGTTATAATAAGCACCCAATTCGTCTCTTTAAAAAATACAGGAGAAACTTTGTATAGTTATATATGTTTTTTTTAATAATGATAATTCTAAAAAATATTAGGAATCTAGGGAAAATCGAGGTACAATGGTAATTATTCCTAGCGGAGCAGAAATTTTTCGCAGCCAAAATACTAAAGATTCGAAAAATAATATGAAACTTCAGTACAGAATACACAGTTAGAAATTTCTGTATGAAACTTCAATTACATGTAATGGAAGTTTTTTTCAGTAACATATATTAAATTTAAAATACTTTCATCTTAAAAAATGCAAACTTTTATTTGAATTTTAATAAACATGTGTATATATTTTAATAATGTTTGTTAATATTTATACATTTTGATTAAAAAGTTATTAAATTTAATTCGAATTTATATTAATGTTGCATAATATACAAATTTATTAATTTTGATTTACAACTTGTATATTAAAGTCTATTAAAATTAATAAGATTTTTAACAGTGTATAGTAAAGATCGATACAATTTATAGCAAATTATAATACAGTTCATCTAATATTTAGCATTTCGCTGCAAAAAATTCTCACAATGACACGTTTGTCCCTAAATTGAAACGTAGTTTAGCAAAAATTGTAAATTTGAGTGTCTCAGTGTACCTAAGTTTTGGCTATTTTTCTAACATCTTATGTAAATTTACATATATCCTGAATTTTTCATTAGGAAATGCCTCATATAGTACATGAAAATATGGAAAAATAAGTTTTCCTATCTAATGAAGAAATTTCACCAAAAAAATTTGTGAAAAAACTCGTGATAATTTTGACAGTGCATATTTCTTTAAAAAAAGTAAATTGTAGTAATGTCTTGCACATATTGCAAACATTTACGATATTTATCTAAAAAAATATGTTTCCAGGTAGAAAACTGTTATGGAAATTAGTTTAAAATTGCGTTTGATTCGAAAAATGATGTGTAACTTTAGTATAGGTTGTAGTAAGTTCGATACAATCTATAATAAATTACAATATAGTTCATCTAAAATTCAATATTCCACTACGAAAAATTCTCACAATGACACATTTTCCTTAAATTGAAACGTAGTTTAGCAAAAATTGTAAATTTGAGTGTCTCAGTGTACCTAAGTTTTGGCTATTTTTCTAACATCTTATGTAAATTTACATATATCCTGAATTTTTCATTAGGAAATGCCTCATATAGTACATGAAAATATGGAAAAATAAGTTTTCCTATCTAATGAAGAAATTTCACCAAAAAAATTTGTGAAAAAACTCGTGATAATTTTGACAGTGCATATTTCTTTAAAAAAAGTAAATTGTAGTAATGTCTTGCACATATTGCAAACATTTACGATATTTATCTAAAAAAATATGTTTCCAGGTAGAAAACTGTTATGGAAATTAGTTTAAAATTGCGTTTGATTCGAAAAATGATGTGGAACTTTAGTATAGGTTGTAGTAAGTTCGATACAATCTATAATAAATTACAATATAGTTCATCTAAAATTCAGTATTCCACTACGAAAAATTCTCACAATGACACATTTTCCTTAAATTGAAACGTTGTTTAGCAAAAATTGTAAACTTAAGTTTCTCAGTGTACACATTCTATGTAGAATATTAAAGTAAAAACAATGTAGATCAATTATAAATAAAACTTCAGTCTTAATTTCAATCGGTTGTTGTTTTTACTAATTTCAATCTGTGACTAAATTCAAGTTATATAATCAGTCTAAGAACTTTTGTTATGTTTTTAGTGAAAATATCTACTAGTTTTTAGTCGCCTTATATTAATTATTGATAACTTTCTACTAATTCAGTCAGTGTTATTAACATTTTACTAAAGTAATGAGTAAAAACTACTAATATCGAGCAGAAAACGACTAATAATTAGTAGGAATTTTCTTTAAAGTGAATCAGTGGTTCATTTTCAACAAATTCAAATCTAGAGATGATTTTTTTTCGTTTGCGTTTTTCAACATATTAGTTTGGTATCCATCAAATATGAAATATTAGTGCAAGGAAAAAATATCCACGATTTGAAAGAATTGTTATTTGATGTTGCGATGATTTATTTCGTTACTGCAAGCGGCGCAATCAGCATCATTTCACTGTCGCAAGTCACTTCACGATTCATGAAGTAAGTCACGGTGTAACTAGTGATAATCATAGTTTTCAATACTTCCTTACGTAAAACGACAATCTAATGGATATAGATGGTATAAAGTGCTGATATACCTATATATAGCATTATAGCATTTCAAGTCCCAGATACATAATATGATAATTGTATGCTTTCATAACAAAAAATATATAATGTCAATAAATCATCTAGCAATATAATTTCCCAACTTATTATTTCAATAAGTTTATGTTATAAGACCAAGAAAACATATTGTTAAAAGAAGCAAATTTATTCTTGAATAAAAATTAATATATTTTCAATTGAAACAAGAACTTTGTTCAGTTCATACAATAGGGCCGCTTCGTTCGAACAAAATATATATTCAAGTCAAACAAATAAAGAAATCCTTTTTTTTTGTAAACATATAATGCTTTCGAGAAGAAAACTGCCTCCTTTTTCCTAATGCTCATTTTAAAAGCTCTTCTTTGGACATAGTCCACATTTTAATTAATTACTAGCATTATACCTTCATGAATTTTCATTAAGGTATGAAGTATTTGGAAGAAGAAAAAAAAATTAAAGAGCGTGAAGCCTAGCCACCTCTATTCGCGAGAAACGTTCATTCAATTGGGAAGAGAAGCGTTGCAGTGGATCCTGCATATCACAGTGCACCTCTTAAATGCAAGGTAACTTGAAACGAACGCTATAATCACTGCCATCGTGCCGCACAATACTCCCATTTCATGTTCTTCTTCGCGAAGGACTGTACCGAGAAATTGCTTTCAGGGTTTCCCAATGGACAGACCAGTGAAAACAAGAAAATAATTGGCAAGAGGCGACAACGAAATAAATTATTTTTTATGATCTTAAACAACATGTTCCGTTGCCACAAAACACAATTTTCAATGACACAGCTCAAAAAGTATAAAAAATTGATGAATTTCGTGGAATATCATTTTAAGTGATGTTCATGAATAAAATGAAGTATTCATTCATTTCATAATCATTTCTACTACTTATCGAATTACTTTGAACTTGGCGGTCATTCTGATTGGACTTGGAATCATTTTTATCACATTTATTTTTTCTAAGCAAAAAGAATATTTTATCTTTTGCCTTGAATGAAACATTCAATTCAAACGATGCAATTTGTGAATTGATGATGTTGCATATATATTTAGCTTTCTTCGAATGGCGCACAATCAAAAAGTTATGTCTTTAAATTAGATTTTCTGATTGAATAATACTCCCACACTAAGATTCTTCAGTCTGTTAGAAATATCATTAAATTTTATGTACATTTTAAAACTTTTCGTTAATTTTTGTCAATAAGAGAATTCGTATTTCAAGAATTCAAGAAAACTTACTGTATTTTATGCGAATATATTAATAAATTTTTACTTAAATTTATAAGACATATAATGGTAACTCCTGGTAAACTCTTGGACTCCTTGGTAAACCTAGTGTTAATATACTAAAGTAGTAGTGCGAATATTCCAAAATTAACAACTCACATGACTTGACTTTACACAATTCTAAAATTATTTTGCAATAAGTCTAGGATGTAAATAATAAAGAAGTCTATTTTCTTTCATGTAGATAGAAATTCATTTTTTAATTATGTAAGACATTTGAGTATTTGAAAAATTAGTTTGCTTTACGCAGAAACATTTAAGCACATCACTTAAAAACGCACAGCACGTAATAACTTTATTATTCCGAATTACGTAGTTAGGTAATTCATATTAGATTTGTTTTTCTGTTAGCAGGTCAAAAATAGTATATTGTGCAACTAGGGTGAGAAAATGTTATTTTGCGAGTGTGAATAACCACACGAGTGAAATGAATGTTTTTCTCGTCTCACACATGATTTTTTTTCTACGAGGAGGTCAAAAAATCCACTTTATGACTTACTAGTAGAAAAAATCAATTTTTTGACCCCTGAGCGGAAAAAAATCGTATGCAATACGGAAGAGACATTTATTTTACTCGTGTGATTGTTTTCCTCGCATTACTCGGGCATCAAACTTCAAACTTGCAAAATAAACGTTTTTTCCCTAGTTGCATATTATACTTTTCTTTCTTATTCTTTGTACAACTCAAGAAAACAGAAAAATCTGCATATAGCAAGTTAATTTACGAGAATTGGGAAAAAATGATTTAATATTTAATAACCGTAAGGTCACCTGGATTACGTGACTAAATTATAGGTTATACTTCTATAAGATAATGTTTTTCGTACTCCAAATATCTTTTTGAAAATTTGGAACAAATGATAGAATACAATAAATAATTCTGAAACGAAAAAGATAGACTTTTCTTATTGCACTCTATTATATATTATATTTTATTGGCAGAAAAGTTGTCTTACACTGAGAAAACAGTTTTGTCAAATCAACAAAAATATTTTGTTAGTATTTAGCTAACAAAATTCTTTTGTTGTGCCAACAAAACATTTTGCTATACCAATAAAATTTTGTTACTCAAACAAAATGTTTTGTTGTGACAACAAAATATTTTGTCAGGACAATAAAAAAAGTTTTGTTGGATAGATTTTTTTCTCCGTGTACAGGAATATATTCACCTATAGAGGTCATGCTCCGGGGCCTTAATGACATTAACCTGAAGCTAGCCGTTACTTTAAGGTCGGGACTTATTAATTTTTTTCATTTGATTAAATAAAATGATTAAATGAAACACAAGAAGATTTAAGAGGGAGAAAAGAGTTACTCTTTTACTTCAGTGAAAATATAACTAAAAATCGGTGGCATATAAGTGAAAAACAGTGAAATTCTGACTGAAATTAATCAGTTAAACATTTTTTGCCTAATGAATTTTACTGATTAAGTTCGGTGACAATGTCACTTGTTTGTCCCTGAAATACTACTGATTGTCAGTAAAATCTTAACTGAAGTAAAAAAGTAACCCCTTTCAGCTATTTTATTAGTAAAATATCACTGAGTCAAATTTTAAGATTTTTTTATCCTTTATCGTACTTTTCCAATTGAATTCAACGTATTCTTCAAATCTGTATATATACACTGGAAAAAAAAATGAATGCGAAAATTTAATTAGGGACCCATATTAAAGTGAAAAGTAGTAAATTTAACTACTTTCTTAATGAAATCAACCTATATTTCTTAGTAAATAATATTTTTACAGTGAAAAACAAGTAGTCAAAAGTTCTGTTGTGCGTAGTTGAATCGATATCAGCAGTTCAGTAGTAAATCTGATTGTGTCAATGTATGTATGTAACTAAGTATGTACTTTAATCAACATGGCGTGAATAATAAAATCAATTGCAGCACAGATACTATACAGAAGCGGTAAAAACTACTACATAAAATTAGTTATAAAAAAAACTAATGATATGGTAATGCTACTGCATTAGTTATAATTACTTATTCCTTTAGTTGAAACAATTACCTACATTCCACTTGTTACAACTATTATTTACTTCAATCAAATCTACCTAAAGACTTAGTTAAAACAACAGATTCTCTCAGTTAATTGCATTGCATATTCTACGTTTCGTTCGACTAGAAAAGTGATTTTTAAGCCTTAACAAACTATGGGAAGTAGTTAAAAAGTAGTAAAATGCACTAATTTATTTTTTCTATACACCTACTATGAAATAAAATAATTTGTAGTAGCGTATAAACTGTAATATAGTGTGTAGTAGTACGAAACTACATACACCTGGAAATCTTCCAAGTTAAAAAAGGTTCAGTTTGTGAAAGAGTGAGTAAGGGAATTCTGACTGGTCAAACCGCTCTCCCCCACTCTATTCCGAAATTTCCCCTTCCCTTGCATTCCTTTCACATCATTTTTCTCTTTCTGTTTCTTATTCTCTTCTTCTCTTCCCTGGTTTCTGTTACGCTTGAGTTTAGTAAGTTTAGACTCAAACGTCTGTCCGAGGTCCGAAGCTTCTTGCTATCCCTGTTTTTTTGTATTTTTGCCCGTCGAGGTTTAATCAAATAAAAGGACACGAATGAGACAGGAAGTGCTAAAGACCCGGATGAACTTTCGTTTTAACGGATTCAAGCAAACGAAACTTACAAGAAATGATAAATCGGAAACTCCCGTGACTAAGCGACTAAAAAATTTGCACATGTATCTTTATTGCATAATCAACTGAATTATTTATCATCTAATCATTACTTCATTTTTTCCGAACCTAACAACTATGATGGATGCGAAGGTTACTTTGTGAATGGTTACCTATAGAAGATACCAAAAGATTTTAGAAGATTATAAGAAATATATTAAAAGATGGAATACCTTTCATTCGTACTTTTATAGAATTCAAAGATTTCAAAAAATTGGTTGCATAAATACACCAATAAAATATTTTTGTTTATTTGACATAGTCGTTTTCTCAGTGTAAAGTCCAGACCAAGTGAGTTCCCAATTCTTGGAAATAAATTCTTTAATGGCGGAAACAATTAAAAATCAATTTTCCAAAACAAAATTCTTATAAACAAATTGCTGAATTTGGTAATAATTTATTCATTTTAGAAAATTGGGAACGGTTAAGTTGTAGAGAATCTTACTCCTGAAAAAATGATCCGTGCTTTATTAGAATCGCATCATTTTTTAAAATTTAGTATGAAACGATAAGAAAAAAAGTTCGGATAATAATACCAATTTTTAAATGCATTATTTGTTCAAGTTTCAAATTTTTTTCGTGGAAAATAATCTCTTTTCTTTCAAATAATACCTTCTATAATAATATTGCTATTATTGGTAGCAAAATTATCTATTTCTATCTGAGGTTCAATTTTTGCGGCGAATTTCCTGAAGGTAAAGGAACCAAATCTGGATTGAGGTTCCAAATATGAATTAGTATTTTTTCATTTATAAATATCAAAATAATTTTTATGTTTTTATTGCTAATAGACCATCATATATTACACTAAACATTTACCATTTTGAATAAAAAATATTTCGTTATTTATAGAAGAAAATACACTGATCCACATTTGGTTCCTTAACCTTAATTTTAATATTTTATTCCTTAAAAAATTCTTATGTTTCGAGTAAAGTCGAAATGATTTTTATTTCGTCATGTAAGTATAAGGAAAAACAGGTAAAGTAATGAAACTTGCTATTGACACGGACCTGGCTTGTAAATCGTGCAATACTTCATTACCAGAATCACAAGTCCATGAAAGAGCTCTTCGAATTGAAACCAAATTTCTAAAGAAACTTTCGTGAAATTAAATTGTCTCTCTATCGTAATTATTCTAGGTGGTTACGATAGTACGAAAGATGTATCAATGTTTCAAACCTCACTTTTCTATATTGGATTTCTATAAAAATTATATGGCTGATTTTCATAAAAAATTTTACTAGCAGCTCATGTCAGAAAACTTTTTGCACAGAGTTTTAAATTTTCACAGAACTTTATATAACCGTATACTTGACATTTTCTTCGATAAAGTATACAAAACTGGATTCTTTCAGATGACGGCATAAAATCTTATTCTCTTTACACTCCAATAAACAAGTTCATTTTCTCCTCTTCCCTTCTGATATAATATTCAGACTCTCATGCGTATTGAAGAAATTTGCAAGAAACCACGAGAAAGATGATTTTCAAGTTACCGAATCGGAAAAGCTGACTATATTTAACACAAAAATGTATGCACTCAAAAAAAATATTTGATTGAATCAAAAAAATTATTTGTTTGAAACACTTTCTTTGATGTAAAGAAATGTTTTGTTTAAATTAATCAAAATTTGTTTGATCCAAACAAAATATCTTTGGACCAAATAAATATTTGTTCGAATCAAATAAATTTCTGCCTTAAATCAAACAAATTATATCTTTGACCATATATCAATGCATTAATTTCTTTGTTTTGAAGAAAAATTAATTTGATTCAAACAAATATTTATTTGGTTCAAAGATATTTTGTTTGAATCAAACAAATTTTATTTCATTTAAACAAATCATTTCTTTAAATCAAAGTCGTTCAAACAAATTATTTTCTTTGATTCAATCAAATCTTTTTTCTGAGTGTGTCTGTATTTATTAAATGTATAGAAAACAATACCTTCTCATCCATGATGAGAATGTAAAAAGGGTTTTTTCAAAATTTGGATTGTACGAGGCACCGTTAAATTACAGAGTTCTGAAAAACCTGGAAAAGTCATGGAGTTTTGACAAAACGACTTGAAATTTTGAAGTCGCCTCTATTTCAAACTCTTAATAATTATTTTTAAATATTCAAATGCTATCAAGAAACAAAAAGAAGAAGAGAAGAAGAAAGGAAAAGAAAACTTGATAAAAGATAAATATCAGACAAAATGCAAAAATTAAAGGAAAAGAAACGGAAAATTCAGTTGAAAAAGCAAAAAGAACTTGAAGGGATCGAAAAAGAAATTTATGAACTGATGAAAGCTCGATGAATTTATATATAGACAAAATTAGTTGTTTATACGATTTAAAAGTTTTATTTTAACTTTTCTACAAATTTTAGAGCTTCTTAGATTACTATTGTTTCCAACTGCAATCCTAACTTTTAAATAAATAGATGGACTATCATTGTTCTTCAAGTGTTCTATTTTTAATAAAAATAATATAATAATAATTACAGAATTATTTTTCACTTTTATACAAACATTGAAAAATTTACAATTCAATAATTATTGTTAAAAAGTCGTTTTCACTGTAATAGAATAAGTTAAAATGAATCTTGATTGGATTTTTAAAAAAAGTAGATAGATTTTTTCAAAATTAGACCTGAAAAACATGAAAAAGTCGTAGAATTTTGAGACTAAACTTCTGTAGAAACCCTGAATTTAACAAAATTCAACGAAACTATTAAAAGTGAAAATAAAAAATCCTTTAATTCTACGCTTGCTTTAGTATTTTTAATTAATATGCTTGTGCCATATTGGCTTCGTGGTTTGCAAATGTGACTGGATTAATTTAGACTCCGATATCCTCTCTGTATCAGAGATACCTATGCAAATGTACAATACTTGTATCATGTTCTTCGTGCTCTTCGCGAACATTACTGACCTTCCATTAAGACTAGCTTGTATTATAAGAGAATATAAGATACACTGTTTAGTGATAGCAAGTTTCACAAAGCTTGAGATTCAAAAAACGTCACAAAAGCTTCTTTTAGTAAATTTAAGAGGATCATTTCTCAGATCTTAAGAGCATACAAGACTTCGAGATTTAAGGATACTTAAAAGGATTATAAAATAAAAAAATTAAAATTAAAAGAGAGAAAATTTTAAGATTTCAAATATCATATAAAAATACATTTTAAATTAAAAATATATTAAGAGACTTTAAAAGACAATGAACATTTCCGAAATATTTAAAAATATTTTTAAAATATTTTAGGGAAGTAAAAAAGATCTGAAAAGACTAAAAAATTTCACAAGAATTGAAAGATATAAAAGAAATGAAGAGATTCAAGAGTTTTAAGATTTAGAATAATTGTTTTTTTAACTTTTCTAAGTTTCCCATCAATTTTGTGCTTCACAGCTATGTCTTCCACCTTAAGTTTTGCAGGAAATGCAGCATCTTGTAAGTAAAGGAGTGTTTCTTTTGGATACTTTATCACGCACTACATAATAAAGTTCCAGTATGGTTTTATGAAAACTGCGAGAGAAGATTTGATTACTGCTTCTTTTCTTTCTTATGAGTTTTATGAGATAAAGCGTTTTGTAGTCTTTATAGTGATTTGCCAACTGTCTCATATCTGCTTTTAATATACAAGATGAGTCGACTATTGCCATAATTGGATACACACATAATCTATGTGAATTAATTTTCTAAAATCTTTCGAAAAAGTTAACAAAACTTGCATTTCTTAAAAAACTACAATTATCTTGCTATTTTCATAAAATCACATCGAAACTTTGTCACGTGAAACATGATACACTGTTGAAAACTCGCGGAGTAAATAATGGCTTGAACCTTTACAGACTCCAGCTTCCGGAGTTTACTTTCGTCTATTTAAGGTAAAAATTATTTAATCTAGAGTAAATAATAATAAAGTAATCAAAACTCTTTTGACTCCATTTTAAAATTTATTTTCAACTCCGAAAAGTTATAGTTAGTTTTTCATCTTGAGACATCGAAATATCTCAATAAATACGCATCGTATGAAAAAAAATGTCTAAAATAAAAACTTTTTATTTTCAAGGGGGAAAAAGCGGCTTTGCAAAAAAAAATTTCCCGCGCCGGGGGGGGGGGGGTCGTAACTGAAATTTTAAATGGGGAAATTCTATTTTTTATAAATGGTACGAATTAGTAGCTGACTAGCCGCTCGCTTGTAGCTGGCTAGCCTTGACTAGCGGCTGATCGTACAAAAACGTTACAGTTCTGGCCAGCCCCAGACCAGGTCTTATAGTCAGCACCAGAACTGGAAACCAGACAGTCTGATCCGGCGCTGGCCAGTGCCATGAAATTTTTACACGGGGAAAAATTGGCTTTAGGGTCCAAAATGATTGTCGATTTAATCATACGTTCGGCTCGAATCGGAGCCCTCGTCAGTCAAATTTAATTTGACATATCAAGTAATCATTTTTTGTATTATATGTTCAAGTACTATAGTTATTTCTAAAAATGTGAAATTAGCGCTACTCCCTTTTTTGCATTTTTTAGATTTTAATCAATATCACTAGTGAGGGCTTTGACTTGAACCGATAACACTATTTTTAATTAATCTATTTTTTATTGCAGATTCGGATCCTCTATTACACTCTAAAGAAGTCTATTGATAGTGAAATGACGTTCCTTTCAGAATGCTAATAATAACTGTTATTTTAGAATAGAATATTTTATTCTTATAGTGAATTGAAATGTGATGTCGCTTGTGCGGCGACATTCGTCCGCAAAGGGTTAATTTGAGCCACAACAGAATAGAACCTCTAGTTTTTTCTGTGTATTTTCGATGATCTTTTAGTAAAAAAACTCCAAATTGTTATTGGATGTAATAAAATAAAAATAAAATAAACTATTATCAGCACAGCAATACTGGACAATTAAAATATAATGATAAGATTAAAATAATATTTGTAACTGACCTTGTCAAGATATCGGAACCCATGATCTGCGGCAACTTTCTTGGCTACTTCTGGTCCACCCTCGATATGCGCGGCCCATTGATTTGTATAGGCCCTGGCAGGATTATCCCTTGTTGAAAACAAGATAGTCAAGATTAAAATCCACTTGGTGCACATCGTCGTTCCAGCGCTTCTGGAATATTTCCACCGTCACCGTCACTTACACACTCACTATCACCGACGACTCTGTTCTACCTTTAACTTCGCGCTCTTATATGTCGCTCGACCAAACCGAATGCCGTGTTCGTCATTCATTAAATACACAAAATGCGTCAAAGATAAATTCTTGTCTGTGCGAATAATTGTGACGTGTTGCTTTTCCGTAGAGCGAGTCTTCTCTTGAGCTGTGCAATTCAACGAGTAAAGCCCCTAGTAGGGGAATTACCGAGTTGGTTCGTTATGATGCCTGTAGCGGACAGGTCGCTGAGCGTGAAAAGGGGAAAAGCGAAATCATTGATAAACGGAAAGTGATCAATGCCACGAGATTTGTGTGTTCCCTGAAAACGAATGTTTCTCCGTTCTGTCTCTTTCAACCCTTCAGCTAAACGATCCCTATTCACCCTCGTAGAACCCTTCACTTTCCGCAGCTCTTCATGACTGCTTTTGTCCAGTTGGTAATCGTATCTGCCTAATAATTTCAAGTCAATGACTATCCTACTAATTAAGACCCTTACTTTTCCCGTGCATAGGATTTCTGATCTTCTCCCTTTCGCTTTCTTCGTCGTCGTCGTCGTCGTCGCCTCCGTCCTCGCCCTCGCCCAGTTTTATACAACCCCACTTGTTTCTTCACTTTTCCATTTACGCTGGCAGAGAAGCAAAAGGGGTTGGTGTACGATCGCTTAGGGAAACTTTCAACAACGAATGCACTGAGACTCGAGTGTCGAGGAAAAGCATTTGATGCCGATTCTTTGATCCGTTCGATATTGTATTCAGCCAGAATGGTTCTAACAAAACAACCACGAATCAGAAGAGTACCCTTAGTGATGGGTAGACATTCCGAAAAATGGTTCAATTTATCGCCCAAGAGAAATTTCGAACTATGATAATTAACGAGTTTGAATTTCCTAAAACGTTGCCCATCTGTAGAGAGGATTGAGGTCACTGTAGCAATTTCAGTGCTTTCAAGATTGCAGACCTTGGTAGATTTACATTATTGATCAGTATCTGCAAATTATTTCTCATCCGTGTTTCAGCCTCTTGGTTCCTCTTCCCTAAACTTAACTTCTTCCGGGGAAATTTGATTGTCGATCTGAAAACAAGCACAAGAATGTTCTTTTAGAATAAAGGAAACTTTAGCTTGCACCTACGCCAAACTCGCTGATAAAACAGTTTGGAAAAAGAGGAAGAAGACGAGTCGACGATCTAAAAATTTCAGTCTACTTTTCTTAGTCTTTTAAGAAGTGAAGTTTTCCACTTCCTTCTTCTCCATGTTTGAAAGTCTTATAGTTTTTATTAAATTCAAGTTATTTCGATGATAATGCAATCTTGGATTTTAAAATTATCGTTTTTAGCGGCTCTATGATTACCACAGAACGTTTAAATATCTGAAAGAATTAGTTGCATAAATTTAGTGATCAAGTCTAAAAGTTGCTTGTAGTATTAGGACAATAGGGTAAAAACCTGATGCTGTAAAACCTCCATCGAAAGGAGTTTTATGATGTAAGAGAAAGTAATATAACATGAAACGTTGACAAGATAAAAAAGACCAGGTAATAAAAGTTGTTGAAAAAAGTTTAATACTCTTCTTCAAAAAATCCCATTTGGAAGTTCCATGAAACATAAAGAAACCTGGAAACTCAGCAAAATAAAATGTCTACTCCATAAAAACTTGGAAAAATATGAAAATGTCTCTTTTTCAAGATGAGTATGAATTCGCCAATGTATTTTTGTATTCTTTTTTAAAATTATAATAGCAACTATTGGGTTATATAGTAGAGCCATGTGGAAAAAAGTGTAACCTTGCATTTTGGCAAAGTAAACTTATTTGCGAGCAAAAGAAATAACGGAAAGTCGATCTGCTCGCCAGTCACGTCAAGGCCTTTCTAACAATCTCGCAGCAGGAAGTTCGCGAGGTCACGGACTACCACAAGTTCGTACGCATTCTACACGACTTTTGGTTTACCTGAGTAGCAGGTCAAACGTGAATCGCTTGAAAAGAACTTCTACTCTTTTTATCTCTTTGTCAAAGAGACATTACTACGGAAATATTATCTCCCGGTAAACAGCCTATATTTTAATTGAATGTTTGAATTTTATTTAACTTTTACCTATTATATTTTCAGCTCATTTAATAATAAAATACATTGCTTTTCATCTTTTAATTTCAGTGTATTTGAATAAACTTCAAGAAATATCATTATTTTATAAAATTCATACGATGTTGTTGTTAATAATTAGCTTTAAGGGCATGTGATACTTGAGAAAAGTAGCAACTTAATGTCAATAATTTGATTCAGTTTCTACATGTCTGTGTCCAAATTAACTGAAATTTTCTTTTCAAAATTTGGGAAATGGTAGAGAAAATAGAAACGGGCGTGGATAGAATACTTTTGGCTTTGACAATGAAAAAACGTTTCCGATATATATTGCTAAAAATCAGCTAAAATTGAACTTTTCAATTTTCAAACCAAAAGTATTTTATCTACGTCCGTTTCTATCTTCTCTACCATTTCCCAAATTTTGAAAAGAAAATTTCAGTTAATTTGGACACAAGCATGTAGTAACCTAAAATCAATCAAATTTGCTAATCTCCTAAGTATAACATATCCTTAAAGTCCAAAAAAAAAAATAACTCAGAAATTTACATACTTTCAAACGTTTCGAATCTGATCGGAGTCCTCATCAATGCTCTTTATTTCTAAAATATCAAAACAATAAATAAAATATTGCACATATAAACCTTCTTTTGGAGTAAACTTTGGTAATGTGAAAAAATGTAAAAATCCCTGAGACAATTTACACAAAATTGTACAGAAAACATCGATAAAATGTAAATGGTGTAAATTGTCTCACGGATTTTTACATTTTTTCACATTACCAAAGTTTACTCCAAAATAAGGTTTATATGTGCAATATTTTATTCATTGTTTTGATATTTTAGAAATAAAGAGCATTGATGAGGACTCCGATGGGAGTCGAAAGGTTTGAAGGTATCTAACCTTCTGAGTTATCGTTTCTGGACCCTAAAGCCAATTATTAACAACAACATCGTATGAAATTTATTATTTGAGTTTCGATACAAGTCCTATTTTATGAATATTTCATAAAATATCCACGGAGAAACTTTGTATAGCAATATATGTTTTTTTAGAAATGGTAATTCTAAAAAATATTTGGAATTTAGGGAAAATCGAGGTGCAATGGTAATTATTCCTGGCTTACTGAAAATTTTTCTCAGTCAAAATACTAAAGATTCGAAAAATGATATGGAACTTTGGTATAAGTTATAGTAAAATTTGATATAATCCATAGTAAATTATCATATAGTTCATCTAAAGGTCAATATTTCGCTGGGAATAATTCTCACTATAACACGTTTTTTCCTAAATTAAAACATAGTTTATCAAAAATTGTAAACTTGGGTTTCTCCGTGTCCCTTTGTAATAAATTACTCACTGTGCCCTGATAATTTATTTGCCTTAAAGCATTTCTTAAATCTAAACATTAGCTTCTTGCTTCAAAAACCCTTTTGCTTCATTTTACGATTGTTATACTAATTTCCTTGCTCCAAATGATTCGTCTCTACAAAATAGCCTTTTTGCTCAAAATTTCAAAAAAGGAAACATTTTTTGCATACGAGAAAAAATTTAATTGCACATTCGATATCATGTAATGTAAAATAATGATTTATGTTGGAATGCGAATTATTAGTATTGCTTCATAGGTTAAGTATTTATTTGGTCTCTCAGTATAATATTAATCTATATGCGTCGCAAATTTGATTGCTTTTTCTATCATAAACATGTGCAATTTCTGCTGATATTTAACCGTTTTTTATCTTATTAGATGTGATGCATTTCAACGATATGTTATCTATCATTACTTTCTGATAACTAAAAAAGAGCTTGAATAAAGATTCCAAGCGTTACAAAATTACATATTTAATTCATTATGTTTATCATTAAATTTATGAAAAGTATCAAAAGCTTGCAACAGATTAAAGCTCTCCTTACCCTGATCCTCAATCACCCCCTCTCTTTTTCTTATCAGATTAGTAGTAAGTCTCGAGATTCTTAAAATAAAAATAGTTCTCCCTAAGAATCATCATGATTTTTCATCACTCTACATAGGACCTACGCAAAAAGAATAAAGTTCGATTGACGCAGCAGATATTTTTGGAAAACTTTTTTTACCTCATCATATCATTTTATAGTTTCTACTAATAAGTATCGACAAATTTTTAAATGATGACTCATTCAGATTTGAATTTTTATCTAATTATACATTTAATTATGCCTTGGAATCAGAAAAATTTTATTTCGCCAATAAATGGATACTAATTTTTTCCCACGCAAATAGAATAACCAGTCGTATAGAATCGTACAAGTTCAGAAACTTGCGTAAATTTTACATATATTTCAGTTCAATTTACCGACATTTTGTAAATATGACAGACTTATCGGTAAACATTCCAGTATATAATACTTATTAAATTTACGACATTTTCTCCGAAATGTGAATTTAACGGACGTGTCTCTCATGTTTTAAGATAAGTCTCTTATATTTACAGAATATCGGAAAAATGAAGTATGCTGTTTGTATTTCAGTATATGTACTCTGATACATTTTTTGTATTCTTAGATATTTTAAAAATTTTTAGTAAAATAACTTTTTTTCTTTACTTCGAAAAGTGGCTTACGTTCTAATAACTGCAACGAGAGTTAGCAATCTATTAATCCGTATGGCAAGGGCCGAGTTTTTCGATCCTCGGTCACTTTCAGGTAGACGTTTACCTGAAACTGACCTTTATAGATGACCGAAGAGCTGGATCCCTTTTATACAGACCGTGAATGGATTGAACTGGTTAGTGAATCGCAAGCATTGTGATAGCTACATAGCAACGTGGACTGGCTTTGACCACTTTTTTCCCAATCAGCTCATGAACAGAGCCGACGATACTTGTATTGTCTCTGGTTCTTACCAAACACCTAGAATTTCGAATAAATACCTTAACTAGAATAAAAAATAAATTAAATTCTAAATATCAAATACAATTTAAAAGTATTTTGAATAACTTAAAAGTTAAAACCCGCCGACTCAATTAATTAACGCTCTTGTACCAAAGTTATTCGATGCTGTGCAACTGCTTGAATCGGTTTCCAATAATCAGATGATTCACTCTCTTACCTCATCTTTCAAAAATAAAAAATCCCTTTGAAGATAAAAGCAAGCCTTCGTAATGTTTATGGATTTTGAAATGTAGATCGGCGTTAGAAAGAGGTTGGCAAGGATCAAAGGATCTTGTCAGAATAGAGAGGAACACCAAGCAAGGGGATAACACTCGAGCATTATGTTTGATGAAACACATACCGGCCGGTGTCAGTTGCACAACTTTTATTAAACAATCTGTCAATATCTGTTCTGAATATTTACCGTTATTAAATCCAATGACATGCGTCGTCTTTGTTTAGTCACACGGTGATGATCCGTGGACACGACGCCGATGCAATGCGCTTAAGAACGCGAGATTATGTCACCCTACATGCGATTTTGTTGTCAAGTACCAACACTAAACGAAACGAACAGACTCTCTCTAGCAAAGGAGCACGAATGACTGACGGGACGTACCGCCCCGATGGGGGTTTACTCCCGACAGCGGCGACCCGAGCCTCCCCTCCACACAAGTTCGCGATCAGCAACGCTACCCTCTCCCCTCTTCGTTCCTTTTCCACAAAGATCCGTGAACCCCCACTTCTCCCGCGCTAGGTTCTTACCATCTCACTGTCTACCTCGATCTATTCCTATTGTTTCATCTACGTCACTCACTTTTTCTCTTAATCTTTTCTTCTTCATCTTCCTTCTCACACCAGCATCTCCACTTTACCCCTTACTAATCCCTCATTCACGATCTTTATTACTGCCTCACTCATTTTCCTCTGAAGAAAGTGCGAAGGAACAGAGAAGATCAGGACGAAATTCTACTGGGGAGTCTATATATTCGGAACAAAAGATAAACCTGATATGTTATCTTGTTCACGAATAATAAACGCTAGCACGCATTCCATTGCAGTAGGTATAAGTGTGTACAATTTAGATTTTCATGATATATGAGAAGGTATCGGTTTTGTGCGAGGGGTTGACAACTCATTAAGTTAGGTGTACACTTGAGCTCAAATATCCTGATTTATCTTAAAGTATGTGTGAAATATCCTGCGGTACGATGAAATATCATGCAATTATCTAAAATACCTTGAAGTATACTAAAGTACTTTGGAATATCCTAACATATCTAAAGGTATCTTGGAAATATACTGAAGTATGTGAAGTATCTTGAAATACGTGAAATGTCCTGAAGTACACTGAAATATTTTGAACTATCCTGAAGTACCTCGAAATATTCTGAATTATATTGAGTATGTGAAATATCTTGAAATACTTTGAAATATCCTGAAGTACCTTAAAATATACTGAAGTATGTAAAGTATCTTAAAGTATGTGAAATATATTGAATTATGCACGGAAAAAAATTTAACTAGGCGACCGAGCGAATGAAGAATGATCCCAATTTCAAAGAATTAATGTGTTCAAATCATATAAAACTTTAGTCAAATTGTATAAACTGTTTAGGTGAAGAAGCACATTTCACACAGTTGCTGAATAACAGAAATTATTATTTTCTACAAATTGCATATGTTTCCAATATGGTAGAATTAAGTAAAAAGTATAAATGAAATAGAAATATATATTCCCATAGCAGCAACTTGTTTATCAGCTATTGTCAATTTCAATATCTCTATGCTAGCTATATTGTAAATCCCTGCAAGTTTATGTGGTGATGTATTTAAAATGACAACTAAAGCTTAAGTGCAATGTTTAAAGTTTAAATTACTGTAATTTTAAAGTATTAAAGGTAAGCAAACTGTTAAACGATGGCTGATTTTTATGTACGTAACATTCTCCAACAGTGGAAGTTGGATAAGTACATTCCCGTATTTGAAGGTTAGTTTTGCATATTTTTCCATTTTCATGTCTTTTTACTTACTGCAATCAAAATATGTATGTTTACAAACTGCTTGCAATTTCTTATTGTAACGAACACAAAAAGTTCTTCTAAATTTTGCTACTATTTGCGAATAAAAAAAAAAGGTTTTTTCGTTTTGAGAAAATGAAAATCCTTAATACTGATTATAAAGATTTCAAGCACGGAAAAATTATGTCATATTTTTATTTGCTTATACTCCATAAATATATATCGTGTCACATAACCTACAAATGACTCAAAATTATTTTGTTATTGTCATGTTCTTAAGATTATAACTGCGGTAGCTATACTTTTCAATTAGCCTTCTTTTATAATTGTAAAATCTCAATTCTAGCTATAAACAGTGCCTTTCTCGACTATAGAAAATCGCTGGAATAGCTAAAGTGGTTACGGATATTCACTTTGGCTGAATCCGAGATATGCCTTCATTCGCTCGTTCGTTACCAGCTAAACGTTTAACTGTCGCAAAGAATAACTTTGCTGTCACAACTATACTTTTTTTTCCGTGTGTAAAATATCCTGAGGAACCTTGAAATATTTTGAATTAGAAAACACAACTATCCAATTTGAATATATGAAGTAACTTGGAGTATGTGAAATATCCGGAAGTACGCAGGAATATTTTGAACTATCTCGAAGTACTTCGAAATATTCTGAATTATATGGAGTATTTGAAATATCCTGAAGTATACTGAAATATCTTGAAGTACCTTAAAATATACTGAAGTATGTACGTAAAGTATTTTAAAGTATGTGAAATATTCTGAAGTACCTTGAAATATCCCAAAGGACTTTCAAATATCTTGAAGTACCTCAAAATGTTCTGAAGTGCCTTGGACTTATATGATATTATACTTATACTTATATGACTTATATGAAGCATCTAGAAGTACGTAAAATATCCTGAAGTACACTGAAATATTTTGAACTATCCCGAAATACCTTGAAGTATTCTGAAGTATGTAAAGTATCTTGTATGCGGAATATCCTAAATACTTTGAAATATCCTGAAGTACCTTGAAATACTCTGAAGTATCTTGAACTATGTGAAATGTTCTGAGATATCCTGTAGTCAAAAGTAAGTGTAAAATTGATCGAGCAAGTTGTAACCCCCCCCCCCTCCCCCCGTTTTATGTAAAATTTTACTCCCGTTTTAGCAAATTTCCACATTTCGTAACCTTCTGGTTCCGAAAAAAAGTTTTTGCAATCTTGTCATTTTTCTTAATTTTTTTATTCATTTTAATATTGGTTGTAGCAGAATCTCTCATTCATTGACAATCTGCTAGATATACACAAATAGGGAAAATCTAAAATAAATAAAATCAGCTTCCTTATTTTATCCATGCCAAACGTTCGACTTTCAAGTTGTACTATCTTCTTCTCCAGATTAATGTCCCAGTTGCATGAAAGATTAAATAATTTCTTAAGCTAAAGAAAAACCTTCCACACTGAGAGAAATCTACATGGTAATTGTAACTAATCCGTCCTAATTGCTTTTAGTAAAAGCTAGTAAAAATTTGATCAGTTTTACTAAGATAGTGTGGTTAAAATATATGTAAATTAACCACACCATATTAGTTAAACTAATCAAATTTATAGTAGCTTTTACTAAAAGTAATTAATTGGAATGTATATGGACCTCGAAGATGTTTCGTCTTCTTCTGAATACATAGCTTTCTTTGACTGAGATCTCAATCAGGTCAAAAGGAACCTTTGATCTATGACACCTGTTACCATATTCACCAACGCAAGATCACAGTTGGCTTATCCAGGACTCGGAATCACTATGAAAACGAGACATGAAATCAAGATGTGATGCTGAAATAAAAACTTCCGGTAGCAAACGTATAGTAAGAGCTAGGATGAAAAATTAGAAGTAAAGCACCAATTATGTTCAAGATTTCCTTTGAATTGTTGGTATTACTATTCAGGATACTCAGAATGAGATGATTGTTCTTTTAGGAGTAATTCCTAATAATGAAACGGTTAAAAAAAAGAGGTCTACGAATATCCACCGGCAGCTCATTAGCTCCCGAGTGTAAGATAAAAATCAGGGTAGATCTCGTACACCTGTTAGCAATAGAGATGGGCCAGCACCCCATGATGCACATCTGATAAACGCTTCCTTCCGCATTAGACAAGTCAGAATAAATAGTTTGTGACATGCGGACTTGATCTGTCCAGACAAGATAAGTAGGTTGGCGACCGAACACCAATCAAAAATCCGACAGTTCTACTTCCCTGTAACGACCTGACTTATAATTACCATGTCTCCACCGTCAGGATTAAGATCAGGATTAATCATTGATTAGAGTGAGACAAAAGTACTCATATCCTACTCTACCCAATAGTTTATCTTAGTGTTGTTAGTTCGTAAAGTAGCCGGTAAATTAACTGTGGCTAGTTATTATTTGTCTATTGATAGCACTATCTTTAGAAAATTTACCGGTAAATTTCGTAAAGAGCATACTTTACCGGTAAATTCACAACACTAGTTTATCTCGATATCAATTCTGCACTGAGAAAACTGGAGTGTCAAACTTTGAGTGTCAAAATTTAGATAGTCAGTCTGAACTTCTAGATAGTACAACACTCTTTCCGAAATTTTTTCTTTTTGGTCAGGGAGACACTCATTTGATATTCTGCTTAACTGTTACCAGAGTGTCAGAATCACTATAAAGAGTGTCGATTGGTGAAATACGCGCCAAAATTGTAAAGTCACGTGGGTTCGCCTATTTTTCCTCCAATATCACCAGCGTGGACTCTAACCTCATTGCCGGTTTCGCGTCCTTTACGTGTTAAAGTGTCACAAGGGTTATTTTTGCCAACTAATTGGTGAGTACCTATTTCACTTGCTATAATAACATAATAATTGTGAAAGCTTAAATGTAATAGTTTTGAGGTTAGCCATAGAGGTAGAATATAGTCTATTTTTCCCTCTTCGATAATCTATTTTTCTCTCTGCGATGATCAACTTTTCCCTCTAAAGTATTCAAGTTGACCATCTTATTTTCACAATCCACAGGTAATAAGTTACACTATCTAGAAGGCTGTCCTATAGTTTAACCTCAAATATAGTCTGCTTCACCCTCCAAATGTTTAGGTTGACACTCCAGTTTTCTCAGTGTGATGGTAGAGACATGGTAACTGTGACTATTAAAGGATGATGAACCCCAAAAGCACAACTACTTTTCTAGTTGATTTTACAACCTGGGTTTTTGAAATAACAATACAGATAATAACATTACCAAAAAAATAGTTGCGCCAACTAATAAAGTAGCTGAGGCATATTTTACAAACCGAATCAGTTAGGGCAAATGATTCTCTTTTGATAGTGAAACTACAGCTGAAGGGATTTAATAAAAAATTAGGTAAAGAAGGAATATGGGAACAAAGAATGTAAATAATAGAAGATGAAAGTAAGCTGGAATTAAATAATCCAGGTTGTTTGAGAATGTTCGAAATTAAACTCTTGAAGGGCGCTGAACTAAAAAGGTAAATAAAGTTGTCCTTGTTGAAGTCATACCGTCAACTGAACAATTATTATAGGTACATAAAGTCGAAAAGCATTATGAATCAACCTCTTGGTACAATGAGATAAATGGAATTCGGTGCTTATTGTACATTTGTATTCTTCTTTCAAGCCATCAGCAAATCCAGCTCTATTGTCTGCCATCTCATTACCATAAGCGTAGGTATCCATATTCAATTTATAGAGATTGTAGAATTACCCTTCTTTCCTGGAAATTATTTAATCCCTGATGGTATTAAGCTACTTAATACTAAGGTGTCTTTTTTCAGTTCCTCTACTTTGAATAGCGGCGTTAATTTGAGGGTCATCAAATAAACTGTCATTTGACGGTATGAAAACGTGAGTGGCAGAACCATTAAACACGAGTTGAGGGAAAATGTCCATTAAAATGATAGGTTTTAAGCTTCTAATTAAGGACTATCTGTACTAATATTCCTGATTCGCGGAAAACCAAATATCCACTTAGGAACCATTCATATATTACGTGAGGCGTTTTTTGGAAATTTTACCAACTGTACTATAGGCATAAGATTTAGGGAAAATCTGGTGACCTACGTTGCTTGTGACACTGTGAAATTTATATTACATGTATTTAAATAATATTAATAAGAAACAAATAAGCCAAGAACCAAAAATTAGCAAATTAGTTCATTATTAAAATTTAACATGCTACATATCAGGTGTACAAATAAGTTTCCGCCGTTTGACAAAGTTGGCGTCACCAGTAAGTTTTGGTTGGAATTGACAGTTGTAAAACGTCACTATCGTAAGGTTGGACATCTGTCAACAACATAACCTTGACATATTAGTGGATTTTTATCAGTATTATATATTCTCTTGTGTGCGAACATGTCGAGTTTTGAGCCGAATAAGCGTGATTTGCGGGAATTGGAAAGCATTATTGGATCAAGATTCGTGCCAAACGCAACAAGAACAATACGATGGACAATACTTCGAATAAAACATAAGTTTCCGTTCTTTCACAATGAATACCCAATTTTCGATAAAAAACGGCGGAAACTTATTTGTACACCTGATATTAAAATTTGATATGCTACATATGTCAGCTTTGCCTAGTTAGATCACGTTTCTTATTGTTTACATTTCGCTTGGAATCACTTGGAATCGGAGTGAAACTTGGAAATCATTATTCGAATCTCAAGGTAAATATCAGATTTAGTGACCACGAAATACAGTAGAAACCCTATTGATTCAACTAATCAGGGGGAGCTTTCACTCGGTGAAGATTTTGAGAACAACCATGCATGAGAGATAGTGATGTGAATTTACCGATAAAATATGTTCTTTACTAATACACAAAATCTGACTATGAATTCTAATTCGAAAAATCAATTGCAAATCGTTTAACGTACAAACTGATAGTATCTATAAGGACGTAAAGAGTTTATAAATATTATTTATTATTTATTTATTTAAAAAAAGAATTACAGAGGTTATCGTATATGTGAATATCCATGCTGCCAGAGAACTACTATATAATGTTTATATAAATTATAACATGCTTGAATTTTTACAATGTCAATTCATTACAATTTTACTTAATATAGCACTTATAGTCGCGCAAATATTTTTTGGCAAAAATTATTCTTTTTTTACTCATATTTGGTTTTTAGTTTTTTTAGCTCGGAAGACAATAGTACCAACTGAAATATATTTGACAGTCGGTAAAATATAATAATTAGCCGCGGTTAATTAACCGGCTAATCTACCGACTCACAACACCAGACAACACTAATAAGGGGCGAAGAGTTGCGCAGTACAGCCAAGCGCGGGAAAATTGAAAGGCCGCATATAGGCAGTGTCTTTAAACCTAATTAGGCATTTTCATTTCCTACCTTTACAAAAAATATTCATTACTGGGGGAATAATAAACCCACGTGACTAATGCTTTTCTTACTGTTATGGAATTCAAAATGTAAACAGTTTTAAATTACAATTATAGTGCGACCGTGCTTTATTATGAGTTTTTTATACTATTCTTGTAAAGAGGACGTATTGCTGTTCACGATTCCGTCAGTAATAAATAGAAAAAGCATGAAATACAGAAACAGTACTGATAAAAAGCGCACTAATGAGGTTATGCAGCTATCAAAAAGGCGAAAGAATGGACGGATTATTTCGATAAAGTGTGATTAAAGAAATTTTTCAAAAGATTTGTAATAAATTAACATGTATACATTAATGCTTCATGATTTAAAGTATTTATTACTAATCATCTGGGTTTGTTGCTCCCTAGTGATCGAGATGTTTTTGGCATGGGTAGAAGAAGTGAAGGTGCCCAATACCTTATCGATTCACTGCATCGTCTGCTTCGTTTGTCTATAAAATGTGAAAAAGTAAATAAAATGCAATGCACAAGTTATATGAAGCGTTTTTTTTTTTAAATTTAAGACTTTCTCTTATCAGTGTAATGTTTCTTTTATAGTAAATACATGCAACATGAATATGGGCTTACAATTTTCCTAAAACCGCCCACCCCAAAATAAAAACCTAACGTAATTTATGTATGGCTCCTAAGCAACATTTTTATAGTAATAAAGTAACGCTTTTAAGGGAAGAAAACCACTCGAAAAAATCAAAAAAAAAATCCGAATTCTGCTTTGATATGGGGTTTTATTCTACATGCAAGCATAGCAGATGACAGGTTAAATTCATGGGAGACTGTCTATAAAGGGGGCTTTTAATTTTCCCGCGTTTGGCTATGCTGCGCAGTTTATAACTGCGCAACTCTTCCTGTCTCATGCTTCATTGCCCAATGTCATTATCGAGTATAAAGACTCCCCCCACTCCCCTGATTAGTTACATCAATGGGGTTTCTACTGTCTTTTGTTGCATGTAGTTTTAATATAATCAAATTCTTGCTATTAATAGGTTTAATTTTACCAAAGTAAAAATGAATGTTTATTTTGTTATTATCTATCTCACTATAATTAATTGTTGACTCTTAATCTCCTTTCTATTTTATAATTCAACAAAAGTGTTCAATAATCTTTTGTCTGTGGTAATAAGGTGTAAAGAATACAATTGAGCAGCTCTTTTGTTTATTATCAGTTTTTGTTAAAAAATGTTAATAAATTATTCAAAATAGAGCTTGTTTTTTTACAATTAAATAAACATTTTTTTAATTTTTACACAAAACCAAGTAACGTAAATTGAATAATGTTACAAAGGGATACTTGCATTTCATAGTCTAATGAGAGACGTACCTACATACATATTCGAGTATGGAACTCGATGATTAATTGTCGATAATTAGCAAACCGTTCTGGTTCGTATTTCTATCACTACAATGTGCACCCTAATATCGGAATTCATGCCATCATTGCGGTCACGACTTTCCATCTACGTTTTATCTGTGGCCACTATAGTTCAAACGATAATGAATTATGATAAGAAATATCCTTGCATGCATGTAACATGAGTAATTTGAACGTGTTTCAAATAAAAAATCTGTATGATAAGGTCGCAAGGTGAGTTATTCAAAAAAATATGGAAATTCTTACATCTATTGTAATTTTTATATAAGCCTGAATTAACAGTATAATATTTACTTATTTTGATCAGTTAGAATTATTAATTGACAGAAACAAAAAGGTGTTATTTATTGGCTGAATCTAGGGTTCGAATAGGGACTGCATTGCTGTTTTGCTGCAGTTTCGAATAGTAAAATGCACTGATTTCTGTAAACGTTACAGTTATAACGTACAGTCACGTCTTCATGAAAATTGTATATATTTTTCTTTCAATATAGCAAGCATTTCATCGAAAATGTTTAGTTGAGTTAACTAAATTCTTGTGGGATCAAATACTTCTTTTATTTGCCGAATCACTCAAATGTTTCTTTGGTATAACTATATATTGCTTGTTTAATAATATTGCATGAACATTGCAATTGTTTTGATCGATACTATCATAGCTTATTTGATTCATTCAAACATTAAAAAAATTATCGATTAACAAATTTCAAATTGTTGTAATTTTTAAACAGTTTCTTTTTGCAGTTCGCATATTTTAGGAACGAAGTGAAATTAGACAATCTCTTTTGTTAAGAAAAAATTTCCGATTTTCATCTGACATACTTTAATTAAAAGCTCTTTTTACCTTAATATTGGTCAATTATGCTAAATGAAAGAACGATTGTTAAGGCGATGGATCAACCAGATCACGAGACCAAATTCCTGTTAAAGTTCGTGTAAGATAACTTTTTTATTTTACAAAATATTTTACTGAGAATTTGAAAAATACAACAGAAAACGATAACGAATGTCTGAAAATTTCGTTTGTGTGAAAATTTTACAACAAATTTTAGAGTTAACTGTAATTGTCGGTAAGTTTTCGGTTTTTTTCCAAAATTTTTACTAAAAAATCTAAACTTACTGAGACAGGTCTGTTATGTCTTGAATATTCATGAAAATATTAAAAAATTTTGATAAAAATAAGTGATTTTAGCACATTTGCAAACTATATTACCGACAGTGTTACACCAGTGCAGCAGAATTTAAGACACTCAATGGTATTATTAAAAAAAAAAAATTTTTATTCAATGCACTATTCCTTCTTCTATTCCTTAACTATGCTATTATCTATCATTTCCTAAATTTTGACCAATTTATTTTTATTAAAATTTGTATATATGGAGAAAAAAATCGATAGCTATTTAAAAAAAGTTTATTAAGTTTACTTTTCTCTAATTTTTTTTTTTCAAATTATAATTGCTCCTGAACTGCAAATCTGGGTTTGATCAAGAATATGCTGAAATAGGTCTAGTAACCCCATCTTCCGTATTGGTTGATGAACTATAATTACATTAGCATTTTTTCATTATCTGAGTAGATTTCTAAATAATCAGAACAAATTTTGAAATCAAAATTAATCAGGTTCTATTGGAGTTGTCAGGTAGGTATGGGTTTTTGATAGTCATTTACGCTATTTTCTAATATATCACAAACTTATAATTGGGATCAAGAAAAAAGGGAATATACTCTCTGAATTTGAATCAGTTAGAATTTTGAATAATTTCAATCATCGACTAACTTCTTGCTCTACAATCAATTATTTCTAACTGATGATAATTAATCATTCTTAAATGAAAATCAATCACTTTTGACTAATTGGAAAGCAAGAAGTCAGTCACTGATTGTATTTATTAAAAATTCTAACTGATTCAGATTTAGAAAGTATGATATCAATGTTAAGTAATCTCAATGACAAATTTTTGGAAACTGGAATAAAATACATCTATGTATAGTATGTGTATTCGCCGAACGGTGATACCGATAAAAAATATTTTTCCTGAGCGAAGGTACATTTCTGTACAATTTGAAAAACGTGCTTCTCGACAAAATAGATATATTAACTTTAGGAATAATCGGTATTCAAAACGATTACACGATTTAACAATTATTCTTCCACTTTGTAGAAAGATGAAGTGGATTCCGTCAATTGAAAAAGTATTAAATATACTTCAACGAAGCGCTGGGAAATTTACAGATGACTTATTTATGAAGAAGCACGTTCATGTAAAGGAAAACGCTATTTCACTTTGTAATTTAATAATATGTTACCTTCCAAAATTTTCGGTCACGAATCTATCAAGCCTCTAAAAGCATTCAAATTAAATGCAAACAAAACTGATTTATGAAGTTCTTTTCTTCATATTATGAGTACAAATATACTAAATCTTTATGGATGTAGAGATAGGGTCATACAGGAATTTATGCATATTTATATTTGAAACCCCTATAATGAGTAATAAAGAATAATTTTACATTTTGTCGTGCACGTTTTCTCTATCTTGAATTAGTTATAGAATGTATTATAATTTCTACCACTGACTGACTTCTTGTTCTATGCAGTTAGTCATTCCTGACTGATAATCAATCATTGTTCACTGGAAATCAATCATTATTGATGACTGATCTAAAATTAAGAAGTCAGACACTAACTGAAATTATTACAAATTTTAACTGATTTAGATTTCGAGATTATACTAGACTCGCCAAATATTGAAACCAAAAATGAAGAAGGTACGCAAACAAAGATAATCCATTTTCATGATAAAATTGATAAGACAACTAATTTCACATTTGAGTCAATTTGCAATCTTGATATTCACTTACAGGATGAATAAAAAATTTAATTCATTTTTCTTAAAGTTAAGCTTTAATTTTGAAGAACAAATAATTTTTTCGTAATAAAAAATACGTGATTGTTTAATAAGATCTTATATAATTTTTTTTATATAAACAAGCAGAAAAAGATTCGTAAAATTGACTAGAACTTGACTTATTAGTAGATTTTACAACACTGTAAAAAAATGTTCGGAAATTTTTCCGACGTAGACTGGAAATAGTTCCTACTGTTTGGTCGGAGAAATATCCAGTTTATTAGGAAATATATATTTATTTCATCATTTAAGAGGAAGAAGATCCAAAAACAATGAACAAATTTCCGTTTTTGTGGAATAACTCCCGCTTTTCATGGGAAAAATTCCCTAAAACTTACGAGATTTGTTAAATGTTCTCAACTTTTAAATATATATTCCTAATAGTTCGGTAATAAGTCCGAAAATAGGATCTATATGTTTCCCAAAGATTTAGGAAAAATTTCCTAATACATAGTAGGAAAATTTACCGATATTTTTTACGGTGAAGAATTTCAATTCAATCAATAGATATTCTGTACGTTTAACTTAGCGTTCAGTAAAATCTACAAAATACGAAATAATCCGAATTCAGTAGATTTAACTAGAAAATAGGTGAAACGTAAAGAAAATCTATTGATTAAAAACTGAACATGTTGTAAAATCTACTAAAAAGTCAAGTTGGAAAAATATGTACCGAACTGTCTGTAAATTTTACGAACCTTTTTTCTGCATTTTAGCTTGTCATATGGTCCGGCAAGATGGTTGTATACTGATGGTGCATAAAAATAGTGCATACTAAAGTACATTCGATAAAAAATTCCTTTTAAATAGATTTGACCAAAACTGTACTTGGAGAATCGCTTTTATTTTTTTAAAGCTCTTCGGTGAAATAATTATTTATATAAATCTTATCGTATCATTTATACAGAATTATAAAATAATTTTTGGAAAAAAAAACAACTAAACAACTATGTAAATATTGTTCTGGTAAGAAATTGTTATTAACTAAATTAGATAATTAAAAAAAAAAGTATCTATCAATGCATTTTAGTGCGACTGTGGTGCACCAGTATACGGCCATCTTGCCTGTTGACGTCATACGCTGAAATGTGAAAATAACGATTCTGATTCACTGCGCATGACGACTGACGGCTACACCAGGCTACACCACCAAACAGTCAAATACCCACATTACCCACCTAGCCACCGTAGAAGCGGTATAGGCCGTATACTGCTGTATGAAAAACGCAGTATTATTTTCAGTCATTTTCAGTGTGTTGTTTGCTAGAGGCAGAGTGGTTTGGCAAAACGTTTTCTCGGCCCATCTCGGCCTGAAAATGGCAGGGTTCACGGAAAGTGCGTTAGTGAAAAAATTAATGGATCTTAATCCGTCGCAACAAAGTATACAGACTCTCTCTCTTTGGTTAATTCATCACAGAAAACATCATCCAGTGATAGTTAAAGTTTGGTTTAAAGAAATGTGCAAAGGTGAGTTTTACTTTTTAATTTTTTAAACAATCTTAATTGGTTTTTGTTGCTAACTATCACTTGAATTATACGTGAAAAACGTTATTCGTATTTCAACATAAAAAATTTGCAGGTTAGACGCTAGTACACTTTTCTGTGTGTGTATTCAATAAACGTTTTAATCCACTTTCTAGTCGAACCGTTCTCATTTTTCATGTAATTACATTCGATACTTTTAATGATTGCTCTTATCGCTACTCAATAATTGGCTTACGAAAGGACTAGTGACGTTTTATGCTTTGTTTACTCCGAAATAATTTCATAATGAAGTCAAGTTTTTTGAAAAATTTCAACTGATTCAAAAGTTTAATTAAAAAATTATAGTACCAATAAATGGGAATAATATAAAATGGTGATTCGATTCATCTTTTTTACTTATTTATCGTATTTACTAGAGCGACACACGTGGATTTCGGTACTTCTAACGGTAAAGTGACTGTCCCTGTTTTCAGTTCAAAGAACACCTTTAAGTTAATTTATCGTTCAAGTATTCCTCTAATTTTAAGTTATTATTTTCTCCATTTTGCTGATATTATTATGGAAATAATATTTTTAAATAGAAATGCCTCTCATTCCATTTATCGTTAATTTATATTTTTTATTTCAGTGAAGGACAATCGTAAATTGATGTTTATGTATTTGGCTAATGACGTGATTCAGAATAGCAAGAAAAAAGGACCAGAATTTGGCAAAGAATTCGCGACAGTTTTACCTAAAGCTTTTGATCATATGAAAGGGTTTGACGATAAAACTAGAGAAAGATTAGGTAGGCTTCTGCAGATTTGGGAGGAAAGAGGAGTATATGATAAAAGCCAAATCGTTGAATTTAAGGCGGCTTTTAATTCTGCCACTAACACAAAAAAAGAGCCAGGAACCCCGCCTTTAAAGAAAAAGAAAGTTGAATCCGAGAAGGTTAAGGTAATATATATTTTACATTTGCATTTGTCTTGTTATTTTATTGAACTATTTCTAACACTTAAATATATTTTACAGAAAGAGAAAAAGGAGAGGAAAAAGTCCGAGACGGAAGTCGAAGTTGATGGCACCAAAGAATTACATGTTACCCTGAGTCCAAGAACTCCAGGTGGAGATCCACCAGAAACAGAGGAGCTCATAAAGGCTTTAATGGTTCATGTCATTTTTATACTTGCAAAAATTATCATAGATTATGTAACAATGCCAATAAACAGTCTTTATTTTAAAAACGAAAATCTAAAGTTAAATCAAAATTTTCGAAGACCCAAGCTTCTTTTATAGTCTTTCGTTTGTTACTTAAATTAAATTGACGCAGAATTAATGCAGTGATTGTCTAGATGGTTAGATCTTAAAATTTGTAATTTAAAATTGCTTTTTAAAAAAATTTCCATTCTACTTTTATAGATAATTATTTTCCCTATTATTTTTTAAGAAATGTAAAAGGAGAAATTACAAATTGTATTTGTTTTCAGGATTTGGAAAATACGGCGTCGTCAGATGCTGGTGTTCGAGAAAGAATTGCGTCCTTGCCCCCAGAGGTTTCAGAAGTTTCTTTACTAGCGAATCTTGCTGATAGGGCAGCTGCTGATGAACTGAGCGTTGCGGTGAATGAAGCGGCTGCTCTTTTAGCAGATTACAATGGCCGATTACAAGCAGAAATGGAAGACAGAAGAAGACTTTTAGCCATGTTGAGAGATTACACACTGGCGCAAAGGCAATTATTGCAACAGGCTCAGACAACATTAGAAGTAAGAAATTTTTAATACCCTCCGTAATCTTTTGTACTTAGAAAAAAGTAATATAGGCTTTATGTAGAAATGAAACCCTTGCTTCGGTATTTTATAAAGATTAATAATGAATTTTTTTGAGAAATATACTTTTATAAAAAATGCTTTTGAATTCATTTGTCCAATCAAAAGTGATGAAATTTCAAAATAAAAAGGACTTTCACTTGGTTTTTTTAGGATTACAAAGAGAAGTTGAAGAAAGTGTGCGCCGTGAGAGCGGAAGTGAAATCTCATATTTCAAATCTTCCTGATTTAACTCAACTTCCGGATGTGACGGGCGGATTGGCTCCACTTCCTTCGGCGGGTGATTTATTTTCTATGCACTAGGCAAGTGATTCGAAATACATCTATATGGGTGTGTGTTCATTTATGCAGTAGATGCGGCAGAAGCTGCTGCTACCAGATAGTAGCATCTGGTAGTTACTGCTTAAAAGAATGCAGCCTTTTAGTTGGTTTGTGAATTTCAAAATAAGTTCAGAAGCGCAAAGATCGACTGATAAACTTCTCAAGGGTTTGTTCGAAACCCAATGATTTTTGAATCTGAGTCTTTAAAATCAACATCGTGATTGGTTGAAGTATTAGTCTTAAAAAAGTTTGTGAATTTCGTTGAACTCTTGTAGTAGTCAGTTTCAATTATTTGTGAACGCATATGAACAGAGGCAAATTCTGAACAAAGTGTATGACTGATATTCGATGAATTAAATCTATTTAATTTTACAAATTATACATGACGTTCATTATAGTACGGCACTTTTACGATGAGATCATCCTCAGGATGAAAATTTATTAGCAACGCATGGTCAGATATTGAATAAAATTTATTACGAATATCAAATATTCAATGTGCAAAATGATGATTCATAACGAAAAGATAATTGACGAGTATTTGCAGAACGTCAACCACAAGACTTCTATAGTATCTTAAGAAAAAGGGAAAGAGTTTTGAAATCATGTATTATCATTCGTTAAAAATTCTTTTTGCTGCAATATTATTGCACATTAATGAGAATTTAATTTACAATTCAACGATTGTTTAACAGTAATGCTAGTTACAACGCGCACTTATCGCCAAAATTTTGTAAATACTTCATAGCTAATATTTTATTATCAGGTTGAAAATGATTCTTTTGTATTCTCGCAAACACCAAAAGGGAAATAACATAATAGTACAGTAGTACTTACTTGTATTATTTTAAATAAAAAACTGCTAATCTTTATTTCTTTTGAATTGTAAGGACGTAGAAGCAGTAAGATGTGAATAAAATGTTTTCAACGTTAATATGAGGTACTCATCATTATTTTAAATGTTCCTAAACTATTTAAATTAAATATATCCTGATAAAATTAAGGAAAAGTTGAACTAAAAATAAATAACTCAAATTGTAGAAAAAGTTTGATTTACTTTTAATATATGAAAATGAGTTTTTATGGACTAATTTGTACATTTATATTGCAATTTTACCTTACTAGACCAAAATATGAAACACTTTTAGAACGAACTACATTTAATCTGCGATAGTTTAATATAATCAATTCGTAAATTATGTTTATAATCTTGAAGCGTCTATTCTATTTACAGTTATAATCTGATGCAAATGGAAATATTTTAAATATAAAACCTGCACATATTCTAACACTTAGCACAACGTTGGTTAATATGATTTACAAGTATAAAAGAACGTAGTCTTGCAATAATTACATAGATACATTTGAAAGATAAAGTTTATCAAAATCACCACAACTTATTTGTTTCTTAACCTGTGTAATCCTGAATTTTCAGTTCTATCTTCCAATTCCTCATTGCAGAGTAAGATACAAATGGCATCGTTTAAGTTTCGTGTGGATGGGGTGGTCGCGTTGGTTTCAGAATAAGTTTGCCAGTATCATCGCAGCTCATGTTGAAATCACCCAGAACACTTCGAGCTCTTTGAGTTATAATACCTGGAGCTATAACTCGTTTATGCACACCCAACATGAATAGAATAACTGAAAGAATCAGGGAGCATATTCTGAATGCTGCATATTTATTAAAACTACATTTTTTTAAAAATATTCAAGAATTAACTTACCCAATATGGTACTAGCAATTGCGAAAAAAGGATGATTATATAGGCTTTGTGTGAATGAAACTGCTGATGTATTTGGGTCACTTAACCAATGCCAGGCACCAACAGCTGTGCATAGAGATATAAATCCGAGGAGAACTGTAATAACAAAAATGAAATTTTATTATATAATTCTTTGTAAAACGTTAGGTTGCAATTTTCAAGAACTTCATTCTGAAAAGCAGAACAAAGATATAATCATTATATTATTGAAGATTCTAAAAATAATGGCTATTTTATAGTTGAAATTAACTGTCTTTAAATTGAATTTCAATCTTACGTTAATTTTTCGAACTTTGATAAGTCACTTACTTCTCCAACGAAGTGTCGCAGGTTGTAGACTGGAGATAACCTCTGTGAGCCGCCTCTCAAACGCCTTTAAATCTGAAAGAAATTTTATTATTATATTACTTGGGAAATAATAATTAATTGTTGTTCAATCGTGGTTAAAATAATGAAAAATCATTTGCAACACTCATAAAAAGTGGACATAACCTCAAAAATTCGATTTTTCAATTTCATTGTACATCAAGAAACAAGGCGCATTGAATTGACTTTTTGTATTTACCTTCACAAACTGTTTGATCTAAAGACATTTTCTTTTGATTCCGATCTTAAAATTCGTAATATTTACTCAGAATATTAGAAAAACTGTTCAAAATAACAAGATTGATATGAACTAGCAGAACATTTTTCGTCACATTTGAGCGCCATATTTAAAAAGGGCCAATTCTCTGATCTAATTTTTGTCTATGAAATTAATTGATTAACATAAGTCGTTAAGCAAATATTTTAGAAATGGTCTTAAATTCAAAAAAATCCATATTAATTTGATTCAAAATAAACACAAAGAATCATTGATTAAGCTATATTCACCATTTTTTACATAAGGTGACTGCACCAACGCCCCTGTTTGGGGACTTCTTTCATAACTTCGGTGTACGTCTAATTTTGCGCTATTTTTAAATTTGAAAGCGTCCATTTGTTTAATTAAGATAATATTTTTGTTTACTGTGAATTATTTTTCCTTTTTTTCATTTTGAAAACATTTTATTAATGTCACTACATAAATTTGTTATTGTTCTTACGAATAACATAATTTTTCACATAGGTATTTATGTGAGAAATTGCTTAGGAATTTTATAAAAGAAACTGTATAGAACTCTATGTAAGTTTTTCCAGTTTTCTCAGTTAAGAAAGTTATTTACTGATTAAAAAGAGAAATAAAGGATTCCTTTTAAGTAATGAATTTTTCAATTTTAGACGATTATCTTATTATCCTTTGTTTGAGAACAAGTTAAGTGTCAATGAAATAACCAAATTAAGTTTTTAATTTTATTTAAGAAAATTTACGGATAAATTGTAAATGATTCTATTTCTACAATAAGATCAGATAAAAAGGGGCATAGAGATAAATAAACGTTTCATCGACCTCTTGTATGACCGTCAAATGATACTGAAAGGTCACTATCCTTTGACGCATCTGAAGTCAATAATATCGACCCTGAGAGTCGAGGAAAAACAAGCAATCAGATCCTATGGTTTGGCCACCGATAGTTTCTATGGTGACCCTCGATCGAAAGTGGGCGCCTCTTTCGGTGAACAGGTACATATACATATATTGATAACCAGGTACAGTCTCACTTCCTTAAGACGTAGCGCCCAGTCTTGAATATTGTCACGACCTATCGTGAACTCTACTGCCCTTCCGGTAGTCGATTCTTCACATAACTTCCGGAAGTGTTGTCTAGTCCAGAAAGAACTTTCACCTTTCGCTACACTTGATACGTACGTATATATGTATTATATGTATATATACGAAAAATTTTCTAGTCTTATGTAATGTGTAGTAGTAACTTAGAAATTTGAGTTGCCCTCCTCGCACGATTTAAAATTTGTTTCTTTCGGTGAAAAAACTTGTCCGTTCGAAGAAAATGATTGGAAGAACTTCACTTGTGGAGCAGAAGAAATTGCAGTGGGCTAAGGAAAGAGGCAAGTTTAAATGACTTTATTTTAAATTTGTAAATTGACATTAAACTTTGAAAAGATATTTTTGTTTCATCAGTTAATTTTCAAACTTATTTACCTGTTTTCAAGTTTGAAAATGATAAAATGATTTTTTTGTTTATTTGCGTAAAACAGAAGAAATGGTGCGTCTAAGTGGCAATTGGGGTCCTCTCAAATTTACTGATCCTATTCGTAATGCAATTCGGTGAGTTAAAGCTAGATGCGAATTTTAAGAATGACATATTTTATACGTTATATAATTGATATTATTTTTTTTACTAAACGTGAATAACTGAAAATTAGGATCTTTCGGAGTCATGAGTTCTCTGATGTTATCAGTAACATAAAGAAATGAAAGTCTCTTAACAAGGTCAATAGCATTTTTCAAATAAGAATCGAATATAATATCTGAAATAGCTTTGTTCTTATTAAATAATTAATGAGTATTAATACTATTTTAAAGAAGAATTGGGGACAGTTGGAAAAAAGTTAATTGAACCTACTATTTCCTTATTTTTTTTCATTTAGAATTTTCTTTTATCGAGTTGTTTTAGTGAAGGTGTGGAGAATTGAATGTCGAATAAAATGAGTTATCAAAAGTTAAAATCAGATAAAAATTATAAATTTTTTTTATCAGCGTAATTATTTTATCTAAAAATAGCTAATAAGAAAAAAAAATTGTCTATCGAATCTGATCATAAAAAAGCTAATATAATTTTTATTCAATTGAAACCTTACATGGCTCATTTTATTCAAGATAAAAATTTTCACACTTTCATTGAAAAAACTTGATAAAAATATTCTAAATGAAAAAACTGAGGAAAGTCACTTTGACTAGCTTTTTTCCGATTACTTATCCAATTATGGTAAACATAAATAAATAGACAGCCTTTTATTCTAAAATTTTTCGATCGTTTCGAACAAAGTGTTACATAAGGATAATCCCCCCCCCCCCCTTCTCTTCTCACCAGCACAAGAATTTCTTTGACCGAACTGAACAGAAAACACCAACAATCTTCGCAATCTCAACCCTTTCGTGCCGGTGATCACTACGGGAGTACAGTAAGTCTGAAAAGTCTGGCATCTGAAAATTCTGGAACTTGTGTTCCTACTCTCCACAGTTTAGATTTTACTGGAGGCAGTCTCATTAATCTACAGGATAATACTGAAATCCATCAGACAGTGAGGCGAAGAAGTCCCAGTTTGCCCCCTATATACAACAATAAAGATAGACAACATTACCAGATTCAGGTACAGATTTTTGTTATACATAATTTACGTATTAAATTTTTTTTTTCGAATCCTAATTCTAGTTATATATTTTTAACGCATCATATTTACAACTTCATTTTGGTAAAATTTTGACTTGTGGTTCTCACAACCACAACACTTTTTTCCGTACGGCAATGTGTTCAATTGATGATCTTAACTGTTAACAAAATTGAAAACCAAACAGAGAATTGATAAGTGAATTTTGCTTTTTAGTAAATTTTTACAAACTAATTTAGACTTAAAGCAAAAAGAAACTTAAGAGGATTATTCTCAGAAAAATAGGGTTTTGATTGCCGTATTGCATATGTTTGAATTATCGTTCTTGACTTATGCTTTTCCTTTTACGCATTAGGAGAAGCACATTACAAAGTTGTCCTTATCTTTAAAAATTTCGATATCCTACACTGAAGAGAATAGTTGAATTCCCTACTTTGAATAGTAAATTATATCACTGCTATTTTATTGGTTTCCTGATTTTCCGATCGTTTTCAAATGAGAAAATTCGTGAATTATAAAATTTGAAAATTGAAATAGTCATTAATTAAAAAATTTAGAAAGTGAAACATACGTTAAATTTAATCTTATTTAGTAATAATAAACAGATATGTATTAGTATAAAAAATTGAAATAGTAAGACAAGTTTTTGGATAGAGTAATTTACCCACATTGTTTAAGGAAATAGTACTAATTGTTGTAACTTATCAATTCTTGCTTTAGGGGAAATCAAAAGTAAGTCACTTTACTCAAATCGATTCCATCTAACCACAATGGTTCGTTGACCTACGTCTCACTTGCGCCAGAGCGATTTGAATCGCAGGTCACTTGAAACATTAACAGAGACCATAATTACATTTTCTTGGCAGTCTTACAAAGCAATCGATTATTTTACAAGATAAATTACGTTAAGGTAGTTGATACACGAAAATTAGACCTCAGGCAAAAATAGATAATTTTGCTTTCAAGAATAGCAATATTATTATTGAAGGGCTATTTTGTAAGAGAAAAGATTAATTTCCATGAAAAAAATTTTAAATACAGAAAAATAATTTTATTAATAAATTTTATTTTTGCCCTACCTTTGTTTCTTATCGCTTCTTACCAAATTTTAAAAAATTATGCGATTTTAATAAATTACAAATCACTTTTTCAAGAAAAAGATTCCCTACAACTTAACCATTTCCAATTTTCGAAAATGAATAAATTATTATCATATTCAGCAATTTGTTTATAAAAATTTCGTTTTGGAAAATATTTTTTTAATGGTTTCAGCCATTAAAGAATTTATTTTTAAAAATCAGAAACGGTGAAGTTGTGGATAATTTTTTCTCTGAAAAAATGATTCATGATTTATTAGAATCGCATAATTTTTTAAAATTTGGTAAAAAGCAATAAGAAAAAAAGTTGAGCCAAAAATAAAATTATTTTTCTATGTTTCAAATTTTTTCCATGTAAAATAATCTTTTCTCTTTCAAAATAGCTCTTCAATAGTAATATTGCTATTCTTGAAAGCAAAATTATCTATTTTTGCCTGATGTCTAATTTTCGTGGATGAAAACTACCTTAAAGCAACAGCTCCTTTATCAAACATTTTTACTGCATTTCAAATCAACATTGGTTTCTCCTTTTTTACTCTTAACTTAAAACAAAACAAAAAAATTTGTATAGCTAATCAACTAAGACTAAAAATAGGTTTTCTGCAATTAAGATATCAAAAATAAAGGGGAATTATTTTATTTTCTAAAGAAGAAATGATTGATTTCAATTAATGTGTATAAACCCTGTAGTAAATTAAAGTTCTTATGCCAGCCACAAAGTGGCGCGATAATTCCGATAAAGGGGGCTGGTTTCGAATAATTTGGCTTCATTATAAAAGCGCCCTAGCAAGAATCAAATATACATATATGTATACATATCCAAGCAGTGTCGTTTGGTCACGCAACGTTGTTCCACTTCTGTTCCTTGCAGGAACAAAGAGCTTTTGGCGTGGACGGGTTGCGTTATAAATCCAGACCGCAAAAGCACCAGCATCGTCAGACTGGTCACCACGACAACCAAAACGATTCTTGCCACCCTTACGGATCTCCACGCGAAGAAAAAGAAGAAGAAACTTCCGGTTACGCTAGCGATTCCGTCGAAGCCACTGTAACTTCACTTCAAGGTGATTTTTCAAAGAAACCAAAAATAACCAACTACATTTTCATTACAGTAATCAGTAAAAATAAACTAAATTTTCAGAGAAAACTGATTTTAGTTACTCAAATTTTAGTTAGCGAAATTCTACTAATAATTATCAGTCCGTGCTTAGATGCCTAGTATTTGATCTGCTAAAACTTGACGCAAAATTACTACTGAATACTGATACTGATAATCAATGAATTGACTGACTTTCAATTGAATTTATCAGATTTTTTTTTTGGTATTAGGTTTTATTAAAAAACTTTTTGATTCTTATAAGTTTAAAATTATCAATAAATTTCGCTTCTAGGATCCTTGATGTCTTGTAAACCATCAGAAATTAATACTCAAAAGACTTGGCAGAACCCTTACTACACAACCGACGAAAGTTCTTTACCTACTTCAAGAAGACTTTCTAGTATCAGAGCTGGTGAATTCAATCGACCTCGATGGGAAAGTGTCGTTGATCAGGACGTTTCAAAAGGAGATCCTCCACCACCTTCTTGGCTAGAACGTGGTCTCTCCCGATTAGATCATTCCAGTCAGGTAATTCTAATTTAAACAAAAAAATCAAAGTAAACACAAAATTTTATTTTCAAATTAGCTTATCTATGTTTCGTTTTTTATAAAGGTTTTAGTCATCAATCATGATAGTGCCAGCAGTCCTGATAGTTCAACAACAGGTTCTACTGGTTCTGAGTCTAATAAGACTTACCTACGAGGTCAAAATTTGCCAATCGATGCAGACGTGCTTCAGGAACGTGAAGCCCGTCGACAGAAGGCCATTGAACTCCAGAATGCAATTAAACAGCAATTAGAAGAAAGAGAAAGACTAAGAAAGGAAGAGAAAGAAAGGAGGATAAAAGAGGAACAGGAAGAGGAGGAAAGAATAAAGAAAGAAAGAGACAAGGAAAAAGAACGGTAAACAATTTTTATTTTTAATATATTCAGAATTAAAATAATATATAAAAAGTTAAACAAAAAAGTAACTGCACCAATAATAACTTCCAGCGATAGTGTATTTCTTACAACCTTTGGAGATCATAAAAATATTTGAAGTCCTAAGAACATCAATGTTTTTTTTTTTGTTTTAAGGCTTGAAGATGAGCAGCGAAAGCAAAAAGAGAAAGAAGCTGCTAAGCAAAGAAAGGCAGAAGCGATGAAAGAAGTTCTCGAAGCAGCAGAACGTCTAGCGAAAGAAGAAAAAAAACTTCGTCGAAAACAAGACATTAACGAAAATAATAATTCAACAGCTGATTCCAATATATATGAGTCTGATTCGAAAGAACGTCTTCCAGATCAAAATTTACCTGATCATCAACAAACTAACAATAATCAGAGCATCAATGTTCAAATTGAAAAAGAAACAAAGCAGATGAATAATGAAAGAGAAAGTGATTTCCTTAATGTCAAAGGGAAGAGTACCGAACGAGAATCTTTTGGAGTACCAAAAGAACCAAATTCAATTCGAGTTCCTGTTAGCAAAGATGTTGCTATTGTTCTGAGTGGGAGGCTCGAGGATTCAGAGCTTTTAAACAAAGCCAACCTTCAAGTAGTAAATCTGGTTATGACTCCAAGTCCTAGGAAAACTGAAGTCAACAGTTTCATGACGGAATTGACTGCCTTAGTTAATAGTTGGAATGGTCCTTGTTATGCGACTTCTTCCAAAACAACAGTCTCTCCTAGAATTGTCGAAAATCGACTACTTACTCCTAGTAAATACAGGATACCAATTTTAAGAGAATTTGGAACCCAGACTGACAATGAAAAGGACATTCGTAATCTACAAGATAGTATACAGGAAATGGGAATCAGCAAAAATTTTCTAAAGGAGAGGAAGGATGCTGCTAATAACAATCGTAGGGATGTAGAAAAGTCAGTTCAAAATTTGATAATAAATTATAAATCATTTCTTGTATTACTTTCTTATATATTTTTTATCATTTATTGATTTATTATTTAAGGTCAACATACACAAGTACAGCAGAGGAAACAACAATGAAAATTGTACCCAGGATTAAGACGCAAAATAGGACGAGTCTCGATACGAGACCAAGATGGAATGCCAATCGGTAAAATATCTATCTCTTAGAAAATTTTTTCCTTTATTTAATTAAAGTTTTCCGGACGGTTTGGTGACTTGAAGTGATGAAAGATTTCCGTAGCCCAGGTACAAGGTACAGAACCCAGAGTGAAAAGGACCCTCATTATCAGCGTCGTTTAAGGCTCAGAAGGCGTCAACTGGAAAGCAGCGATGACGGCTCAAGGTAACTATTTATTAATTAAAAAAATATGCTTTTCTTTTCTTAAATAGGATTGTTAATTTTCAAGAAGTTTTACATCCATATATTTTCATTTTTCAACGAGATATAATTATTATGCTTGTCAAGCTTTTATGACTTTACAAGTTGCTCACTTTTATTTAACTCGGCTGATTTTTCATACCTTAGTTTTTTAAGAAAATTTCACATTTTTTCTGTATTTTACGCTAATTTAGTACTTTTTTTGTTATATTTGGTACTAATTTGTTGTCTTACTAAATAATTTAAATTTGAATATATTATTAGGTCACCATCGCCAGATCGAAGAAAGCATAATAATTCAAAACAGAAGACACGAAACTCTACAAGGCGCAAGGCCAAGTTGGATAGTTACGACGCTGATTTGTCGATGGATAGTCTTAACTCTATTATACCTTTGCGTTTTGACGAGAATGGGAGAATCAATATTGAATACCGTAGAAATGAGCACGGAAGCATAAATAAGTATGATGAATCTTCCAGTTATGAACCAAACTTTGTGAAAGGCAATGTCGACTCAAAAATTTGGTGCAGACAAGAAGTTCTATCTCACCTCTCTTCTTTGAGAAATGTATGAAAACAACAATTGAATTAACAACTTTTAACCCTTAACTATTAATTTCTAATAGATGAATCAGATAAATACTATCAACTGTTATAGAAAAATTAGTAAAAAATAAAACTTTGTGGTAATCTGATAAAAGAATTAGTTAAGGGTTGATATTGATCAATTTGAAATTATTTATCTTCGAAATATATTTTTCAGGGCCTCATGATAATGCAAAAACAATGGGATCTTCAAAGATGTCCCGTGTCGCCAATTACCGAGCTTTATTGAAGTCCAATTTGGAAATAGAAACCTTATCTTTCAGTTTGCACTGCTTTATTATTTTATTTATCGTAGTGAATTCGTAGAAAGACTGAATAAAGTTAAACTTGTTATCTCAGAGCGAAGAAGTCTTAGGTAATGTAAATATGCAAAAAAAGTTAAAATTCTTCGAATCGAATTTCTACATTGCAGAGGTAGGTAGATAAAATGGCTTTCCAGCTGGATGATTTGCTGAAGGATGACAAGAAAGATGCGAATCTGATACCTGACTTGAGTAAAGCTACATGCAATTCTCAGGAGGAATTCCGCCGACTTATGGAAAGGTGTCCTGAATTTAAAATCAAACCGGAAAAGGTAGATCATTGTTTTGAAGTAGATGAATTTTTATGCTTCAATTTTCAATCATAGAATTGTAAAAGATAAAATGGAAACAAAGAAAATAGAAATGTATAACGGATTACCAAAAACTACTTTTCCTACTGAAAAATCTCGTATGTCTGACCATAACGTCAAACTTTCACTCGTCTCGGTCAAATAAAGATTTTACTTTGCTTATATTCCATATAATATACCCAATATAACTTTTTCTTTAAAAAAAAAAAATACTTTTAAAAATGCATCTTTTTCACGAAAGACAATGCTTTTAATTTGCGAAAGTTTTTATTTATCAGGTAAAGAGAGAGGATGTTCGAGTACGAGATAAGGATTTTTTCTGGCGAGCAACAAAACGGGAATTAAAATTCATTTTAAGAGAGTGGGGCTATGGCGATCCTATCCCCCCAGATATGAGATCTTTGAATTTGCAAGAATTGCAACAAGTAGCCATCGATTGGAGAATGCTCACTTCAGTTAGACCTAAACTTCGTCAGGACGAAGAAATGTTCTCTAGATTAGTAAATACGCTTTTATTTTAATTAAAACATAACTACAGTTTGAAATCTTGACTGAAAAATGATATTATAACTCTAAACTTAATATGGTATTAGAATAAAAAAATTATAATGCGTGATAATTTTTAAATATTGTAGATAATTTAAGGTAATGAGAAAGAAATAAAAATTATATTTAATTGCTAAACTTGTCATACTTTTTCAGAAATATGCATTACTGTAGTTAAACTTTAAGTTTTAATTATTTAATTTGTAACTTAATTTTTATTTCTAAGTATCTGCTGATTTAATCGATTTGAATAATACAAAATGATATGGTATCTTCAAAGTTTTAAATCAAATTTTTATATTAATTATTTATTATTTTCTTGTAGGTAGAAATGGGAAAATTAGCAGCTAAGACTTCGGCAAAGGAAAGCCGTTGTTATTCTAGTCCGATTAGGCGCAATAAAAACAGAGCTGGTATTATTGAGAGTAGTGTGAAAATTTGTGGTGAATGTGGAGAAGAATTTTGTACCGGTGAATCCTGTGGAGATATTCTCTACGATTCCTTTATCAGAGTTAAAGTTACACCCCAACAATCTAAAATGACAGTATCTGCCGATACTGCCGCTATAATCGCAGGAATGAATTCTTCAAACAAAAACGGAAAAAAGAAAAGATCAAAAAGTAAGGGTCAGAGAAAAAACATTAAATTATTAATACGTAGCAAGGCTCGAAAATCTGCAAGCTCACCTGAAACTCAAACTAAAGGTAATAAAACTCTAAAAGAAATTGAGGAGGAAAACGAGAATTACGGAAAAAAGAAGTTTAAAAGAAAATGCAGCAAGTATTCCAAAAAAGGAGGTTTTTCGCCAAAGTAATTGAAATAAAATGAATTTTAAATATACTGTTGTTTTAAGAATAAAAATAAATAATAATTCAAAACTAATCAATAAAAAAAAACTTAATGTAACTTTTTATTTACAACATAATTTAATAAAATATTGAAAAAATTTGCTCAAATACTTTTTTTCATAGTGTTAAGAAAAATATAATAGTTAAAAATTATATAATTGGTTTCCTTTTCCATTTGTAATTCAGTTTGAATTCAAATTATGAGTAGAATATATTTAATTATAAGTACTTAGGCTTCAGAAATAAAATACTCTCTTCAGAACATAAAGATTTACTTCTTATTGAGGAATTATTTGTACATCTGATCAATAGTTGCATACAGGACACAAGAGAACAAAATATTTTTTACATCATACTAAAAATTAATATACAACTTCTACCTAGATAAGGTAATGAATTCGTGGATGGATAACTAGGTAGATTTCACACACTTTTACAATTGCTAAAAGGATAACGCATTTTAGTAATTTCGTACATCGCATTATCTGTTATACATAAGTATATCAGGCTTGGAATGACTTTTCAAGACTGAGAATAAATCCTATAAAAGAAATCCTCTCTTTCGTATAATTATCTGTTCTTAACACGGCCGTTCTAGAGGCCGACTTCAAGAACATGATTGCAATATAAGAATATATACAATTGTAATATTATTCAAAATATGACAATTTCTAACAAATGTACAACGAGCTATAACGCTGAGTGAAGATATAATTTGTGTTACAATAATTCACAAGTAATCGTATATTTATTATACAATTATACCGAATATTCGTCAGAATTCACCTTATTTTCTTTTTGTCTTACAAAAATACGTGACATCCATATAATATATGCCTGATATCAACTTGGACAGTGATGTTTAAAAATGTGTTTTCTTTTCTTGAGAAAAAATAGCACACTCCTGTCTTTAAGTACATTAAAAAAAAAACAATATATTATATCCTCATATACATTTGTCGACATTACGCACTATTTACACACGAAACTGTTCAATCTGAACTACCTCGAGTATTTGGTCGTTTTTAATCCATTCAAAGTGAAACAAAACAGATTAATGGACTTAATTCAAGTAACAACGCAGTAACATCATAAGATGCTCAATAATTCCTAATTGGACGATATTCTTTGCAGGTTTTGACATATACTAGAGTAGAATATAAAAATTACAACACAGTAGGACCTCATAAGACTGAATCCTACGAGACTCAACAATCTTTTATTTTGCTTGCCCCACTAACAGTCTAAATGTTAAGCGATTAGTCTGCGCATCTCTTCCTTTTTTGTGTTTGATAGCTGGCGAATTGTAAAATTTTTTTAAACCACTTTCGGGACTTAACACTCCCTTCGAATTGTCAAGTCGCATGAGGTCCTACTGTATGCACATTTAACCACGTAGAACACGTGAAAATCGCTTTTAGCGACAGTCTATTGAAGTCAAATAATTTCACCAAGATCTCACTAATCAATTTTTGGCACTTCGGCAAGAATGAATGATATCGAATCAAACTGCTCTAAAATATTACTGAATTCAAAATTTCCGTATTAGAAAATTTATGTCGTCAATTAGAGAATATTTTTATATATAAACCCCATTTTAAAAAAACGTACATAGCACAATTAATTCTTAAAAATAGTTTTTGCAACTTAAATTAAAATGTTTGTCTTTTTATATTAATAACCGACGCTACTGACAAAGTTTTATTAGAAAAACAATGAAATTAACAATAACGTTTCATCTACAAAATATTGGTTTCCAGCCCTGAAGTAATGAACGTTATTTAAAATTATGACTTAAAATTGCACAATTTCCGCAAAATTTCTTTACTTTCTAGAAAATGCATTCGTTAATTTTCATTAATTTTAACTTCCAGTGGATAAATGTATCAATTGATCAGTTCTATAATTCCTTCTGCATAATTTTCCCTTATTACTGGTATTGTATCATGAAATGCATAAGAAAAGCACTTTTTTCAATTGTTTGAGTGAAAATGAAAATTTAATTGTAAAATTGGTATTTTAAATTAAAACCTTAAAATTAGAAAAGCATCCATAATTAAAAGCCATCTAAATTGCAAAGTCTTCGAACATGAGTGAATAAAAATAAGGAATACAAAAATGTGTCATGTCTTAATCTTTGCTTTTTCTATATATTCAATCTTATCCCTGACTTTTTCTAATGATATATCACGAATGCGCTTTAATATCTTGAATTCATTTATAAGCAAGAGATAAAATGATTGCGTTTGCTATGAACACCATAATTCTCGACAGCCCATATTTTTTTACAATTTTATATTTCTTTTTGTTTTAAGAATAAACCACAGCATTTTTGCACAACGGGGAAGACTAAACTATCGAAGAGAATCTTCGGCCATCCCGTTGTTCGTTATACATGTATTTAATAAACGTCAGGAATTAATATGTATAATATTCATAGAGCCCACAAAACGGATGTAAAGTCCAACTAGCGTTCGATTTTAATTTAAGAATGCAAGGAATGCACTTGAATGCTTTGAGTAAAATTTGAAAGTTAGATCATCTTTCGTTATGTTTGTAGGTTTAATTGCACATTTAAAAAAAAGGAGACAAATTTTATTGGATTTTGCTCGAAAATCCTGACTGAAACGATCGTATTTCTCCATACACTTGATATGCCCATTTTTTTCGCACCTCATATTTCACTTTCTTGATGCGCAACATTCAGGACACTTTAAATAGCGATACGAAAATTAGAACTTTAGATTGATTTTGGCTCAGAATAGTAATATTACTTTTACGCACTCTTCGCTCATTTGAACCTAACCTGAACGAAAAAAGTTTTGCAATAACGCTTGTTCATAGTTGAAGCCATAATACATTTCCTTGTTCAAGAGCTTTTCCTTTTAATGAAGAAAATCTCACGAAATGAAAAACAACTTTAGAATATGAAAACACTTATAATTTCAAAATTACTATCCCTTTGCGATAAAAAATCTGAAAAATAATTCAAAAAATCTCGCACAGTAAGAGCTTTTTGAATTTGGTTATTTTTTAAGTCTTAAACATTGATTTAACTTATTTAAAACCACATTTAACCATTCTGTATGGTATTCCAATTCCCGAATCACGTTTTAAAATATTTTCTTTTACCTACATTCTAAATATTCTTGCCTTTCAGCAAAAATACTACGAAAGAATTGTATTTTCGGCATATGAATGCACTGGTGTGATTAGACTTGGGACTGAAAATATGTTGCAACAAAGTTTTAATTATGCATGAATCGAATGTACTAGGAAACGGAAATAACCCATAGAATAATAACCGCATTTAATTAAAATGAATCAGCTATGTGTAGAATCTTTGACACGCGCTTCCTTTAATTAATCTATTTTTAAAGTTGTGACTTATCCCCCATCTAGTAAATATATAAGGCAGCATCCATTTTATACAGCAATAAGTCATTGACAATAGGAGAGGTAGAGATCCCACGCTCTCCTTATGGCCCTTTTCTTTGCGATTGTGTTGCAGTGAAACTTACACTTCCTAATGGACCGCGTAACTCGATCCGGTTGGTTTATGTACAAAGGAGGAGATTTTATTCAGGTCGCTAACGAATTCGTTAACACACATCTGAGTCGGCCATTGTGAGAAGTCTCTTGAGCCAAGCAAGTCTCACTCATTCTTCCTGTTCAAGGAACTTTGCTTCGTCTATGTCGTTCATTTAATTATCTTTACGAGCCTTCTTTTTACTCTTCTTTTGTGGTTTTGCTTCCGTCCAAACGTCTGCAAAATAAAATTTACATAATTATTATTTATGTAATAAAGTATGTTTATATTCATAGAACATTTTTATTAATCACAAGCACGTCTAGGAAATCTGAACTTACCTCCCAATTCGTCGAAGACAGGGGCAGCTTTTTCCACATTCTGCTCGTTTTTTACGGGCTCAGATAATTTTTCGTCGATTACCTTCTCAACCCTATTTTCTACTTTTTTCTCTGCAACTGTTTGCTCCGGCTTTGATACAGGTGGTGCGCTATCTGATTCATTGACCTTCTTCGCCTTTTTGGATTTTCCCTTCTTTTCTTCCTTCTCAGGATTTTCGACCTAAAAGAAATTGAAGTGTTATAAACTCTTAGTTGTTTCTTTATTTTTAATTCTACATTCACAAAATTAAGCAATAGTTTACCTTGTTGGAGACCTCAACTTTCTTTTCAATAATTTCCTCTGTTAAATCATCTTTAATGATGGGCGTAAGAACAACTTCCTTGTTATCTTTTTCTTTTAATTCTTTATTTTCAGTTTCTTTAGCAATTTTGTCTTTGATTTCTGTTTTTTCCAAGTCTTTATCCTTCTTTTTGACAGAAACATCGTTGGTCAAATCAGCTTTCTTCGTAGTCTTTTTTGACTTCTTCGAAGGGGTTTCTTCCTCCTTTTTCTTGTTCTTCTTATCCTTCCTTGAATATGCTTGTTCCCAGTCACCTTAAAAGTTTTTATGATTGGAAATTAAATTTAAATGTGAAACTTAATTTATTTTAGAAAATTTATTCGGAATTAATTATTTTTAATTTAAATTAGATATTAGTTTATATACTTTAGATTTTTGCTGTAAATATTAGATCTTACCCTCGTCAAAATCAACTGGTTTTTCTTGCAGTTGGTTCTTCAGGTTCTTTTTATTCTTCACTTGTTCGACTTTATTTTCTTTTCCTGACTTTACTTCCTGATTCTTTTCCCTTTTGACAACAGCAGGCTTGTTCTCTTCTTGCTTCCTTTCTTTCAGTTTTCCATCAGTTTCCTCAGTTTTGGATGGTTTTTTTGCTGTTTCTGCTTTTACAGAAGGAACTTTTTTGGCAGGACTCGCCTTTTCGGTTGTCACTTGTCCATTGGCAGCCTTCTGCAATTAATGAAAATAGGTCAGCTATATATATCTATTTACAGTTGCTCCCTGTTTTATCTTGATTGTGATTTCCAAAATGTTAATAAGCTTCATATATTTGATATTTATATAATAAAATCTGATTTTGGAGTTAAAATGTTCATCTTTCAAGAATTTTTATTCATAGTTCCAAAATTGAAAATGGAGTTTTTTAATTTAATTTTTCTCAGGTTAAATTTCTCATGAAATATAAGTTTTAATACGAGTGTCTTAATTATTAATAATATTAATCAATTAAATGTTCAAAGTATCTCCACTTCAACTTGCTCTCTTTGTATTAATTAATTTTAAGAATATCCTCCACTCGAAACTCCTACGAAAAAAAAACACACACAGAAAGAATATTTGATTTACCAATCTTTTTCAGAATAAATCGGGGTATACGCCCCTCTATGAGAGTCACGTGACTTCAAGGACTTGTTCAGTATTCTCAAGGTCTTATAAAGAATTTTATCTGTGCAAAGTGATTCGAAAATAAGAATAAAAATCTAGCTTTCTATTATCATAAATACGAGAACTGTCTGCTATTTTTAATTTATAACGCAATGGACATGAGGAATCTGCAATTGTAGATTTCATTGTTAAAGCGTTACATCACTATCATTGATTCGCGGCTAAATCAATCCTTGTTGCCCCAGCTGATTAGTGACACGTGTGAATGCGTGGCTCGGGGGTGTTGCTACAAAGTTCAAACAGGTAATCACTAACCATATGGCAAGGGAGAATGGTTCCCCGCTCAAAGACGCGCAGATGATGCGACTTAAGTAATTGTTGAAAATTTTATTGAATCTGTAGCATAACGCATGTCCCACTGACCTTTTCTCTGGTTTTGCTTCGCTTTTTGCTAGCAAGTTTCCGGTCCACGTCGGAGTTGACGGAAAGATGGGCGAAAGGCGGTTGCTCAGCTTTCTTAAAGCCGAAGACGAAGACAAGGATGGCGCATACCAGGACGATACCCACTGGAATCGCATATTGCGAATGCTGCAGCAGCAGACTCACGTCCATATTGTGAGCTGAATTCCTACCGTAGGAGAGATAACCGGGTGAAAATCAGTGATAAATTATGATCACGAGTTGCGCGTACTATGATTACACGGATACACCACAGAGGACCAACCGAGGCAAACCAAGGACTCAAACGTGATATTGACACTAGCTAGAAGAATATAGCAAATCGCTGGCAAAACATAACCTCCTAGCGGATGACTGGATAACTAAGTGCCAGGCGGGCGCAGAACTTCGCTGACGCGGCAGACAACACTAAGTGAGTCAAAATATAACTGGTGACTTTCTCATTACCATTACATATCTAAAGTTAATGCTTTAAGAAATTGAATTTTACAATAATGTATTTTAATAAAATTAGATTTTAAAAATTTGTATTCAAAATTCTATGTGAGAGGATAATCACATTAATAACATTATACACTTATGTATATATATATACAATGTTGTTTTGACCAAAACTGCGCATAAATGACTCAAATTAGTGATTATAGATTGCTAATTCCTTTTTAAATATTTGTTAGAATTTTAAAGTGACATGTTTGATAACATGTCTGCTATTATATTGACCCATAATTCATAGAATTTTTTGTTCATTTCTCGTTATTTTGGCATAGGGTCAGATTCTTTTTATTTCCTTCGAATAAAATTTTCACTATTACATATAAAAATACTCAAAAAGAAAGCAAGGCAAACGTTTCGGCTACATATGGGGGCCCTCTTCAGTGCCATAAATTCAAACATTAATTCAAAATTTCTGTAAAACATTAGAATATAGGAGATAATGAAATTAAGGATTATCATAGAATTCAAAAACTTATCTCAAAGCTTGCAATTCAAAATGAAGTAGTCCAGTATGCAGCATCACGATTCGAAAAAATATTTAGAGTTCACTGTGAATAAAAAACCGGATAAAAAATAAATCGGGAAACATAAAAAAATTTCCACACGAACCGACCGCAATTTAAAAAAATTTCTTATTAAAAAAGGATGCCAAATTGCTTATCAATGGCAGAACGCGAACAAAACCGGATAACAAATAAACCGGGAAACATAAAAAAAATTTTCACACGAACGGACCGCAATTTAAAAAAATTGTTATTAAAAAAAGAATGCCAAACTGCTCATCAATGGCAGAACGCGAACAAGGTTTACATTTTTAAACTTTTCGTGAAGACTTTGTTACCGGAGTCTCTCACAGAATGATCTGAACTGTTTTAAAAACCGACTCAAGACATGTGGCTTTGCTGACCGAAAATTTTTTTCATATAAGAAATCTTGAGAGGTTCTTTTGCTCCTTGAAGAAGACTATTGTCCTATACCTAGTAAAGAAATTCGAAACGTTTATGGTAATTTTCACGAGTGGACGAACAAAACCGGATAACAAATAAACCGGGAAACATAAAAAAAATTTTCACACGAACCGACCGCAATTTAAAAAAATTTTTATTAAAAAAAGAATGCCAAATTGCTCATAAATAAAAAGAATCTGACCCTATGCCAAAATAACGAGAAATGAACAAAAAATTCTATGAATTATGGGTCAATATAATAGCAGACATGTTATCAAACATGTCACTTTAAAATTTTAAAATGGCACATTTAGTATAAAGGTTGAATATCTCATAGTTCTGACCATTTTCAGAACAAACTAAATCTATTAATACTTCCTAAAATGTGATACTTGATATCACGAATACTAAAATTGCATTTTTGTTATTTTTTAAAGATAAATGTAGTATTTTTCAAAACATCTCAGAATAAATCTGAATGCAGTAATAAACAACATTCAATTTTTTTTATTTATTGCTTAACATACTCAAATAGTATTGAGTAAAAGTACATGTCTAGATATTATAATAATTTATGTTTCTGTAATGCCTTGCTTGCAAATTCAATGTTAAATGGATTGTCCGTGAAGCTGATATAAAAAAAATCGTTTCTTGAAAAATACACGCCTTCGTCCACTCGTGAAAATTACCATAAACGTTTCGAATTTCTTTACTAGGTATAGGACAATAGTCTTCTTCAAGGAGCAAAAGAACCTCTCAAGATTTCTTATATGAAAAAAATTTTCGGTCAGCAAAGCCACATGTCTTGAGTCGGTTTTTAAAACAGTTCAGATCATTCTGTGAGAGACTCCGGTAACAAAGTCTTCACGAAAAGTTTAAAAATGTAAACCTTGTTCGCGTTCTGCCATTGATGAGCAATTTGGCATTCTTTTTTTAATAAAATTTTTTTTAAATTACGGTCGGTTCGTGTGAAAATTTTTTTTATGTTTCCCGGTTTATTTGTTATCCGGTTTTGTTCGCGTTCTGCCATTGATAAGCAATTTGGCATCCTTTTTTAATAAGAAATTTTTTTAAATTGCGGTCGGTTCGTGTGAAAATTTTTTTATGTTTCCCGTTTTATTTTTTATCCGGTTTTTTATTCACAGTGAACTCTAAATATTTTTTCGAATCGTGATGCTGCATACTGGACTACTTCATTTTGAATTGCAAGCTTTGAGATAAGTTTTTGAATTCTATGATAATCCTTAATTTCATTATCTCCTATATTCTAATGTTTTACAGTAATTTTGAATTAATCTTTGAATTTATGGCACTGAAGAGGGCCCCCATATGTGGCCGAAACGTTTGCCTTGCTTTCTTTTTGAGTATTTTTATATGTAATAGTGAAAATTTTATTCGAAGGAAATAAAAAGAATCTGACCCTATGCCAAAATAACGAGAAATGAACAAAAAATTTGTTAGAATATTGTGTGAAAATTGATTACATTGAAATTGCATGCAAAAAATATAATAGGGTGATTTTTCATGTACAAAATCATCAGCAAAATTTACTTAAATTATTATTTAATAGTAAACACAAAAATACAAATAATAATGTGTACACTATATACATGTATAAAAGTTTGTTATCACATACATTTATACGTGAATTAATTCTCCAAATGTCATCGATTTCAAGAAGTTTTAGCAAACTGAACTACCATTGGTTTATCCTTCAAAATATAGCCATTTGTTTCAGCAAGAGCCAGTTCAGCCTGTTTAATACTTTGTAATGTCACAAACGCTTGTCCTTTCATTCTTCCTCTGTCCATGAGCTTTACACTGTATTGGCTTTCTTCCGAATCAAAATTTTCAATAAAGTATTTTTTGTAGATGAAGTGCAGATCTTTTAATTCAATTTGCTTTGCCAGATTTTTTATGTATAGGCGACAAGATGGTTTTCCAGGGTGATAATTATTAAACACAGGAAACTTTTCGTGGTCTGAAAAAAAATGTTCTAATTAGAATTAAGCCTTTTAAGCTCATAACAAAAAGTAATTGAGTAAAAATGTATAATACAGACCCTTAGCCGATATTCTATTACTTGCTAGTTGTTCGGATGTGATGAATTCTTGATTTCTTTCATTTTTCTCTTTGTGAGTTTCGTCTGTAGCTTTAACTTCAGCTTTATGGGCCGGGAAAATAAGACCGAACCCTCCTTCTTGATTATCGTTAACAACATGAAAAGATCCTGATTCAAGTAGTGGTGCATTGCTAACTATTTTTAATTCAACCTTTTTTGTTTGCTTCTTATCTATAGATTCAAAAAAATCTTCTGGTCTTAATGGCCTTTGAGTAAAAGTAGAAGGAACTGGAACTTGTTTTTTAGGATTTACAAACTTCGGAATCTTCAACCTCTTTTGTGAAGAAGTTTTCTTCCTTTTCATAGGAATTATGTTTTGAATTTTGATACTTGGCTCTTCTTCAGATTCAATTTCAGATTCCTCTTCTTCCTCTTCTTCTTGTTCTTGTGACTCTTTATTGTGTATTGACTCTGTCTGTGACATTTCTTCCACTCCAAAAAGATTTTTGTACTGGTCCACATTGTATACTTCCCTTAAGAACGGAAATTCCGTTTCCATTTCTTCGAAAGGGGGTGGTAAATTCATCCTATTCATTAAATGCAATACCTGAAAAGAAAAAAGCATTTTAATATTTTATTTCTCTATATCAGAATTTATTCAAAATAAAAAAAACTGATTCAAAATTTATTTTGGACCACATGCGTAAAACAATATTTACCTGTGTATAAAAAGTAGGTTCTTTTAATAGTTGAACACATATCCTTAATAAAGTATCTTTGGTAGGTGGTGGATACCGGTACCAGATGCTTGGATTAGGCGGTTGTGTAAACACATTACTTGCAGTCCAACTATTTAACTTTCTCAGAAAATTTTGCAGATGTGTTTTTTGAACATTTTCCTTTTTTGCTTCTTGTTCTTCTTTTATTTCATTGCTACTGTCAGCCTTTGTGTAATCTGCTGATATAGATTGTTTAGCAAAATCAATAGACAATCGTTTACCTTTTAATTCTAGTTGGTGAAGCCTCAAAAAAGCTTCAGTCGCTATTTCCTTTGAAGGAAATTCTGCGAACGTTATGGTATATTTGGCAGATTTTCTCACAGTCTTCGTTTTTACGGCATTGTACTTTTTAAATAGCTGGTCTCGTCGTTCATCGGAGAGTTCTGGAGGCAGGTGTAGTATTCGAAGAGTGTTTGCAGACTGAAATTTATATTGAATAAATAAAATGTACAAAATTAATTTTTAATTGATAACTGATTAATGTTCTGAGAAAATTTAGACAATAGAAACTTAAAAGTATTTACATTTAAAATAAACAAATATAAAAAAGTTTTTAACTTGCGGTTAGAATTTCATCTATAATTCTATTTTCATAAAAATTTAAAGTAAACATATTATAAATAATTTACAATTTCATGAATTCTTGACATACTGATTTCATTGAAATATATTATTTACATGAATGCATTTTATATATGAGTAATAATATTATCAAGACTGAGAAATTAAGAATCATTAAAAAATATAAAAATAAAGTATAAAAACGGGAATTAAATTTATAGGTTAGGATTCAACGTTCTTATTTTTGCTCCTGTTGTGCTTACTAGCTCCTGTGAACATTATTTAAAATTTCATTTATAAAATTAAAAATACTTACCATTTCGGACATTTTAATCTATTTGTTTGATTTACATGAACAAAAGCACAAATTTTCGTGTTTTCAGTTTAGCTTCTCATTTTTCATCAGCCATCTTCAGCGCCATTTATACCCATTCAGTGCCCATTCAGCGATTCCAAGGCTTCCAAGCTCCAAGCGATTCAGCCTCGATTCAGCCTGATTCAGCCGTTCACCGGTTCACCGCTTTTCAGCGTTCAGCGCTACTGCCGCATTGCACACAAACCAATGCGCATGTAGTCATGCGCTTCTCGACCTTGCAACTTACTCCCTGCTTGCAACGAAATTACTATTTTTAATTTTATTCAATGAATTGCGATGTTAAACATGCAGATTTAGTTATTTCAATTAGATTTATGAAAAATATATACCTATAAAAATTGTGTTGAAATGAGAAATTAAAGCAAAATAAGAGTCGTAGATTCATCACTGTCGTAGATAAAGGGTAAACCTTGTATATTCCTCCGCGGTTACCATAGAAACTGCTTACAGGTGCTCAATATAGGGACTACTTTCGGACGTTCACTTGTTCGAAAAGTCTCCATTGAACGACCCGCAACGACCCGGCGATTCCTAGAATCCAAGATTTTCGCTAGTTCTGTGCAAATTACATATAGTCTGACAAATTAATAACTGTAATTTTGTGACGTATCAACATTGTTAGGCATTGAGATAGTTCAATTTCTGCTTACGAATTATTAGGTCGGATTATCGATTATTTTCGTATAAAAAGCTGTCCAAGGTAATTTTTTAGTGCGGTGCCTGGCAGGAGAATTTCCCGGTCTCCCAATGTAAGTACGATATGACATTGCTTATTTAGGTGGAAAAAGAGTCACAACTATAATTCTGTTTAAGTTGAGTTCATAATCTGTTACAAAATTGTTTAGTTGGATAGTAAAACGGCCATTTTTTATTACTAGGATGTAGATTTTAAAGGTTTTAATGTTCATTATTATACACATCAATCAATATTAGAGATTATCGTCATAATCATTATTTTTATATGTTAGTGCATACAGTTTATAGGTAAAACAAAATAGTTTACATAACTGACAATATTAGCTATTCAAATAGAATATTAACTAGCTTTTTAAATATTATGATAATAAATTTTCTCACAATATTACAAATAGCCAATATAAAAAATATTCAGTCGCTTGCATGACATCATGGATTTTTTTTCTAAATTCGTTCCATGTTCAATAATTGCATTAGTTGACTTGCTTATCTTGTGTCGCTAGAGTAAACTAATCAATAAATCGTCGCTCATATATTATCATTCTTACGAAAAAAGTGTACGGCAAGAATTTGATACAAAACTTTTTTTTGCGAATTAAGTATTGAGTTTCGTGAAAAAATAAGGGATCCAGTACATAGAAAACATTTTTTGTAAGTGCTTTAATTTTGACACACATTTTGTCACATAATTCCATTTTTTTTTGGATAATTGGTTATTTTTTTTTGTTTTCTGTGACACGTATAGTACTACAATTATTGTGTTCAATAAAATAAATAGTTTTATATTAATAAATTAAAAAAACATTCAACTGCTCGAATTAATTTCAGATTAAACTGAGGCTATATATTTCTTTTTGTTTTAAATATAAAAAGAATTACAATTTTTTATTCCTACAAAAATCAATATTTTCTAGAGACTACATATCTCTAGCTTCATTTTTCTTTCCTTCGTAGTTAAGAAAATAATTATTCATTTCTCAACTATGCTTATCTTCTACGTGCAAATTCAGTATCTGATAATAAGTACAAAAGAATACACAGCATGATTTTATAAATGCTAGGTAGTTTTGTTTAGAAAATGCTCTAAATACCTCCTTATGTATTTGTATTACAAGTAGAGGTAGCAAAAGTAGGATTTACAATAAGGATCTATTATTTACTTTTTAGGAACGCTTTTGCCCATTTGTTATATATGCAACTTTTGTTAAAACTATAAAATTTTGTTTTTGAATTTCCTAGAATTGTTGTCGAGAATATCATGTAACTTTTCGATTTTCAAATCGTTTAATTTGGATTAAAAACACTTTTTTCCTTTATACTAATTAAATTACTCAAATTCATAAAATTTGGAATATATAAATTAGATGTGAACAATTTAAAATTCAGAGCCTTTGGATACTTGAAATATTTTTCTTCAAATATGATAACTGTTATCGCTGTAATTTATAATTCCGCCTACAGATATTTTAATACATAATGAATATTTGAAAACTTAAAGCTTTGTACCAAGGTCTAATGACATAAATTATACGCTGTAGACGAAAAATATCAGAACACTCACTTTTCAGCAGTTGCTCAATTTCTTTCAATTTTTATAATCTTTATGATAGCACGAATACTAATGACATTTTGCGTCTAATTAGGCTTAGTTGAAGTCTATATGTCAGTTTTATTGTGTTAACAAAATTAGAGCAACTGATAAGAGTTCAGCGTACCGGCAATTTTTGACGATTATATACTCTATCAGCTTATTTAAAAACTTCTAACTAAAATAAGTTTTCTTTAGCAGACAATCTCTATTTACAATTTCCTTAAGTCTGTTACATTAAATTGATTCTAGTTGTTAAAATAAATTAAATAAATTAAAATAAAATAAAATAAAATAAAAAAGTTAAAATAAATAAATTAATTTGATTCTCTGTATTTTTAATGTTCTAAAACTGAATTAATGGTTCAATAATTTTGATTTTAACAGGTACAGCCGTGATAGCAGAGAACAAGGAAGGAACCGCCGAGGCGGCGGTGGCAGAGGTGGAAGCCGTGGTGGTCGTGGTGGTGGAAATGATGGAGGTCGTGGTAGTAGCAACGGAAGATTTAATAGCCGAGGTGGGGGTGGTAATGTTGGTCGCGGAGGATTTAAATCCAAAACTCCTGGGGGAAATCTAAGAAAATTAAATTGGGACATGCATTCTTTAGAAATTTTACGAAAAGATTTCTACGTTGAACATCCTTCTGTACGAAACAGGTAAATATTTAATTATAAATTCGTTGCAAATTCAATATAAAAAAGTGAAGTAATAAAACAAATTACATAATTAATGCTCAGGTCGAAAGAGGAAGTTGTTTTGTTTCGCGCTGAAGCTCAAATTAGCGTGAAGGGCGATAATGTTCCTAACCCTATTCAATATTTCGAAGAAGGAAATTTCCCACCTTATGTGATGGAAGCGATCAGAAGGCAGGGTTTTTCTCAACCAACTCCAATACAAGCGCAAGGCTGGCCGATTGCTCTGAGTGGAAAAGATCTCGTCGCTATTGCTCAAACTGGATCTGGAAAAACGCTGGGTGTAAGGATACAAATATTTAAAGAATTTGAAAATCTTTCTGTTTACATTTTCTTTTTTATAATAGAACGTGAAAAAATGTAAATTGTAACATTTAAAATCTTGATTTGCGAAGCCGCAAGCTTGTCACACCACAAGAAATATTTTACCCTTTATAATGCTTTTGACGGCTCATAAATGTATGTTTTACTGTGACACCATTTAATAGTTTCAGTTACACAAGCGTAAAAGTTACAGTTTCGATGTTAAATTTACGTTTTTAAACTGTAAAATCTTTCTTGTGGTTTGATGAACTTGCGGTTTAGAGATCGAGACCATAAATATTAAAATTTCTTTATTTTTAAACTCAAATTGTTTTAAAATTATAAGCACTAGTTACAGAATCTTAATTATTTACAGTACGTATTGCCGGCAATCGTCCACATAATTAATCAGCCACCTTTAGCGCCTGGTGATGGCCCGATTGCACTAATTTTAGCACCTACTCGAGAATTGGCACAGCAGATTCAAGAAGTAGCAAACATCTTCGGTGAAACTGCATCAGTCAGAAACACCTGCCTTTACGGAGGAGCACCCAAAGGGCCTCAAGCCCACGATTTAGAAACCGGTGTTGAAATTTGTATTGCCACCCCTGGAAGATTGATTGATTTTCTGGAAAAGGGGACTATCAATTTACGAAGGTAGCATTCGATATAATTATTTAATGGGTTTTAATATTTATGCTTCATTAGATAAATAATTGTTTTTAAATTTTCAGGTGTACCTATTTGGTACTTGACGAAGCAGACAGAATGTTAGACATGGGATTTGAACCGCAGATTCGAAAAATCATCGAGCAGATCAGACCTGACAGGCAGGTTCTAATGTGGTCAGCAACATGGCCGAAGGAAGTGCGAGCTCTTGCAGAAGATTTCCTCACTGATTACATGCATCTGAATATCGGATCCATGACCCTTTCAGCTAATCACAATATCATCCAAATCATCGATGTTTGTCAGGAGTTCGAGAAAGATAATAAGTTGATTAGACTTCTACAAGAAATAAGCACCGAAAAGGAGAACAAAACGATCATATTCGTCGAAACAAAGAGAAAGGTGGACGATATCACACGTAACATCAGACGCGATGGATGGCAAGCACTGAGCATTCATGGAGATAAAAATCAGCAGGAAAGAGATCATGTTCTACAAGAGTTTCGCAGTGGTCGTGCTCCTATTCTCGTGGCTACAGACGTTGCTGCAAGAGGCTTGGGTACGTTAACAAATAAATAATTTAACTCTTAATAACAGGAAATTGGCAACACTTATTGGATTAGTCAGTGGTGCGTTATTTAGTAAATATCCCAGGATGAATAAAATGTCTGATTCCTTTATTTTTTGTTGATGTAGTTTATACGATACGTTATTTTCTTCAAAAGAAATGAAAAATATACGACTGGAAATTACTGTAATATTTCAGTATAAATAAGATTTTGAAAATATTTTTCGGGATGGACTTAGTTATTTTCTATTTCTTTCCTTTCTAATTTTGTTTTGATTGTGAAGTAAAAATTAATTTTTAATGAATTTTTCTGTTTTGTTTCTATTTAACATAAATTTTCAATTTATTTGTGCTTGCATGTCACTCGTAAAAAAAAGAACCATAAATTCTAGAAATGTACTAAAGCTATGATAGCTAAGTCAGTCTGGTTTTTCTTTTTCAGAGGCACAGAGTTTCTTAAATCAAAGTGGTGTGCTGCCAGTATTGGGCAGACACAGTGACTTATTTCTATTTCTTCATTTTTTTTGCGTTATTCTGTACAAGTTTTCGTTTCTCAACGAAGTATATAGAATCCTCAGATGATAAAAGCATACAAAGATGGAAAATTGTGCCTTGAATTATCACTAACCGAGAAATTACCACATGACCTGGTGATTTTCTCCAAGGAATTTTACTTTTGAAATACCAGAAGCGATCATTTGAAGATCAATATACATTTCTAGAAGATATTCTGCACTTGTGACTTACAATTAGAGACATGCTGGCATTGGGCTACTTTCAATCTATCTGAAAAAGGATTTTTCAATGAAGTTTTTCTTTTTGATATTTTTTTTTACCCGTGTAATTTCTGTATTTGTGATAAACAGAGACATTTTATGAGACTAATGCACTCAGGTCTAAACCGTAAAATGCTGCCTTTATCCCCAAACAGACACCGCCGCTGTGTCTGTCTAATTCCTAGGCTAACTTTGCGTTCAGTTGACACCAACCGAAAAAAAAAGTTAACTAAAAAATCAAACGAGGCCCTAATTTTGCTGTGTTGGATTGCCAAGAAAAGGTGGGTGTCATTAAATTGCTTCTTAAATCAAAAGTTTAAAATTTCACTTATGCTTTGCTTTTTACAAACATTTATAAAAAAAGTATTGCTAAATCATGAGTATTGTTCATTATAAATAATTCAATTTCTTGGCATTTTATGTTTATTGCCTTTAATTTTGATATTTAATGCAGTAGGATCGTTTTCCAAAAAACTTTTGAAGATGACTTTTTCACAGATGTGGACGATGTAAAGTATGTGATAAACTTTGACTATCCATCTTCATCGGAGGACTACATACATCGCATAGGAAGAACTGGACGTAGACGTCAAACTGGAACAGCTTATGCATTTTTTACAACTCACAACATGAAACATGCTGGAGATCTCATTGAAGTCTTACGAGAAGCTGGACAGAGCATTAACCCTCGACTGAGTGAAATGGCTGAAATGGCCAAGACTGGAAGTTTCACGACAAGAAGTAAGTGCGGGTATTTTCATTTAATTCGAGGCATCTGAAATTTAGATTTAAATTCAAATTTCTTCTCAAGTTATAGTGTCAAGCGACCTTAAATGTACTCAATAGAATCAAAAACAATGTTTAGTTGTTTTTAAAATATACAAAAAAATTTATGAAATTTCATAACTTCCAGATTTTTGGGTTTTTATGCGGTGTGAAAACCCAAAAACTATGAATATAAAAATAAAGTTTAGTAAAAGAAACTTAATCATTTAATCTAAAAAAACCTTGAGAAAACTTAGAGTTTTAATTGAATTGCTAGATATACTCAATTATTTTCGAAGACATTCCTACTTATATTTTAATTTCATAAAATAGGCGGCAAACGTTTCGGTGGTAGTTCAAATTCAGATAGAGGAGGTGGAAAACGTGGTGGATACGAGGGTAGAGGACGAGGTGGTGGAAGCAGAGGTCGGGGAGGTGGGCGAGGTGGAAATTTCAATAATTCTGGATCTGGTGGATATTCAGGATCGGATTATAATAGCCACAAACCAATGAGTGCAAACACTGGGTATGGTTACAATTCCCAAAAAAGTTATGGGCAAAACAACAGTACCTCACAAAGCTACGGAGGTGGGGATAACTATGGAAATAATTATCAGTACAGAGGTACAACTTACTGAGCTTTGTAAATAGTTTGATTTTGTAAAATGTTTCTTACATAGGGAAAAGTGATTTCATAGCACTCTATAAAGTAAATCTTGTCCTATCATAGACTGTATACACGCATAGGATTTTTCTTAAGCTCAATCGTACTTATTATATTTTAGTATACATATACTGAATATTATGATTTATATCATAATCGTTTAATGTTGATATCGATTAAACAATTTTCGAAATTTGAATATCTCGTAGAATTGATTATACTCGGAGAGATAAGTGCAATTAAACATTCTTAGGTAATTTTAATGGGAATGTGTTAGATAGGAGATACATTTAAAAAATAAAGTTGTTTTATAACAACTTTTACGATTTTTTATGAATTTTGTGTGCATTGACTTTATACGATTGCGCTTAGAAAAAATTCTCTGCCATCTGTTCGGCGTGTGTAACTCTGTCGACTGTAGTGTAGGTACAGGAAAAAGTATTGTTTTAGAATTCCAGTATTACTATTATTAACAAGTTGTAGAAAGGACAGAACGATTGTAAAAGGATAAAGAATTGTAATGATGTTCAAACTCATTCCATACCAAAATTGACCCAAGGTCTTTCGGTATGACATATTTATTTTAGTTCATAACTTAATTATTTTGTCATGTGAATTAATGAACTGAATTTTATTTTTTTTTTTCTGTTAAACTGCATGAAAGCGATAGACAACGTAATACATTGAGTGTGATTCAAGAAACCCATTTTAAAATACTTTAATTTTTAGGACTACTTTCTGTGATCTAATGATTAAGAAGTTCCTATGAAGTATTATATCTACCCTATGTTCTATCTTAAGAAATAAAGTTGACTTTCCAAAACCTGAAAAAACATCTTGTGTATGTAAATCAGTAATGCATTAAACCTATTTTTGAAAATTATTTGATTAAATTGAAAATGCATATTAAATTAAATTTCTGAGTAAGATTAAGATTGTTTCTATAATGAAAAAAATGTATGAAAACAAATCTTAGAAAATCATTATTAAACACTGGTGTCGTGATTTAATAGTGAAAATGATAATTTTCAGTCAGAAGTTTTTGTCTGATCGCGATGAAAATTTTACTGTTGAAGATGAAAAAAACAAATTTATATATTTAGTATTCTAATTGTAAGTTAATTGTAATTGAGCTCGTTCTGTAGCAATTCATATTGCTGAGGTTTTAAAGGTTTATGATTACGCTACTGAGCAGAGGGCAAGGACTATTTTCTGCTGCGTAGTTACAGTTCATTTTCCTCCGCCGCGTGACACAGTTGCTGTTCCATCGTTCCTGTTACAGCGTGGAGACGCTCAGAGTTTTTTCTTATGTACTAAATCTCAAAATACTTAAAAAACAACAGTAGATCTTCAAATTTCTCACCGGAAATTGATATTTATCTGTATAACAATGTAAGTTTTGAAAATTTCTTTATTTGTAGTCATCCTTTATCATGTTAAAAAAGTGATTGTCATTATTGCAACTTGCCATACTCCATGTTGTTCTGGTTATGTTAACTGAATTAAATTTTTCTCTAGTAATGTTTTAAGTCAAAAATTGATGGGAAGATTATTAAAAAGTTAGACTAAAAATTTATTCGACCTGTATATAAATGTATTATAAATATTAAACTTAAGCTTTATTTTTTCTAACTTCATATGTTTTTGCCTTAAAGTTTGCGCATTTGTCCTGTCAGAAAGTTCTCGAATACTTGTGCGATTGCATTTCAGGTCTGAGAAGTCCTCGCGAATTTTGTATTCACTTATATATATATGTATATATGTGTGTATTCATAACTTTTGAATCAATTAGTATTAAATACATCATTCGGGGGAATAAGTACAATCATGCTTCAAAATTTGTTTCGAGAGTGGCTTTACACAAATGTGCCTGAAACGGACAGGGGAGGGGTATAGGAAGTTCAGTCTACATCTACACTGTAAAAAAAACTATTGGCGTGAAATCACACAATTTCTGTAAAATGAGAGTTCAGAAAATTATATAGTGTATTGTTAAAAACTTACACAAATGGCACATGTGATTTTACAAGCCTGTGTAAAATTACTGTTTTCAGCGATATAGATAAATAGACCTTCGAGCCACAGTGTAATATCAGGTAAGTGAAGTTAAGTGAAGTTCGCAACTCACATATCCTGAGATACGAAATTTACATCAAATCGCGGAAATTTACAGATTTATAAGAAAATTTCAGTTCACAATTTGTAAAATTATCTTGTTTCGGCAAAGCTACTGTTAAATTTCGTAATTTTACTTTTCAGAATTTCATTTTAACACTGACGAAAACTAAAATGATACCATTTTTTTATTGAAAAGTAATTGATTATAATAAATAATATTTCAAATTCTTTAATTTAATAATTCATTAATTGAAAATTGTTTAAAGATTCATTAATATTATTATTATTTTTAATGAATCTTTAAACAATTTTCACTCTCCGATAATGTAGGCAATGGTAAAAATTTCGAACTCAACCATCTAATTTGAAATTTTTACAGTCGTAAAGCAGTGCCGTTAGGCGATATAAGGAGGTCTTTCTGTTGAGGAGGATATGTTAAACGCCTGTGTACCTCAGTTGGTTAGAGCACTCGACCAAAAATCGAAAGACCCGGGCTCGAATCCCGGCATAGTTGAATGCGTCTTTTTTTTCCACAGAACGATTTCAAATTCTTTAAATTATTATTATTATTCTAAAACTTTCCTTCTTTCAAATTAAAATTTTTATTTTTTAAAAATATATTTTTAATTTATTAGGTAATAATAATTTTAACAAATTTTCCGGAGAAGACAGTAATTCGTTACATTTTTCTGTATTGCTGTCATCTCCAGAAAGTTTATTCAAATTAATATTTTATTAATAAAGTGGTCGTATGTAATTGGTGACGTCAGACCATACCACACGGCCTTGAAGTGAATAATTACTGTGCTTGCTATGCAATTTTCTAAAACATTATTGATCCCTTATCTTTGAATATGACTTGTAACTTAAGGTGGCTTGATCGTTTTTGAAAAAAATTATAGACTGCTCTGAAACTTAGAGATTATCTTAATAAAATATGCTAGATTCATATGGAAAAAAGAAATACCGTGGTTGACGATGTCATTGCCGAAAAAATCGCTACCGAAAAAATGTCAGTTTAACACGTAGTCTTATGGGATTCCTCGTCAAAATCGGCGAAACTCCGGAAAAAATCACAAGTCCCCATAAATTAAATATATGCTAGTACTTTCGATTTCGAGGTATCTATTAGTATTATAAAAACAAAGGGTTAACGACTTCAATCAAGAGAAAATTGCGAAAAAGGTACAGAATATGGAAATCGCCTCGAGGTGAAACTAATAATTTTTTACTATCGCTTTTTTCCGGGGACATTTCCGCGATTTCTTACCCTTCTACTTAGATGTTACTATAATACATATGATTATTAAAAAAATAAGTAGCAATGAGCATTCATGTAACACGTGCCCCCACGGTGCCCCTCACTTCATACGACACCAAACGATCAAGCCACCTTAAACAAAAGCCTTATTTTTTAAGTTTGAATTTAATCTAATTTTCAATTGCCTTCTATAAATCCTTGAACAGAAAACAAATTTTTCTTTCAATAGGGCCTATAGAGATCGAGACCGTGGTGGTGATAGACGAGGAGGTGGTGGTCGAGGGGGTGGAGGTGCTAGATTCGGTAATCGAGATGGAGGGGGCGGCGGTGCAGGAGCTGGTAGATTCGGCGGAGGTGCTGGAGGCGGAATGGGAAATCGAGATGGAGGTTTCGGGAACAACTTCAAAAACCGCCAACCCGGTGAGCGTCTTCGTAAGCCACGATGGGACATGAATTCCCTGGAGCCTTTCCGAAAAGATTTCTACCAACCACATCCAAATGTTACCACTCGCAGTATGAATTCTGTTGAGGCCTACCGCTCTGATAAAGAGATCACCGTTAAAGGGGGCGATGTTCCCTGTCCAAACATGTACTTCGAAGAAGGTGGTTTCCCTGATTACGTTTTATCTGAAATACGCAGACAAGGATTCGGAGAACCGACTGCAATTCAAGCTCAGGGTTGGCCCATTGCCCTATCGGGACGAGACATGGTTGGTATTGCTCAGACGGGATCTGGAAAGACTTTGGCTTACATACTTCCAGCTATCGTCCACATTAATAACCAGCCTCGGCTTAACAGAAACGACGGTCCTATTGCTCTCATCCTAGCTCCAACCAGAGGTTATTTCTTTTTTTATAATAAGTTTTATTCATTTTGAAATATACTAATGATAACGTTTGAGAATTCGTTGTAGTTTGATGAAATAAATAAAAGTATCGCAAAGTAACGAAAAACATAATTTTTGTTTTTAATTTGCAGAACTCGCACAACAGATTCAACAAGTAGCGTCAGACTTTGGAGCGTCCTCGCAAGTAAGAAACACCTGTATTTTTGGAGGAGCGCCAAAAGGGCCTCAAGCTCGGGACCTGGAGCGAGGGGTGGAAATTTGCATTGCAACACCTGGACGTTTGATTGACTTCTTAGAACGAGGCACAACGAACCTTCGTCGCTGCACTTACTTAGTACTGGATGAAGCTGATAGAATGTTGGATATGGGTTTCGAGCCACAAATTAGAAAAATAATAGAACAAATTAGACCCGACAGGCAGACCCTTATGTGGTCAGCGACATGGCCAAAAGAAGTTCGAAACCTCGCTGAAGAGTTTTTAACGGATTACGTACAAATCAACGTAGGCTCTCTGCAGTTAGCAGCGAATCACAACATTCTGCAGATTGTTGACGTCTGCGAGGAATACGAGAAAGAGGGAAAACTTATGAAGTTATTGGAGGAAATCTCCAATGAGCCTGAAAATAAAACGATTATCTTTGTTGAAACCAAAAGGAAAGTTGACGAAATCACGAGAGCGATTAATAGGTACGGATGGCAGGCGATTGGTATTCATGGAGATAAGAGTCAACAAGAAAGAGACTACGTCTTAAATCGTAAGCTTGTTTTGTTTAATAAGTAAGATGCTTAGATTTTAAAGCAAATTGAATAAAACCTTATTTGCAGAATTCCGAAGTAGCAGATCCGCTATTTTGGTAGCGACTGATGTAGCAGCACGTGGTTTAGGTGAGAGTTCCAGTTTAAAGTACCTCAAACGATGTAAGGGTCAGGCTGCGATGGTTATTAACTTATTTATTTGATCGCGAAAATCATACTCAAATGTGGCAACGGACGACGGCATATGCCAGACTGATTGACACTCGGGTCCAACAGCGTGAATATAATCTATAGAAAAGAGAAATTCCTTAATACTTGACAATACCCAAGGGCGAATTTCAATTCAGCAATTGGATTTTGGATCAAGTCTACACGGTGTAGATCTTTCCTTTTTATTAGCAGTTTGCTTGGTGATGATAATCACAAAGCTTGCTTATCCTAGAGGAACGAATTATATCTGATTTGTCTTTCTAGTTACTTTAAGCTAGCATAGGTTAATTCCAGATAACTTTTCAGTCTCGATTCAAACAAATTGTAGATTTTAGAGTAAAATTATAATTTAGCATATGTTAATCTAAATCCACTGTTAGCAATTCACGGTTATGTACTGAGGGTGATGCATGATGTATTGAATTGAAAAGTAATTTGGAATATTTCAGCGAAAGCAGAGTAAGTAAAACTTTAGAAGTAAGATTGTGAAAGGTACTTTTCTAACTAATGATCTGATAAAGGCGTCTTGTCAGTCTGGTAGTAACGTGCTGTTCTATGTGTTTTCAGAGGCACATGCGACGGAGTTTTATCAATGATAACAACTCTGAAGAGCTTGCTTTGGAATTTTTTAAAATGGGGCGTGACTCCTGGTCTCCGCCCCCTCGGAACAAGCTAACCTAGCGCTGTGCCTCGGCCTGCCGTGCCACTCAAAATATACACTCTCACTCTGAACCTGCGACGGCCCAAAGTATGGAAGTTAAAGTATTAGGGCACCTAGCATGAGATGGCCACAACCTGGATAGACGTGCTTATTACTTAATTTCTTAGCTCAGGTAGTTAACTCAAGGCACAAACTTTTTTCCGTGCAATTCTCATAAAATAATTATCGCACACTTACGGTTTTAAATTATTACAGATTACTAAAAATTGACCATAATTTAAACTAAATACGATAAATAAGTTTAGATTATTTATAAAAATTGCATGGGGTTGTTAAAAGTTTTTAAATTGGAAAGAGTTGCTTACATTTTTATTTTATAATCATCCCTTATCTTCAAGTTTTTTTCTTTATCTTATAAAGTAAAAACTTTACAAGTGTCAGAAAGTCAATTATATATTTTGAGATTTTTTATAATGAAGAGTTCTGTTCTACTTTCGTTGAAGTGAGATTGCAAAGTGTATCTTGATTGCCGAGCGTTTGACAGATGTATACAGGCTGGCTGTATTGGTACGGTAACCAGTGCTTCAACCTCAGGAAAGCAAGAAACAGATTTTCAAAGATCAGCATAGATCCATACTTTGGTGCGGGAGAGAAGGGTGTTTGAGTCACTAAGACTAAATCTGGAGCTCGCTAACTGTTGAGCGAGACTCCTTGACAACCATCTGAGCTCTGATTCCTCTACATTTTCAAAAATGTATTTACATTTCCAGCCTTTGACAAAAACAGGTAAATAAATAATACACTTGCTCTTTGTGGTCAACTTACCATCACTTGAGTGTCAATATAAATTGGATTTATAAATTAGTCAAAGAAAAAATATTTTCTTAAAAGTAAAATATTTTGTTCTCAATATACTCTTATCCCATTTGTAGGACACTTTTAAATTTGTCTACCACCGCTTACTTCATGTGTGCTTTATAAGCTGATTGAACCACAAAGAAACAAGTAGTGTGTTTTCATCAAGTAACTCAAGTTTTTGTGTAGATGTTGAAGACGTCAAATTTGTTATAAACCTGGACTACCCGTCCAACTCGGAAGATTATGTTCACCGCATTGGAAGAACTGGTCGATCGCAGCGTACGGGTACTGCATATGCTTTCTTTACACCTGGAAATGCACATAAGGCTAGCGACTTGATTCAAGTTCTTGAAGAAGCTAAACAAGTCGTTAATCCTAAATTGTACGAGCTGTCGAGAAATCCAGGAATGTATAAGCGTGAGTATTATTTTTAGATGTTTTATCATTATTAATCGTTACAGAATTCGTGAAAGTAAACTAATAAGAAAAGTCACTTCTGTTAAAAATTTAAAATTCTTTTTATGTTAAACATTAGTAGGTCACGTCAATATAATATCAGGGTGTCCAGTAGACCATAAAGTTTTTAAGCTTCTCAATAAAAAGATATTCTCAATTGTTCCATAATTGATTATGTTGAGTAAGACGTTTTGCGTATTCCCATATTCTTTAGGCTTTATTTAGCACGAGGTTTACGAATATTTCTTATATACCCATCTCTACGGTCACGCGTCAATTTGACGCATGAACCAAATTTGAATTATTTTTGAAAAATTAATAATTATCTAGAAATGTAAACGGTTTTTGTAATTTTTCTCATGAAATTCGAATTGTGTCAAAATCACGTGTCCCGCAAACCCAGTTAAAAAAACATCAGGATATAAATAAATTATTCCCTAGAGAATAGTCGATAAAACAATTAATGGAATATGAAGACATTTTCTCCTAACTAAATGTTTCTTTATTTAGCACCAAAATATACAATGACAGTGAAATTAGAAACTGTAGGGTGCAATTAGATTAAATTCAAAGTCTTGAAAAAATTGAAAACAGCTCAAATTGTTTCTTATTTGCTTTAATATTTTTATATTCTAATAATATTCTAAGTTTTTACATATTTTGTATTTTTTTATATTTTGAGTTTGAATTATTGAAAACAAAAATTGCTTTACTGGATATATTTAAGAGTTAACATAAAAAAAGTTGATATTTATTAGATATTTTAAAAATTTATTCTAGGTGGAAGATTTGTCGGAGGAAGAAGTGGAGGAGGGAGCGGTGGTAGCCGAGGAGGCAGTGGTGGCCGAGGCGGTGGCCGCGGTGGAGGAAGTGGACGCGGAGGAACAAGTGGTCGTGGAGGAGCAGGTGGTCGTGGAGGACCAGGTGGACGTGGAGGAGGTGGCCGAGGAGGCCGTGACAATAACGATAGAGGAGGCCGATTTGACCGCGGAGGTGATAGAGGAAATAAATGGGGAGGAAACTCCGGCGGTAAATATATTTTTTAATTTCATGGAGATTCAATTTATAAGTTATTTGAGAAGTTGATCAAAATTGTTCATTAAATTAGGTGGAATGGGTGGAGGTGGATATGCAAACAAATCCTTCTCTCAAAACAATTATGGAGGAGGCGGCGGGAGTTATGGACAGAATGGTGGTGCATATGGTGGTGGTGGAGGCGGCGGCGGTAGCGGCGTCGGTGGTGTCGGAGGCAATTACAGGCAACAGAATGGATATTAATGCATTGGACTTTATTAATAGTATTTACACAATTGAAAGACAGTAACAGAACTGAAAGAAATTAACTTTTCACTTCCAGTGTATTGCAATAATTGCAGCAAACAGTTGACCGATCAGTTTAATATTAAATTTATATTCTTAGGTAGATAACGGCGGCTGTGTACATTCATTTTTAGCATTGCATTGTAAGTGCATAACTTGCATTCATTTATCATCAAATTATTTATATTTACTTGTATATTGTAATTGCGAAAACTTCGATTTTATTTTAATACAATGTTTTGCATTGTACATTTTTAGTTTCTATTGTTTAACAGAAATAAATGCAGTAATGATGCAATGTAATGCAAACAAAAGAAAAAAAAGAACAATAAAGTGATGGAAAATAAATTCTGCCTTTTTGCTTACTTATCCTGCACGCCTTATATGCATTGATTAAATATTTTCTTTGGAGTTGATTCATTAGCTGATATTATTGGCGAGTAATACCTGTGTAAAAATACAAACATATTTTGCAATATTTTCGGGTAACCGTACAATAATTTACAAAGCTGTGAAAAAGTGTTAAGAATCATTTTTATCTTGATTTATTTTATCCACTTTTAAAGAGTATTTATTATTAAATATTTTCATTGTTTTTAGACACGATTAGGGTATACTATACTATCTATTAGGTATTAGATAAGATTAAGGTCTAAATACGTTAATCTGGGAAGATGAGCTGTTAGCTCATTGGATGAGTTCTTTATCTGGAATCACGCGATGTGTTCAGAGTCCTCTAGACGTTCCTAAATAACATTTATTAGCCTCACTATGGTCCAAAATCTTTAAAAATTTTCTCACCATTATGTTGTATTATACATGTGAGTTCATACATATTAAACCTCTATCTATGATGAATCATGTGTTTTAAATCAAGAGCTTGTATGCTTCATTTTTAATGACCCGCAAAAAACTTATGTAAAAGATTGAGTAGGAATTATGAGATCTCGTAAGTCATTGAATATACATCAAGTCAAAAACGAGTTTTTCTGTGAGTCGGAAAATTGAATTCAGAGTCTTCATTCATAAATAAAGACTAAATTATGATGATATGTAATTAAAATTTTAGAAAATGTGAAAATATTTTCTAATTATATGAATTATAAAATAGAAATGAGTTGTGACCAGCTGTTGTAACGTCACAGTTTTTGTATTTATGGTCCACCGTTTATTTATTTGACACCCCAAGGGTGTCCAAGAGCACCCATGGGCCCAAGACCCGGTTTTATATCCTGAAATAAGCGATGACATGTTTATGACGTTGATGAAGGTCATAGTAGAAGTAGGAGACTAGGGGGGAATATATTAAAAAATTTAATACCAAGGTAGGTTTACAACAGGATTGATCAGAGCGTGCTATACGTCACTTCACGTCGTCCAGTCACGTTGCAGACCTACCTGTGTAGATTTATGTACCTCTATAACTCTAACACTTCCACAGTAAGTTTCCAAGAGTCACCAAGAGTTTCGTCAGTTCACGTGGTTCACATTGATGTTGATTTCGTCGATTTTGTCTGTGTTCGTCATCTTTTGCGCAGGCAGACTGGCCTGGCAGACCGCAACGCAAAGGCGCAAAGGCTGAAAGGCATCGCAGTGGTGCGCTGTGTGTTATTGAAGTTAGTTGTGTTCAACGATTTTGAGGTTATAATTTTATCTTGTTTAAATTAAAGTATTTAATAAATGAATAAAATATATTTTTAGTAGTTTAAAGAAGCAGATATTTATTAGACTTCATAATGTCCGAAAAACGAAAAGAAGTTCGCGTTTGGTGCGATGGTTGGTAAGTCTAAATTTTGATTCATTACTCATAAGAATTACAGAATTTGCACATCAAAATTTCATGTAAATCGTGTACAATTTACGCTCAAATTTACGCTAGCCGTTCTTCCTCAGCTTTCTATGGTGATTCTCTTTCATTTTTACGATCTTTTATTTATATTTATTCAGGTTCTTTGGATTTTCCACGTATAATGATATTGTACATATATCTATCCTTTATATATAGATTTTCATTGATTTATATTTGCATTAAAAAACAACCAATTTCGTTGCTAAGGTTAAATGCGAAACCTTGCTGTACTTACTACCGCGGATTTTAATTATACATGCACGATTTACGGAAACGTGACATTAATTCAATTGTAATCTATACATATTAAATTTAGGTATATAGACTACTTTTTCTTTTAATGAAAATTTTTTCTTCCGTTTTACAAAATGATTAGTAATGCTTACTAATTTATTAATTTATGCTTATTTAAATATGATAAATGAATGGATATTCATATACCTTTTTCAATTTCTAAACGTATATAGTTACTGGAATGAGTTGAATATAAAAATTGTTTTATCTGGGTCTCCTTATCAGAGTTTATATGCAGCACTTTCAAAAATGCATTCAAACTTTTTGAGTTTTGAGCTAAAAGAATTTTTTTAATTCTCCAGGCCTTTTAAACGTTTGTTCAGTTTTTAAATATAATGATGAATACTAAAACTTTAATAGCATTTTTTTAATTTTTCAAAACTGAAAGCTACAAATCCTCATAAGGTTTCAGACATACATTTATCTATATACAAGTTAGATTTTCTTTTTTCTAATGTCATCCACGCGTTTATCATGTGATCATAAACTTTAATTTACGATCGTCCTCGTTCAATCTAACTATTATTCATTTCAGTTATGATATGGTGCATTTTGGTCATGCAAATTCTTTGCGACAAGCTAAAGCTTTGGGAGATTATTTGGTTGTTGGTGTTCATACAGATGAGGAAATCACTAAACACAAAGGCCCCCCTGTGTTTACACAAGAGGAAAGGTATTAATTTCTTTTACTGTTTTATATATATATAAATATAATCCAGGTTTTTATCATGTGCTTGAAATTTTGAATGTTCAAATACACAAAACTTTAATCTTTATTTGATTAATTATAAAAACAAAATTTTAATAAAAATTATATGTGTTTATCAAAGAATAAAATTATCAGAGGATTTCCGGCGATGTTAGTTCCTGACGTTACATTAGTTATAGATAAGTTGTATGCTAGACTACTGAAGTAAGTTAATCAATAATTGTAATTTATGTTCGCTTTTTAATAACAGGCACAAACAAAGGAAATTATAGTAATTTTCCAATTCTGTTAACTTCCAACTAAATATAGTACTTAATGTTTATGGATTTTGAAGATAAATACGATTGTTTACAAATATCGTTATGAAATTTCTTTTTATTCGTGCTAATAAATTTTTTATATTACATGACCTTTTATTAAAGTGATCTGCGAAATAAAAAGTATATTTACAATTTAAAAGCTCAAATTCAAAATCTATTTTTTTCAAACTCAAATTAGAAACTTATGAAAGAATTATTTAATACAAAAAACCTGAAAAAGATATTTTTCAATCGTATTTTTATTGACAGGTTGATAAATAATAAAATATAATTAGCGATAATGATCAAGGAATGTAGGTAATTACATGATTAGCAGTTTTATTGCTGAATTCAGTGAAACGCGCTATGAAGGAAACTTAAGAGTCATTTCATTAGACATTCAACGTATTTTATAAGTAACTTTTCCGTTTTTAATTTCAAGAAATTAAAGAAAACTTTTTACCCCTTTGTATCATCAATCTCATTATGATTTTTTAGCTATATAGTCACCTGTTTTGAAAATCTTTCAATTTGCATGACGGCATATTTACGCCAATAATTTATTGCAGCTAAATTACAAAAAGTTTAATGAAACTTTATTCCTATTACATCATCCGTTCTTATATGTTATACGTGCTTTATCTAATTCCACAAGTACTGACTGGATTTTTTACCAATAAAGTCACCTGTTTCAGAAATCTCTTCACTTTCGCCGCATTTTTATGATAGTTAATCATGAAGAAAAGAAACAGAAAATTGTAACACAATGCTCGCTAACGAGAATTAATAATTTGTAAAATGATCCATTCAGTTGTGTTACTTAGCACAATGCTTGGTAACATTATTCTATTTGAATTATTTTTTTGATCAATCGGTTTTATTTTAATTAAAATATCTGAAATTACACTGTTGAGATTTTTGATTTTTTTCACAATTTGTAAAAATCGATTAAAATTTTTTTTTATTTAGGCTTCTCAAAAAATCTTAAGATATTGGAAAGGTAAAATTTGCATAATTCAACTTTCATATTCTCCGAAAAATTTATATAAGAATTGTTTCTTATTTAAGGTACAAAATGGTCCGAGGAATTAAATGGGTTGATGAAGTTGTTGAAGGTGCGCCATATGTTACCACATTAGAAACTCTAGACAAATACAATTGCGATTTCTGTGTTCATGGAGATGATATTACCATGACTGCAGATGGAGTTGACACTTATCATCTTGTAAAGGCTGCAGGACGTTACAGGTACAGAATTAAATCATATGTAAATCAAAATTAAATTAAAGATACTTATCTTTTAACATATAATTGATATAAAAATGCTAATTTTTTTAGGGAGGTTCAGAGGACAGCCGGTGTTTCCACAACTGACTTAGTAGGTCGAATGCTTTTAATGACGAGGCAACACTTTAGGCAAGGGGATAGCGAATACAGTGTTGAACGTGAACCAAGTAAGAGTATGGGACAAGACAGAACGGCTCGAAGTCCATGGACCGGATGTTCACAGTTCTTACCAACTACTCAAAAAATTATTCAATTCAGTGACGGAAAAAGTCCTCAACTTGGAGACAGAGTTGTGTATGTTGCTGGTGCTTTTGACCTTTTTCACGTTGGCCATTTGGATTTTCTCGCAGTTGCCAAAAAGGAAGGCGATTACCTCATTGTCGGTCTACACACTGATCCTGCTGTAAATAGATACAAATGTGGGAATCACCCTATAATGAATCTCCACGAAAGAGTCCTCAGCGTTTTAGCTTGTAAAGTGAGTATTTTTATTTTGCAAGTTTGAAACTAAACAGTTACATCCATTAATCGGGATTCATATTGATTAGAAAGAAAAGTTGATGATTAAATTAAATTGTTATTCATTTTTTTAAATGTATATAATGAAGTTTCAATTCCATTGTTTGCTTGTTAAAGTAAAATTCTGTATCTTTCTCCAACAATATACTGGATGTAATTAATATTTTTGTGCAGTATGTAAACGAGGTTGTGATAGGCGCACCGTACGAGGTAACGAAGGATCTTATGGAACATTTTAATGTAGCGATAGTTTGTCATGGGCAAACCCCAATAGTTCCTTGCGAGAATGGAGCTGACCCATATGCAGAACCGAAAAAGCAGAAAAAGTTCAAACTCCTTGATAGTGGAAATGACATGACTACAGAAAAAATAGTCGAAAGAATCATCCTTCACAGGTAGGTTTTATTTTTCAGCTGGACAATTAAAACATTTATTGTGTTTGTAAATCCGAGTGTTGCTCAGATCGAACATTAATTTTCATTTTTTGCAGGCATATTGTTTGGTTCATTAATCTGTATTAATTCAATTCCCTGATTCATTTTTCAAATATTTTTGGTTTTTCTGTGTCGTTCGAAGCAACACTGCTCATTTATTTTTTTTATTTTCGGTTTCACTGAATGCAGTATTTTAACCCCTGTAGGTCCGAGGAACTTTGTGCAATCATTAAGAACTTGAACAACAGATAACTCATTGCATCTTCCTATTTTGTATCTATCCGCCTGATTTACAATAAACGTATTTTCTTATTTTAATGCTTTATAATTTCTTTTTATTCATCCGTTTTCATTACTGTAATGGGAAATTCAAGATAAAAGCGTTATAAAGAAAGTTTCATTTTTAATTTAACATTTATTTGAGAGCCTTGAAATTTTTATCATTCAAAAAATGAAATTTTGTCAGAGTCAAGAACAGATTTTTTTTTCATATCCCAAAGCTAGTAGTTCTACATTTTTATTCAGCATTTAATTGCAGGTTGGAATTCGAGGATAGAAATTTAAAGAAGGAGAAAAAAGAACACGATGTTTACGAAGCCTTGGTGAAGTCACAAAATAGTGAGAAAACTGAATGATTTTTTATATAATACAACTTTGCATGACGATAAGGCTTTCTGGAATCATCTGTAAATATGGAAACACGCTAATTTCTTATTTATTAAAAACATACATATATATATATATATATTTGCTCATTTTACTTGAGACTATTGCATTCAATTCGATATTCATGTGCAAATTAAGTTTAAGAGTGTATTAAGGTAATCGTTAAGTGAAAACGATCATTTTAGCAAAGTTTATTAGAGATATGTTTTAGCAAATTAAATGAACAATATTTCTAACACTTGTGATAGAAAATTACGAGTGCTCTCTGATTTATGTTGGTATTTTTTTTCTTTTTTGTGCAAGTTATTTCATGTGATAGGCCGATTATATTGTGATCATAGATTAAAATTCTAAACTACCTCTTCTGGAATGAGAAATTACTGAGAATATTTATAATACATCTGACTTTACAAGATGGATAGTACATCATATCAAATAACGACTGATGTTGTTTTATATATGCATGTAGCAGTTTTCATTTTGAGCAATTCTAATTAGACTCGATTATCACGATGATTGTACGTTTATTGTTTTCAATCAAGGGAAAGAGATTTTTTAGTCAATGTACATCGTGTGATTTCAAATAAAGACATTTAAAATTTAGATTGTTTATATAAAAAATTTCGTTACGGTGTACTTTAATTATAAGAAAAATGTTGTTTTCGTAGAAACATTACTTAGAAATTTATAATAGTTTTCTACAGAATAATAGAATAGATGTATAAAATACTTTTAACATTTGCTTTAGAATACAGTGGTTTTTAATGTTAAATGTATAAACTTATATGTTTTCAATCGCTTACAAAATTTATGAGGAAATCAGCCATGTCTTTAGCTAAAAAAATGATTTATGGGCTGATTGAAGATCATTGAAGAACGTTTTATTATTTTTCATTTTCTTAAAACTTACGATTCAAAAATACCTTTTTTATTTTTAAATAGATATCTAAATTTTACACTATGACGTATTTAATTATGAAAGTCTTACTTAAACAATGTATTTCTATATTTATGTGCATCTTATTATACCACGAGAGCTACTCTAGTCTGTCTTTATTTGTATTTAACACTGTTTGGCAAATTTTTAAAAGTAAATAAATATGTTGCGAGAAAAACGACCAAGTCCGATGATCGGTGCTTACGCTTAAGTTAATTAACAATTATATGTACATATTAAGTATACAGTGAACGTTCAAACGATTGGGCCTAAAAACTGAAATCAATGTAACAATAAGTTCGAAATATATATATATATAACATGAGTATCACTAAAATTGACTTTTTCGATGAAATTATTAGGAAATTAAGTTTTTATCGTTGCTACGTTCACTCACCAAAAACCAACTTTAATTGTAAATAAAATTTATATTCTAAAATACGATAATTATTGCACGAGCAAGGTAAAAAATTGTTCGCTTGTTCAGGTCACTTAATAGCATTGCTTGACAATTATATTGTCACTCAGTATTTGAAATTTAAGGTTATTTTTAGAATGAAGAAACTTTACTTAAATGTACAAAATACGTGCTTTTGAAAGAACAAAAATAGAAATATTTTCCATTTCAAGAAGGATTGAATAATGAAATAGATGGATATACAAGGTTGAGCATGATACATTTTTCAAGTCTAAATCTACTACTTTCGATTTCTTATATTAATTGACACTGATTTACAGAAATAAATACTCGTATCTAAACCCCTTGTGTGCATAAAAAGGTGAATTTGCATTATTACCATTATCTGTAATTAGAATGAAATCGATATAATACTTTTTTTCAGAAAAAATTGAATTAACGAGCAAAATATTATTTTATACAGATTTTTCCTTGAATCTAGCTAAAGATGTTATAAAAATTCCTGCTATTTTCTCGTTCTAGATAACAAACGTTTATAATCTTTATCTTTCACTGGTAAACGATAAACTGCTTATATTTTTTAGTCCATGTGGGTTAATGACTCAATTATCTTTCATGTGTAATTTAAATAGTACTTTCTCTCTACGAACATTGAAAATAAGTTATTCCTTAATTTTTGGTAAAACTTTTTTCACTAACAGTGATTATTTTCAGGTTGAGGTTTTAAGCTATGTTCTTGTGGAATGGAGTTTCGCACCCGTAGGCAATGCCTCGTCAGGTTGTCGACTAGAACCGGATGCGGTGCGACTTGCACCGTTTTTATCAATGAAAAAAATATTTATTGGACAGTTGAGCGACCGGTATAACCTGGCGAGGTCTCACAATATTTCCTCGCTCGATCTCTAACCAACTCGTCGATAGTTTTATTGTGGGGTATCGCGGAGGAAATACTTTGGAGGCGTGATGCTAGATAGCACATAATCAGAGCTGAAAGAACCAGCAAAGCCCCAAGTCCAGTAGCGACGTAGAGGAAATTTCCACAACTGCCTTCAAGACCAGCTGCCATTCTATCGTATACATCTGAAAATACAATTAAACTAAATTTAAACATAAATTAAAATATAATTAAATTAAAAATTTATTTAATCTTTACCTCAATTCTGTATTCGAGTTCTTTTAAAGAATTTATGAAAACACTTCTTAAATAAATCACTAAAGTAGCCTAATTGATTACCATTTCAATAAATCTTAGTACTGTTATTTAATACACAGTTTAAAAGAAATATGTTTATTTTATCGGGAAAAAACCGAAAATATAACGCTTTTTTTAATGATAGTTACTATTAGTAACAATAGTAATAACATTTTGAAATGATAATTATGTCTTTCCACGGATCATCAGCAACATTGACTCTCTTTAAAATGATAATTTGTTTCAAAAACATAATGTATTTGAAAATATATCTTTCTGTTTTTATGGATAAATTTTTAAAGGTATACCATCTGGCATCATGACTGTGTATTCGATGTTTTCTTTAAACTTTGTAATGGGGGTCGAATCGTTGTATTTTTGAATCATTCTTCCGACCCTTGGGAAAAAACTTCTTTCTTCTATTTTATCAACTTTTTCTCCAGTCATTCTTCTTTTGCGTTTTCCATGCCCCGAAGGTTCAAAGAGGTCCAAGCAAAAGTCCTTAAAATGCAGAAAAAAAGTTATTTGATTATCTCTTAATAAGATACATACTTTAAGAATTAAATTTAAAAAAATTTTTAGTTGATACAAGTATATGTTATTAATAGTGAGAATGATGGCCTTTCTGGTATTTTTATAAGATGTTCTGTAGGAAATCAAAAATCCATTTCAAAGTCCTTTGAAATGGATTTTTGATACCAGAAAGACCATCATTCTCACTTATTATCACTATTAATAATTTAAGAATTAAAAACTAATTAGAGAAAGTTACATATATTTACACATTACTCATTTGAATTCTTTAAAATCTACGAAATTATTCCCTATAAAAAATAAAGTATATACCGGTTGGCAGTCTTGGGGTTCCATACAAGCCTTGATCTGTGAGTGAATCCACAAGGTTGACCTATCTCTCATGGAGCTCAGAAGAAAAGCCTCAAAGTCCAGAAAAACTTCATTTTTCTTTTCTCGATACCTAGCAGGTTGATGTGGAATGATAGAAGCGAAATCACGGTTTCGACAACCATCTTTCACTAGGAAAATACTTCCTGGTGCATGGGGTTGATCTGGATCAGGACTGACTGTGACTTCTAGAAGTTTAATGTAACCCCAAGCACTTTCTGCACTAATTCGAGCTCTCAGTTGTAATTTCGTGCCAATTGGAACTGCCTGATCAACTGTTTGAGACCCTTGATTAGGATCAGATGAATTCCCAGTAGCTTCTCGATATAAAGCCACTTCGTACTCTAGACGCCCTGGAGTTTCTTCAACTACTCCCGACACCCTCGCTCCGTGTGGACTGAAACGACAATAAGACCTTTAAATTCAAAACTAAATTTGAATCCGTAACACTACAAACTCAAATTCATCTCAACGTCCAAACAAGCGAATAATTCAAAATTTCAAGAATTCGAAACCCTCATCAATGCCAAAAAAAAATTTGTAATTAAAATACTGATATTCCTGAGCTATCACCTTCCAATTTTTTGTTTGTTAATGATCGTATAATCGTTTATTTAAAAAAAAAATTTGTCCCGAATTTGGTCGTTTTTTTTTAATTTTTGAGGGTTCAAACAGTTTTGAATTCTTGAAATTTTGTCTTCAAATTTGATTTATATATTTTTTATTTGAATATCTTTGCATTTTCGATCAATTTTCATCAATTGTAATTACTTCTTGGATTACTTATTCAGATTATGCTTTCTTTTTTGTTGCATTTCTGTTAAAATGACAATCATCAACCTTTTTGTTACAGAATAAAGAAATAAAAAAAAATAATTTTTTTTTGTTGTTCAGTAATGAAATTTTATTCCTCAATTTTGATTGCTTTTTATAAGCGAGGCATTATTTAAAGAAACTATTTCTTTCATTATGTCGGATTTCTTGTAATTTTTTTTAAAAAAAGACTTTTCATTTCCAACCAGTTTTAAAAGACATATACCTATTATCGTTTAGTTTTTTTAAAATTAAAGTTAAGATGTAACCAGTCTTGATAAGAGTATAATTAAGTATCTTCCACATTTTATGAAGCCCAATCGTTAATGGGAAAAAACTTACAAGGTTCCAGCAAAACCTGCTGCTTTATGCCTGAGTAAAGTTGGCTCTGGTGGACGACACATCAAAATTAATTCTTGATCTGCGAGCATCACGACACCCGGAAATGCTGGGAACCACACCCTGAGATGAATGAAGCCCTAATTGGAAATATAATTCTATTAATCTCTTCATATCTACATATCATGATAAAATTTGATAATTTTAATAATAATTGACATTTTTTCCGTTACTTTGGCACCTTTCTAAAAATAATCACAGGTGGAATCCAACTAACTTGATTTAGAATCACAACTGCAATCAATTCATTTGATAGGATTCAATAGTGTTGGACTGATTGACTCCGATTAAATGAATCGGTTTTAATAATGATGCATTTGAATCAGGGTAATCGGACTCAATCGGATTCTATCGATTATTTCTATAAGAGTAGATATAAACAATAAATTAAATTGGTTTATTAAGATAATTCATCCAAGACATTTCAAATATATATATACATATACTATAATTCAATGGGTTTTAAATAAATGCCGCAAGTAGTTCGAGAAATAAAAATGAATCTCGACTAACTGACGCAAAATTAAAATACTCGTTTTTAAAAGGATATGTAAAAATTACTTAAGTTTAATTCGTATATTACGAGTTATTCGAGTCTTTTTAGCTCCCGATGATTAAAAATCAGAAATTTTCTTCTATTTACATTTCTCTTCAGAATTCCACAACGTGTAAAATCAGTCACTTTCAGGAAATAATTGTCCTCCTGTGGGTCACTTGGATCTGGCCTTATTTGACAGTGAATATCTGTAAGAGGATCAGCAGCCCTGTCATCAGCAAAGAGAGGAGATCCTCTAAAACCAACAGGTCTTTTTATTTTTGCAGTTAATAAATCGTTGGCTGATCCTGCCCCACTGCACTGAATGTCTGTGACTTCGTAGTCTTGAGCAACCGTTGCAACAACCTGAAAAATTTTTTATTTATAAAAATGAAAATAATAGTTGCTATCTAGAATTATAATATCAAAGTAATTATTTTATATTTAAAGTTATTGAACAATAATGATATAAATGACCTAATGTATAATTCGAAGCGAATTAATTTAAATTTGTTAATAAATAAATGAAATAAACCAAATTGTTGAAAAATATTCTCGAAATAATGCTTAAAAAATTCTGATAAATTTAGAGAAAAGTGAAATTTTTCTTGGCACGTGTTTTTAAGCTTTAAATATTATTGATCTAAAATATAAAACATATTATAAATTCATAATAAACCTTACATTAATTAATGGGTGAATTGTAAAAAGTAACACTAAATGAATTAATAAATATATGCGTACTCGGAAGTGTAATAATTATTACAGAAAACATGTATGTGTAGTAATTTTCATAATTGAGTAAATCCTTTAATCTAAAGATCCGCACGTGCGAAAACTGCACGCTTCTATCATTATCGGTGCAAGTTTTTACTTGTAAGTATATAAATGAGTAAATGTATATTCTCGACTTTACTTTTCTACGTCAAACTAACGGTGTAAAGTAACGCTCTGTTGAACACCAAGATATTCTTTACTTGTGTTCATGAATCAACACTGACATCAAAATATGGATAAAATTTGCATCGACTTAAATGCATTTACAAACTAAATGTTCATCTGGGTTTGGAACCTGCATGTCCCTGATCAAATATAACAATTAATTTTATGAAGCACTCGCAATTATAAATTAAATTACACATTCGTAATTCTCGGAAGAAATATCCTTATAAATTCCATAAATAGCAAAAGGCAAAGATGAATGGTAAAATATTTTTAAAGCTTTTCTTTTTGAAATTTTTGATTATTTCAAACACAAAAATATTCTTTACTTTTGGTTAAAAAATTAAGCAATACTTTTCAACAAAATCACCTTACCTGGTTCTAATTGACTTTTTGTATCATATTTTTTCTAAAAAAAAGTATGAAAGTATTATGTTATCCTAAAGTAAAAATTTTTATTGATGAGTAAAAATTTCAAGAAATTAAAAATTAGTTGATTGAGTTAAATTTGGATTCAAAATGTAATTTTTCGGAACATGTAATTAAAGGTTTTGACGTAGTTAGTGAAACGACGAGTTTTATTATTGAAAAATCAGATAAAAAGTAGTAAATAACAACTAATTTTTAGTTATTTTTATTAAATTTCATTTTTTGTTTAACGTTTTATTTTCCTTTAAACTGCAGATGTTAATTTACACAATTAATAATTACCCACAAAGTCATCAATTTTTACCTAATATAATAAAATTCAAAAAAGAAGAAGAAAAAGAATAGTTATAAAATAAATTTGCAAACATGTTCGTTCCATATTAAGATTATTTAATCCTTTCAATATGAACTTCACGCTCCAGCTAGAATATTCTTTCAATTCAACTGAAGCTATTTATTATATTTAGATTAGCGTTTGAGTAAACAAATTTTGGCCCAGTTTTATATGTAAATGATTTTTTTTCGCAATGAATCTTACGTGGGATTTCCATCTTCTACTGAATGAGAAAATAAAACTAACGGTTCAAGTGATTTACTTGCGTTGTAAAGTTGAATTATCACTTAAGAACACTATGGTGTTAAGATAAATATGTTATAAACCTGGATATCTCATTTCCTAATGGGGTTAACGTAAAAATCGCTTGTATTTTACCAAATTTTAAAGTGAGTTAAAATTTGTCCATAAATATATATTTATTTTATTTTTATAAAAATAAATAAAAATCAGGAATTAAACTGAACATGTATCGATTTGAAAAAAGCAGGTGTTCCAGCATAGGAATTGACCTAACGGTAGAAAGAATGACAACCGATGAATTTGCTTTACTCGATGACCATTATTTATACGTATATTACCGAAATAATCATTACAGTCCAAAACGTGCAAGTGACCTACATTTTTTCTCTGCAAGAAAAAATATAAATGTCAGTTTAAATGTTCCGGATTCCTCTCTTCTTAATTTAGCAAGAATTTGAACTGTTTTTTTATGCCCTTTGATATCATTTGATAGTGTATTTTTTCTCTCCGCGTAAAAAATATTTGATGAGGATGTAAAAGAAATTATATAGGAGTGCCACAAATAAAGTAAGCTAATAAAAGCAAAAAGCATCAAGACAGAAAAATAAGACTTGACAGAGTAGAGTCACTTTTAATTTTTGTTTTTTTAAATATATACCTACACTGTTAAAAATCTTATTAATTTTAATAGACTTTAATATACAAGTGGTAATTAAAATTAATAGATTTGTATATTATGATAAATTAATAAACTTTCGTATTACATTTAATAACTTTTCAATAAAAATATATTAAAATTAACAAATGTTATCAAAATATATACACATGTGTATTAAAATTTAAATAAGAGTTTGGATTTTTTAAGTTGAAAGTAATTTGAATTTAATATACGTTCTTGAAAAAAAAACTCATTACATATAATGGATGTTTAATACAGAAATTTCTAACAGTGTACGAGGTAAAACAAAATGGGTGGCGGCTCATGTTTATTTTATTTTGAGACCTTATTTTTGTTTAAAAATTGTTGTTTACATTTTGATATTGTTATTACGAATATTCAAAAGCAGGAGAGTAATAGCAAAAACCGAATTGCAGCACATTTAATAAAGGAAAAGCAAATTGAGTGCAGTACTGGAAAAAATATAGAAAACTAGGTCAAATAGTCATAAATAAATAAAATTATCTAAATTTTTTGACGAACGAGATAATCTAAGATTAATAGTTTCAACTTCGTTGCACATGGCTAAACACCAAGAGTCTGAGTTCCTGTCGACAAACCGTCGTTCTTACAGATCCTTAGGGCTTAGGGCTTCTTCCGTGTTTTCTAGGTCAAAAATACTACAATATGTATAAATTTGACTTCTAGGTGAAAATACTTCGAGAATAATGCCTCTCTGAATTTCAATCAGTTGGTTTTTCTACTAATATCAAATAGTTAATAAATTATAGCTATACAATCAGTTGTTTTAAGTTATATTAATGAAACTGTTAAAAACAACTCATTGTATAGCTAGAATTAAGTCACTGATTGGAATTAGCAGAAAAAACAACTGATTTAAATTAAGAGCATGATCTAGACAACTAAGCAAGAAAACCAATTTTTTTTATCGAATATATATATATATATATACTGGTTTCTATTAACTAAGTATAATTTTCAGTGAAAATTATTTATAATGTTAATAAAAAAATATCGAGTTCAACGTCTTATTTAATTTGATAATTTAATCATTTTATTAGAATTCTTATTCAGCAGTATATTTAAATATGAATAAAAAAGTTTATTAGACCTCTAAATCACTCGGAGCAGATTCTTGTACATTTTCTTTTAACTCGAATTTTTACTTTAGAGGCAAAAATGATTTTTCGAACAGTTGACCATTATTGTATCTAATGTTTCATTAAAAATGAACTGATTGTTAAGTAAAATTAGAACTAAAACATTTATATTGCAACGGATTTAAAATATTTTAATTTGTCTCAATAGTCAATCACTTACGGTGCAAAACCCTGTAACGAGAATCCTCCACATTGTGCGAAATCCAATGGTCAAAAAATCACGAAATTTGAAATAATTCAAAAGGTAATACGATCATTTGAAACACCAACCTACACTTCCGACTTCCGAATCGCGCGTTCAACTTTTAATACAAAGAGACAAAATCAGTAATGCAAAGGATGCAATTTTGATGAAGGTTTCTGATGGACTGAACCGGACCGAGGAGAGAAATAAGATCCTCAAGCAAACTAGTCCCAGGAAGCGGGAGGGAAACTATGGAACCAAAGAACCAGGGAATCACCAGTTCATCCAGAGTACTGTTAATGCATGCCTCGTGCCTCTACTAACAACCATCTTTTTCCTCGTCTTCATCGTAAAAGTAGTGACGGACATAAATGAACGATGTGAAAACCCTCGAAATGCTCCCATTTTTCTATTAATTACATATAATAAGCACATAACTTTTCAAATGTTACTTAACTTCGGTAACTGGGTAATTTTTTTTGTTTGATGATTTTACAATAATTTATATCCAAATTCCTTAGATTTTTATAAAAGAAACAGTGCGTGATGCTTATTTGCAGGTAAAATTAGTTTTAAAAATATAATAAAATGGTATAAAAACTGACCTTTTTCCCCTATAAATAGCCTTGATTTGTCATTTTGATAACACATTTAACTCGAGAGTTTAAGTCTTCAATTATATTTTTCTCACATAAAACAGTAAGCATATTTTAAACGTAGAATTTCAGGTTTATGACATCTTGAAAGTGATCCATTTACTAAAAACAACGTCTCTAAGATATCCGATGTCTCCATTCTAACTGAAAAAATTATTTACATTTAGTAAATGTAAATTCAAGCAAAATTTACGATTTATAATGTAGTTATGGTGGGAACGGAATTGTCTATACTAAATTCATGCATATATAGAAGACGTGAAAATAAGTAAAATTTGTGTCATACTTCTTTTCTTTTTCATAAGCCAAAGTATTATGAAAAATGCATGTTTCCATTTTCAAAGCTTTTAGGTACACTCTTTCTTCCCTGCTGGAAGTAAAGAGATAGAAATCCTATCACTTTTAATCGCTTTCTATCTCTTTGTTAATCCAAATTCACGTCTATCTCTTTCAATCCCGTTTTCTTTATCTCTGTTTATTCTTCGTATATCCACTTATATTTGTTTTTATCTCTTGTCTATCCACCACTATCTCTTTCTATCTCTTTTTATCCAAATTTACATATATCTCTTTCAATCCCCTTCTCCTAATCTCAGCCTATCTCTCGTCTTTTTCTATCTTTTTGCCAATCCAAATTCACGGCTATATCTTTCGATGTTCTTCTCTTTATTTCAATATATCCCTTATCTATTTACCTCTATCATTTTCTATCTCTTGTATATCTCTTTGTCAATCCAGGTTCACGTTTATCTCTTTCAATCCCTCTTCCTCCTCGTAGTTAGATCTTCTAATCTTATACATACAGTATCATTAATTACAAATAATTACTTTTATTCATCGAATAGAAAGGAAATAGAAAATTACACCAAATTTGGATTGATTTTGGATTGACGAAGAGATGGAAAAAATTGGATGGGGATAGTCGAGGAATAGACATGGACAGCGAAATGTATCTCATGATTAACATCGAGATTCTTCACAGTTATCTCATGTTCTACCTTAACTCAGTAGACTAAGCGTTGGACAATATATCGATGCGTGTGTGGTTAGGGTTCGAGTCTCGGTACATGCTGATATTTTAGTGTTATACGCGTTAGCGACTAATTTAGAATATTGGTTATGAACAAAGAAAAATTTATTTATAAAATTGTTAAATATATGTTAGGGGTATGAAAATTAACAAGTTCAAACAAAAGATCGAGAAGGGAATACAATGTGATCCAAATTTTGTTTACAATGATAGGAAGAGATCAATTTTACCGGATGCAGGAATAGACGAGGGGATAGGAAGATATGGATATTACCGGACGTAGGGATAGGCTGGAGATAGGAAGAGATAGATATTCCAGAAGAAGAGATAAACTGAGGAATAGAAAGGGATAGATATTCCTTGCCATGGTGGATATAATTTTTGAGATAGAAAGGCATTGCGTTTTGGGGATGCAAATCGGCTACTGGGAAGAGATAGAAGAGGTTCTATCTCTTTGTATACCACAGTTTCTCTCTCTTTCTATTTTTTTACTTCTAGCAGGGATTGCCAGGTTTTACAAAATTGTGAGCTTTCGAAGTCAGGTGCTTTTGCCGTAATGAAATTTTGAAAACCTCTCCAAAAATTGTACGTCTTCTGAAATAGACAGAAAGGGTATTCAAATTTGTTAGATCACATCGTTTCCTAGGACACCAAATGAAGATAAATTCACTGTAAAAAAAAGTTTTAATTCAAGTCTAAATATCGGCTAAATTTAAGATGTAACAAAAACTAGACTATTAGAGAAGGAACGACTTATGCGCTCATAAACTGGGTGGCTAAATTTAAGCCAAAATCGTCTGTTAGACGTAAAAAATTTAAGACTTTTTTTGGGTTCTACTTCTTGATATTCACGCATGTGTTATATTACATGAACCAATCTGGTTTTTCGTAATATGTGCACAACAAATTATGACATAAAATACAGTTCCTTTATACTTATAATATTTTTGCCTTTTATAAAAGAACATCAAGACACATTGTTTTCTTCACGGTAAAGAGAGTTTTGTGGATCGGAAAACGCTATGCGATTCTGATACATATGTATGTATAAGAGGCGAATGAGTTAAGCGGTTACTGACTTTTCCGCCACACCAATTGTGGGTCAATGTTGCGGTTCAACTGATCTTGATTGGCTTATCAAAAATTTTATAAAAAATGTATAGCTCAGAAAGTTACACAAATTTGTAAATTTCTTTTAGGAATTGCTGGTCATATCGAAGACGTTTATCGGACCAATACACTATAACGGTTCACAAGGCAACAACACCAGTTTCTTGCAGTAAGTGGTTTATTTTATAGGTGATTAAATTTAATGTTAAGAATACACGCACAAGATAATCACATTGTGCACAAATCACGTTATTTAAATAATAGAAACACAATAATTTGTTAGTAGTATTAATATATGATGAAAATTTTTCAGGTTTTATAAATATATAAATAATCAGAAAGAGTTGTTGTCAATGCCATCAGATAAATTGGTTTATTAAGTTCTCGATAGGGAGAAATTATTGATACGTTGCTGTCAGTAGAACCCTTTGCGTGTCGCGTGAACCCGACTGTGACCGAATTGGGTCTTATTTCGGTCACGTTTCGGTCACATCACAGAACATTGAATAAATGCCACAACATTAACATTCAAAATGTTGATATTAAGAATCTATGTTAAAATTGAAGTAATAAACTTAATAATGTAAATCAATAATTTATTCAATAATAAATCAATAATAATTTTATTTCCCAGCTGTAGAAGATAAAAAATAGACAGTGTAAAATTTTGGCGTATACGCATTATCAGTATTATAATTTCAAACTAGCATATCTTAGTTAAAAAATCGTACAACGGTAATTGAAAATGGCATACGATGCCATTTTCGGAAATAAAAGATTCGTTCCCCCACAATAAATTCATAAATTTGTCCAAAATAGCTATTTTCATTTTTGAAAGGGGCATCGTATAATACTAGTCTTCAGCTTTAAAACCCATTTTATATTGTCACTGTAAGATTTTTTTTAGCTTAGATATGCTAGTTTGAATTTTTAATTACTTCAATTTCAACAAAGAAATTTAATTCCAACATTTTGAATGATTTAGGGGCATTTATTCAGTTTACGGTAATGTGACCGAAATGTGACTTGAATGTGACCGACACACTAGGAGTAAATGCACTTTTATCGTTCAAAAATGTCCAAAGCTTTCAATTTTGTTCCGATTTTTAATTTTTTTTTTAACATTGAAGTGCAATAAATTCTGAAGAGCTTCACGATCAGAACTTTTGACTCATCTATTTTTGTATCAATAATTGTTCTACTCAAAGTAAGGAAAAACTGAAATTTTTTACGCTTTAATAACTGCTTAGGTAAACTGTATATTGCCTTAAATGAATGTTTGGAGACTCACAGAACACAAATAACTTGTTTATTATTCCATTTAATTTTTATAAACGAATTTTATGAACAAACTGTCAAATATTTTGTAACTAGAAGTCATACGTTTAACAGTTTAAAGCATTTTCAGTGAAACAACATTTTTTTCTACACGAAAGGGCAAATATTTTAAATTTGTTTATCTAATTTGTTATTCAAATTTTAATTGTCATATTTTCCCGAATATTATTAAAGATGCATTATTCTAAGGAATACCTGAAGTCGGTCTGGCGATTGAAGGAAATTATAATATGCAAAAACCTCGAATTTAAATATTTTGCCACAAGAATTGTTTCTAATAATTGTTATTGTTATCTTTTTAATTACTTTTTCAATTCAATGTCATTCCTACATTAATGTGAAGAACTTTTAGCAAAAAGAAATTTTTTTCACCGATAATAAGAATTTTGCCAATTTGTTCATAAAATTTCTTTATAACAATTAAATGCAATAATAAACAAGATATTTGTATTCTGTCAGTCCCCAAACATTCATTTAAGACAATATACAGTTTACCTAAGCAGTTATTAAAGCGTAAAAAATTTCAGTTTTTCCACACTTTGAGTAAAACAATTATTAATACAAAAATGTATGAGTCAAAAGTTCTGATTGTGAAGCTCTTCAGAAATTATTGCACTTCAATGTTAAAAAAATCGGACAAAAATTGAAGGCTCTGGACATTTTTTAACGAAAAAAGTGCATTTACTCCCAGTGTTCCCCAGGGACAAGTTCAGCTCTGGCCTTAAAACATTTTGAAGTTTTATAAACATATTAACAACAATTTAATTCATATTTCAATCTTAAGCCTAAAAAATGGAATTGGCTATAATCACAAAGAAGGATCACTAATACATATATAAATGTTTCGTAAATGTATTAATAAAATAGGAGCAATAGAACTAACATCATAAGTTATACTGTGTGCATTCACATGTCTCATTTACATATCAATCGTAAAATTCTGAAAGGGCAACAGTGCAGTGGAGTTGAGTTCTGGGAAATAAAAAAAAACTGTTTTATCTAGCAGCAAGCATAGATCTATTGGGTTTAAATGTCCTTTTCTTCTATTTTTGTTAATCTGTGTTATCTCAAAAAAGAAAAAAAAATTTGCAATCATTTTTTAACGCAAAATTTAATTTTAAAATTCTTAGACTGATGCCCTTTTAACAATTTGCGATAGATATCAACTTAAATTTTGTTCTCATACAATAACCGTAGTCGTAAGATAAGAAACTTGGAAAACGTTTGTTGCATAAATGTGTCATCTGCATATTTTCATCTAAAAAAGGCATATATGATGAGAAAGGATTAACTATAGTTTTCCAAAAAGGTTTACTGTAATAGCTTAATGCATGAAACTAACAACAGCAGTGACAATTAAAACTCATTTTATATTCTTCTCACTTTGTTTTTAATACGATGGTTTGTTTCAATACGTTTACTGCAGCATATGAAGTTTTCACCACCTATTAAAAAACGAATAGCATTTTTAATGAAATTTTAATTTGATTACAAAGGTACTTACCCATCCAAAAGTTTGGAGGTTCAGAAAACATAAACCGTGAAAGGAAATTGAAGATCCTTGTTCTGCAACCATCAACGATAATAGTAATTTTCTTCTATCTGTGCAACCCAAAGCTAGCCATTCGCTATTGTATATTTCCGTAGAAAAATATTTGCTCTGCATTAATTTTAAAATATTTTTAAAGATATTCTCTTCGATAATATTTTTTCGACAATATGTTTTAGATTTGATATTTACCTTTTCATTAACTTCGCATCCATACCAACAAAACAAGAAGACTCGTGTAAGCACACATGAAACGTATTGCGTGAACGTGAACATTTCAAACCATTGTCCAGTAAATATATTTTCCCCCTAATAAATGTATTAATATTTAGAAATTTCTATTTCAGACTTTGTAAATAGTAAAAATTCTTTATTTAATTTAAGAACCTGTATTATTTGAAAAATGGTAGTACAAAGAATTAAGAGGCTGAACACGATAAATGGTGAGACCCCAATCATAAAAAGAGATTCAATCTGTTTAACAAGATTCAAAATCCGGACATGATGTTCAATACACTTTTTTATGGTTTCTGAAGAAATAGTTTTTTCATCCTGGCTGGAATTCTCAATTCTATATGCACACAGTTCAAATTGCCCCATAGTTAGAAGCATTAATCCGTAGACAATTGTATCCAAAGCAATATTTATAAAAACCTCTAATGAGATTAATAAAAATTGAAAAATATAAGTGATGATAAATAATGTTGGTTGTGAAACATCGTACGGGGTATATATATTCAGGGGAAGTCGAATGCCTTCCTTTAATTCAAATAAAGGGCTTAAGGACATTGAAAAAGTACACGTTTCAACCATTATCATAATAAACATAAAAATTTGTTGAGATTTCTTCAAGTATTTACTTAAAATGGCAGTCTCCTCAGGTGATCTTGATTTAAAGGAGTTGTCTTCAAAATTAATCAAAATTGTCCGCAAAAAATTTTTTCTCAAAAGAAAATTCATAACCTGGAAGGTAAACACTGAGAATAATATTGGATGATAAATTTCAACGATATCTTCAAAACTTTCATACGTGATAACAAAATATATTATTCCTGCCAAATTTAAATAAAAAATCAGTGATATTGTGAATGCTCTGTAAAATGTTTTCTTAAAAGTTAATTTTACACTTTTTTCTTCCCAAAGGCCACAATACGACAATGACGAAAATTGTCTTGGTAGAACATTCATTGTAATATTATTAAAAGACACTTGCTTCAAATAAGAGAAGAGATGAATTCCAAATTGGTATGTTGTCATTTCATCGATACATATGTAGTCTGCAATCATCGATAGCTGAAAATTTAATTCGAACGAAACGTATAATTCAAGTCTTCCCGAGAAACGAACAAATGCGTATATTCCTATGCAATTCCATAAATTTATAATTCTGGAACATAGATTCGAGCAATCTATAGTTGTTTGAGTATAGACTATATTCTTCAAGCTATTTTATCAAGTATGTCACGTATTAATCCACAAGAAATCAGTCATGAGAGTTATACATATGTCTGGAGATTATAAAGTGATATTGATAGTAAGCAATAAAATACTGATTTGAAAGGAAATTTAAGTGTGCAAATAGTTGCGACATAAGTAAAAATATTTCTGTGGTCCTAAAAGACTAAATTGAAATTTTTACTCTATATATGCTTGATGAAACTAAAAAAAATGGAAATATAAATTTTTAAATTATTTTTTCTATAATTAAAACTGAAACTTATATTCCAATAGGTGGCTGAATTCTAGTTGTGTAATCAGTTAATTATGAATTGTGAACCTTTGTGCCTTTTATTTAATTCAAGAAATGTGTAACTCGATATATCGTTTCGCATTGGTTTACACGAAAAATAATTCTGATAACGTAGGTTTTCAATAACAAAAATCAGTTGAAAGTTTATCGTTCATCTATTTTTCAATTAAATAGCAGCATATAATTATTGAAAATTATTTGGTGACAATGTAGTGGAGAATTTTGTACCAGAAAATTCTACAAGAATATTATTTACAATTTTATTACCAGTGTTAAAATTGTAGCTTAACAACCTTGAATTATGAGATTAGTTGATACTAATTCTACAATGGCAGGAATGTACTCTTTAAGCGAAGAGAAATAGTTAAAGAAATAAAAAGAAAAAAACTTTAAATGATTAGTATTCAGCAAGTCTCAACAATTTGCGAGAAGCTTACCTACTGAAACTGAAATCATGATTAGTAAAAGTAACTTCACAATGAAACTGATCAAAACGACATTTTTTATAGAAAAAAGGAAAATCAAGAGAAACCGGAAAATAATAGTTCAATAAAGTTTATAGAACTGTTCAAGAGTCTGGGATACATACATTTACGGAATAGAGTTCTGGAAAATGTACAAAACTTCGTAATGAAATGCAGAACTTTCAATAGTTTTACCTGAATGTTATGCATTTTGTTCTGAAAACTTCAGTAAATTTTCCCGAACTGTTCCGTAAATGCTTGTATCCCCAACTCTTAAACAATTCTATGAACTGTACTGAATTATTTGTTTCCGTGAAGTGCAGTAGAATAGAATACTAAAATACAGATAGAATAGCTGAATCTAAAATAGAATAGAATACTGATAAAAATAGTTCTTGAATTCTTTTAACAACTATTTAAAATGCCGATATTCATTTCGACTATAATTTTACAGCTATTGATTATGATATATATGTATATATTATACATTGTGCATAAACCTGCATCTTGAAATCCCGTGGAAGTATACAGATGGGCGTAGCATTGTCAAAGAACTTTAAATTACTAGGTGGACATATGCTACAATGTATATAGACATTAGACTTGATTATGGTCTTGGAAATCTTCCATATAATTTGCGAGAATATATACGGTAAGGAAATACTAGGGCGGGTCATTAGGACAGACAACGCACAATCACTCGATAGAATTGAATTTTAAAAATTGAAAAAAATCGATATTGAATCGAATTCAGTTGCAATCGTGCGCTTCTCTTACTCGTACTCCATTTAGGTTTATTTTGAATATAACTCGAAAGATACAAAAATTTTGTTTATTTTTTTATTTCCTCTATACCTATGCCTTATGTCACTGTATTTAATATTATAGGAAAAAAACTGCCTGACTCAACGAATTTGTTAATTATACTTATACACTCAAGTCACATAATAGGGACAATTTTAGGTGTTGCTCCCTTAAACTCAGGTAATCCTCAGATTAAAATAAGCAGGACCTAAGAACTATTTCGGTATAAGAGTTTCAGACTATATTTCTGCACAATATATTCTTTCGGTGCACTTTCTTAAATATCTTTGAAAATCTCATACTTCTCTCTTATTGATAAACGATTTTTCTTCTTTCGTTCACCTATTTCGTACTGTATACTATATGTAGTCCGTTTACTATAAAATAGATAATTAACAAGAGCAAAACAGCCTTAAAAGTTTTGCTTTGGTATGGAAAAAACCGATATTATATCTTTTTCACTTAGTTTGTTCTTATGAAGTGGTGGCTTGTTTCAATAAGTTTACTGAAGCGTATGAAGTTTTTACCACCTATTAAAAAATAGTACTTATTATGAAAAAATTTAATTTATTTGTAAAAATACTTACCCAACTAAAAGTTTGGAGGTTCAGAAAACATAAACCATGGAAGGAACTAGGAGATCCTTTCTGTGCAATCATCAATATCAATAGTAAACTTCTCCTATTTGCATAGCTTGATACTACCCAGTTACTATTGTAAACTGCCATAGACACACATTTGCTCTACATTGATTTCAGAATATTTTGAATAATAATCTTTAGAGTTATATATTTTCAATAATTCATTTTTAAATTCAATATATATACCCGTTTATCAATTTGATACCCATACCAACAATACAAAAAGATTTGGGAAAGGACACAGACAACGTATTGCACCAATGTAAAGTATTGAAACCAGTGTCCTGCAAATATATCTTCTTCCTAAAAAATGAAATAATGTTCATAAGTCTCTGTAATAAGTTTAGCAAGCACGGAGAAAAATGGATATTTACAGCAATATCTAAATGTTATGGCATTATATCTTTGTATCTGAATCAGCTAAATTTCCCAGATTAACCATCTATACTCTCTAAACCTGAATCATTGAAATAGTCACTGATTATATCAGTTTAAATATATCAACTGATGAATCAGTGCCCTGCTTTGATTTCACTGAGGAATCAGTGAATGCGTCACGTGAAGATAACTTTTGAATTCGCGAATTCAAAACTTTCATCTACACTTTACTGATTTATCGTCCCTTAAAAATAATAATAATTACGTAATTTCGTTTTAGTATTATTTAGCCTAAAATAATCGAGTTCATCGATCGTTAAAATATATTGCTGGTTTTATTACTCCCACCTGAAGCTTTCACTGATTCAATAAGTAAGTTCAATCTATTTCACTGATTCATCAGTCGAATGTCACTGATTCTCAGTGAAAGACTTATATCTGCTGCCATCAGTGAATAGCGTGAATAGTCACTGCGAATCAGTGGCCATTCACTTATTCAGGATTAGAGAGTAAGTATACACTGATTGCAATCGGAGTATATACGCTGATGAATCAGTGAACTTTTTCTGATACGCTGTTAAATTCAGTTGACTCATCAACGTATATACTCTGATTCAGATTTACAAAGTGCCATCAAATATTCACAAGGAGAAAAACAGTTCGAGAAACTTTACTTAACTTTTAGCAAAGTTGACACAAATGGACAAGTTGGAAATTATTTTATGTTATTGTAATGATTTGTGACACACAAAATGTTAAGGAATGCATCACAGTTCGTTAAACTTTAAAAATGTAGAGTAAAGTTTTAAAATGTACGTCACAAATTATTCCATTAATATATAATCCTGTGGAGAAGGAGATGTCGGACGTCTGTGTAGCTCAGTGGTTAGAGCAGTCGACCGGCAATCGAAAGACCTGGGTTCGAATCGCAGCGCAGTCGGAAGCGCCTTTTTTTCCACAGAAAGATTTCAAATTCTTTTCAAATTTGAATTTATTTGCATTATTGCGATATAAGAGCTTGAAATTGTCTACACGGAAAAAATAAGTACTGGGAAATTTACATGACAGAGTGCTCGACTTTCAGATACGTTCAAAAGTTACTTAAAACTAGAAGTACCGTTCTTGTACAATTAATTAGATGAATAATACTGGAAAAAGTATAAAACTTTCCAAAAGTATGTTCAGTAGAAAGTCCGTGAAAATTCTGAGTATGCAAAATGTATAATTTCTATGAATCATTTGAGAAAATAAAATTCAAAGATTGGATATTCTTACGAATTAATATGAAATTCTGAATATAGGCAGATAGAGCTCGCACAGCACTCGGGCATGAAAACTTCAAAGCCAGTCAATGAAATTTTTATGGACTATCAAAGGCAATAAGAAACAAAAATTATTTTCGCAAGCTGTCTTTTTTTTATATACTATTTTATTGATTTTTATTACAAATTATATTACCGCTGTTGAAATTAATATTACGCTGATAGGATTCGAACCTTAACTTTTACCTAACCTACATGTATAACGCAGTCTAACCTTATAAATTAAACCGCACGGCTACCGAAGCACTTGCGATACTTCTCAAAAAATGTTGGGTACATTTTATCCTTTGAAAATGCAGGGCCGTGTAAGAAATTGCTGAGCCTTGCTTCGCCATCACTTTTATATAAGGCTAACAAAAGTTTTTAGATAAAGAGACTTTTAATAAATTAATTACTGAATTCTAAAATATCATATATAAGAATTTCATAATTTCGGAAGTTTATGTCAATTTACAAAGTAATAAAAATTTTGCGTATCTAAAAAACTGACATTGACAACTGCGCATCGTACCACTAAAAATTTTACAAGACTTTCAAGCGCAGTCCAAGAATTTTTCTTTGATTTGTATAGCAGGTATTCATCTCTTCCTAATCAAATTATTCTATCCAAACTCTTTTAAAACGTGAAGCACTCTGTAGAAGAAGTATTATTTGCCTTCCTATAATTTTTTCAAAAACTATACAATAAAATTTGAAAGACTTTCATTCATTGACTGTGCTTTAATTAATCTAGGACATTCTTTCTTTTTTTCGATGAAGTTCTAAGCTTCTTTATAAAAAGTATATAGGATCTTCGGAAAAATTTGTCCTGTCCAAAAGTCGAGGACTGTCAAGTAAATTTCCCAGTACTTTTTTTTTCCGTGTACAAGGACACCTATCGACAACGTATCCTATCTGATATGCGACTTGTGATCCTCCAATAATGTAGGCAGTGACAAAAATTTCAAACTCAACTAATTAATTTGAAATCATTTAAAGCCGCAAGGCTGAGCCACTAGGCGATATAAGGAGATCTTCCTGTGGAAAAGGAGATGTCGGACGCCTGTTTAGCTCAGTGGTTAGAGCAGTCCACGCTCCACCTCACTATAGACTTAACTTTAACAAAACTGACTGGCAAAAATTCCAAGACCAATTAACCAGATTCCCCAATAGTCTCCCTGACAATAGTAACCTCTCCAACGACACGATTGACACCCATTTAGACACACTTAACCAAACGATAACCGAAGCCCTTCAGGCAAGTACCCCATTATACTTTTGGGCTTTTGGGCAACTATAGGCCAATTAGCCTCTTACCCAAGTAAAATATTTGAAATACTCTTAAATAAAGCTTTATTAAAATATTCTAATGACAACGATGTAGTGCCTGACGCTCAGTTTGGTTTCAGATTCAAGCATTCCGCAATACATGCAGTTAACAAATTTACGTCTGATGTCTCTTGGGCCTTGAATGATAAACAATTCACGGGAGCCTGCTTGATTGATTTGGAAAAAGCATTTGATACAGTCTAGCTAGATGGGCTATTCTTTAGACTCATTAAAAAGGGATTTCCATCTCATCTTATAAGAATGTTGTGGACAACCTTACATGGGAAAAAAATATTCATATTCGATAACGAAAATAAATCAGAAATCACTTTTGAACTTAAAGAGGGTCTCCAATAATGAGCAGTGAATTCCCCCCTGCTTTTTAATATTTATAAATATTTGCGACCTATTACGAATGTACGGTATTAACACCAAACCAAATATAAAAGGAATAGCCTTTGCTGACGACATCATCATTTATCTCAATCACAGGTGCCTCCACCAAATCCAATTAACGTTACAGGAGATATTCAGAAATGTACATTTTTACATTGAAACATGGAGGTTGATATATAAAAACCACACAAGCGAAACGATTCTATTTAGACCTATAGAATAAACGATTTGCACAAAAAATATCGGAAGGTATGGAGGGACTTCAATATAAAACCCATTCCGAATAAAGACCTTCAATTAGAGCATAACAACACTGTGAAATATCTTGGAATCCACTTAAACGAACTATTAAAATATAACAACCACATTAATATTGCTATAAATAGAGCAAAAAAAGCTTACTTCAATGCGAAAAGTCTGTTTCACTCTGCACATTTAAACCACAAAGTTAAGGTTGTCTGTTACATGCTCCTAGTCAGACCAATTCTTACATACGGATGCTAAATCTGGTAATGGATCTATAACTTAATTCGTGCGGTTTTTTTTCAAAATTTGAACGTTTATTTAAGAGAAACATGTGCAATCAAGCCAATTTTTGATACCCTGTTCTGATGTGAACCGTATTCCAGTGAGGGCGTTCTGCATCGACGGGACAAAATGGTAGTCAGATGGGGCAAGGTCTGGGTTATAAGGCAGGTGGGGTAAAACTTCCCATCCACTGTTTTCCAAATAGTTCTTAACCGGAATAGCAACATGGGGCCGAGCGTTGTCATGATGCGAAATTATTGCCTCGTGTCTGGTCGCATATTCCGGGCGTTTTTCGGCTATTGATCTCTTCAAACGGATTAATTGTGTTTGGTAGTGTTCTCCATTGAAGGTTTCACCCGGTTTTAGCAGCTCATAATACAGCACACCCTTCTGATCCCACCAAATACAGAGCATTACCTTCGCGCCATGGATATTCGGCTTTGCCGTTGATTTGGCTGGTTGGTCGGGTTTCACATATCATTTTTTGAGCTTGGGGTTGTCGTAATGGATCCATTTTTCATCACCAGTAACAATCCCATGCAAAAATGACTTCTTATTGTGGCGTTCCAGCAGCATTTCGGACATGCAAAACCGCCTTTCAACGTCTCTCGGCTTGAGTTCATGTGAAACCCAATTTCCTTGCTTTTGAATGTATCCGGCTGCTTTTAAACGTTTTGAAATGGCTGCTTGAGTGACTCCCAAAGATTCTGCGAAATCTTCTTGTGTTTGGCAACAATCTTCATCCAGTAATGCTTCCAGTTCTTCATCTTCAAACTTTTTTGGCTGCCCAGGACGTTCTTCGTTTTCCAAGCCAAAATCACCACTTTTAAATCGTGCAAACCACTTTTGGCACGTTCGCTCAGCTAGAGCATGTTCACCATAAACTTCCACCAAAATACGATGACTTTCGGGAGAATTTTTCTTCATATTAAAGTAATGAAGAAGAACTCCCCGCAAAAACACTTTTTCAGGCACAAAGTTCAACATATTTGAGTAAATAAAAATTATTGTTGTTTACGCTTCAAATGAATGACATATACTGAAAAAGATGTACAATGACAGTAGCTTTCCAACGCATGTTCGGAATATTGGAACGATGGAATAATCATCAAGTTACGCCATCTCTTAGCAAACCGCACGAATTAAGTTATAGATCCAATTCAATATATCCCCTTCGACGATGGAAAAACTTAGAATATTTGAAAGAAATTGTCTTCGCGCTTGTCTAAAAATGTATAAAACTCCTGAATCAAATTACGAAAGACACTATTCAGACAAAAAATTGTATGACAAGGCCAATATACCGCGCATTGACAATTTTATACTAAAACTTAACAGAGACCACATAGCAAGTGCTTCAATGAATAAGGAGAATCCACTTATATTTAGTGCATTTTACCACAATCCTAATTACTATGCAAAATCACTAAAAACTGGTTATATTCCCTTAGAAGCCTTTACGTATATTGACAGCGAAGGGTTCATTCAAGATAACAATAATGTGCCTATAATATACTATGTACACCGACATGCTTTCAATGGCAAAATCCTTTATGAACTAAATCAAAATTGCCTAAACTACGACGATATAAGATTCTCCATCTCCTCGCCCAACAGAAACATAAAAGATAAACATAGAAAAAACTTTAAAAGATATTGGTGGCTCGCTGATAATCAATAAGCCTGTATTAACTAAATCTGACTAAATTAACGACAAATTCGTAACTAGTTTTTTTCTGAATCGCACATGCGGCATGTTTTTCTAGTTCTTATAAATATTGAGATAGAAGGTACCTTTGAAGACCCATTCACAAAACAAGCTACATTGCCCACTTGTATTCTAATATCTGTAATCAACGTTTCTGCGAGTGCCCGCTACGGGCCGTATAGAACAAACTATATTCTGTAAACCGTTAAGCGTGCTTTCATACCAATGTTTTTCCATGCTAAAACTGTAAATAAATGTTATATAAACATGATCAATAAACACTGTTCCAAAAAAAAAAAAAATTAGACCAGTCGACCGGCAATTGAAAGACCTGGGCTCGAATCCCAGCGCAGTCGAAAGCGTCTCTTATTCGACAGAAAAATTTCAAAATCTTTAAAAATTTAAATTTATTTGCATTATTGCGATATGAGAGTTTATAATTGTCTACAAGGACACCTGTCGACAACGTATCCTATCTGATATGCGACTAGTGATCCTCCGATAATGTAGGCAGTGACAAAAATTTCAAACTCAACTAATTAATATTAAATAATATTCATAATCTGGACTTGCATTGACCCATAATTAATAATTGAAGATTTATGTTGATAGTTGGCTTCAGGGTCCATGGTTAATAAAAACTCAAAGTTTAACATAATCAAAAGTTTCGGCTCTGATTGGAGCCCTCATCAGTGATTTATTTTGGATCTAAAAAATACATAAAACAATTTCACTAACTAAGAGCTTTTTTGATGGGGAATTTGATTATTTACGTCTTTTTTTATGCATCGACAAAAACTCGGAATTGCTTCTGAATAAAATACTTTGAGAAAGAATATTTTGTTTGAATAAATTGAAAATTTGGCTTAAACATGTAGGTGTAACAAATTTTTAAATCCGTGTACAAAATTATTAGTCGAAGTTTCTTTGGTATAAAGTAGAGTTTGGAAAGTGTTAACATTTTTTGTGGCATACAGTAAGTTTACAAACAAGCTGAGTTGAGAAAACTGGTAAATTGCGTAGCATCATATTGAAGACTGTAAAAATTGTAAATTTAAAAAAAAATTAAGTTGGATGCTGCCAATGTACATGAAGTGTATCGAAAATTACATATAATTTTACACATAAGGTTTTTTTTATTGCAGGCTAAGTATAAAATATTATCCAAACCCGAATTAGTGGGCAGTGGGTCACTGAATTGAACAGTAAAGGTTTTTTACCGATATAATATACATTAGATAGGAAAAAGTTTTTATACAAACATAAAAAGCGTAAAGAGGAAGTATTCTAAGGTAAATTCAATCGTAATTTTATCGTAATTTTAACACAATTTTTTGAGATTTGGTTTTTTTTGGTATACAGTAAGGTTTAGAAAAAAAATGAACTGATTAGAAAATTTTTTTAAAAAGCGTAGCAACATGCAACACATATGGTCGATTGTTACGAATGTACATAAAATGTATGCTCGAAGGTTGAATAAACCCGAGCCGAACTATTCATTCTCTATTGTTTCTCGTGGTATGCGTTTCTTTATCTATTGATTCTCTTGGTACGCTTTTCATTCTCTATTGATTCTCTTGGTACGCGTTTCATTCACTATTGATTCTCTTGGTACGCTTTACATTCTCTTTTGCTTCTCGCGCTGCTCTCTTGGTTCTCTTTCTACTGAATAGAATATTTATACAAATTTGATTTTTAGTTTTTTCATTCGATCATACTTTTTTAGGTAATTTAAAAGAGCAAATTAACATAAAGAAAAAAATTATATAAAAGTTTATTTATCTCGTTGCTATAGAAATTAAAGTATCTCAAATTATCAACCAAGCAAAAGACGAATCAGAAGTCAATTAAAGCAATTATCTGTTATCACTAGCATTATAATTACAAATTACAATATATACAATAGTAACAATCATTTTTCTATTTTTAAAATTATCTTCGCTGCTACTCTTTAAGATTCTCCAAGGTGCAGAAACGGAAATATCTGCAGGAGAAGAGCACCAACAGAGGATCAAAATTACATTGATTTTAACGGCTAATACACCTCTTTTGATTCTCCAAAGTCCTTGAAAATTGAGCATGTTGTAATATCAATAGAGAATCAATAGTTCAACTCGGGAAGTTTCTCAAACTATTTTTCTCCGTGGATCGTGTGCATTATTTCGTTATTAAAATTGTATTTTTTATCATTTTTTAACAAAATAAATTTTCAATATTTGTGTTTGTGATGTGATTTTTTGAATAAAATAAATTTAAATCATGCAAGAAAATAAAAATGGTTCAAGAATGGTAATTCTATTTCCAAAAACAACAATGTCTCAGCTAAAAACTCTTGATCTACTTTATCTAGTTTTCAATATCCATTTTCCTCCATGAGTGAATATTTTTTACTTTTTATCTGAACCTGTGCTATTTGAAAAATTATAGTACAAAGAATTAAAAGGCTGCACACAAAGAATGGGAAAACCACAATCATGAAGAAAGACTCGATCTGTTTAACAAGATTCAAAATCCGAACATGATGTTCAATACACTCTTTTATGGTTTCTGAAGAAATAGCTTTTTCATCCAGGCTGGAATTTTCTATTCTATATGCGCACAATTCAAATTGCCCGATAGTTAGAAGCATAAATCCGTAGACAGTTGTATCCAAAGTAATATTTATAAGAATTGAGAATGAATTCAATACTGATTGAAAAATATAAGTGATGACAAATATAGTTGGTTCGGAAACATCGTATGGGGAATATAAATCAAAGGGAAGTTGAATGCCGTCTTTCCATTTTATTAAAGGGGTTAAAGCTATTGAAATACCACATAGTTGAAGAATTCCCGTAGTATACACAAAAATTTGTTGAGATTTCTTGAAATATTTATTCAATATCGCAGTTTCCTGGGGTGATTTTGACTTAAAGGAGTTGTCTTTAAAATTACTCAAAATTTCACGCATATCATTTTCTTTTAAAAGGAAATTCATTACCTTGCTGGTAAATACTGCGTATGTTACAGAAGGATAAATTTCAACAAAATTTTCGAGACTTTCACATGTGAGGAAAAATTGTGTCACTTCTGCCAAAGTAAAATAATAAATCAATGATATCACTAATGTTTTATAAATTTTCCGTTTTAGAGGAAATTTTACCCTGTTTTCTTCCCAAAGACCACAATATGACAATGACGAAAATTGTCTTGGTAGAACATCCATTATAATATAATTCTACGTGTCTTGGAAAGCAAGGAAAGGTAGTGCTTCAATGTGCCTATTGTCATTTTATCGATATGTTTAGCCTATAATCAACTGTAGCTAATGATTTCATTCAAATGAAACATATAATTTGAGTCCGGTCGAGAAATGAACAGATGTGCATTCCCTTGCAGATGAATTTTTAATTGTAAAGCATAGACTTGATGACTTTTGTAATCTATAATTATATCAGTATTGTCTATACACTTTAGGCTACGTTTTGGAAAATGTCGTGCAATAATCCACAAGACATCATCCATATAAGTTATGCGTCTATAGATTATAAAGAAATCAGTAATAAAGAATACAGTAGGATAATTTATATTTAAAAATTTGTTTGGATGTCAGTAGTTTTCTATATGGCCGATATGGCTGGGCAGAAGAATTCTGAAACTTTTGAGATTGGATAGTGGTGTATTTATAATATTTTTGGGATCTCATGAGTCAAAAATAAATGATGTATCACTGTATTAGTTGCAACGTTGGAACCGACGCATTCGGAATTTCCAGTATGGATATCAAAAAGGTTAATGTCCAATTAAAAGTTTAATTTTTCTTTATGACCTATATACATATTATAAAAATTACTTGAATCAAAATTCCGTTCGTAGATTATCAAAGATATATACAAGGTGCGCCATCTAGACCTTCGGTATTTCAACATTGAATAACTCTGTTGTTTTTCAGCCGACTTTGACAAATGAGCACGATTCTGAAACGTCATTCAGTACCATTTTAACCATGAGTCAATACACACCGAAAGAACGCGCTGAAATCGTAGCGCTTTACATTGAAAACATGCAGCTCTTACAGCGCAAGTTCCCTGGACACGTTGTGTCGAAAAATGGCGATTTGGAGTGGCCTCCTCGTTCTCCGGATTTAACTGTACCTGACTTTTTTCATTGGGGTTATTTAAAAAGCAAAGTTTATGCCAGCAAACCAAAGACAATTGACGAACTTAAATGTAACATACGAGCCGAAATAGCTGCTATAACGCCCGAAATGCTGGCCAATGGTATGCTGAAAGCGCGAAAAAGAGCTGCTTTTTGTGTATCGAATGGAGATGGTCATTTAATCGACGTTGTGTTCTAAAACTGATTTGAAATAAATGGTAAAGTATATCCTAAACAAATCTTGCTCATTTGCCAAAATCAGCTGAAAAGTGTCATAGTTATTCAATGTTGAAATACCGAAGGTCTAAATGGCGCACCCTGTAGAGGATTTATTTTAAGAAGAATTTAGCTTGGAAAAATGTTATATACATATATTTTCTTAAAATAAACATTCTTCTTGAAAAAAATCCTTCTTGTTTGAGTTACTTTCAGCATTGAAAATAAATAAATAAATACTTTATTTTCTATTTTTTTAATTTAACCACTTTTATGTTAAGGTAGTTGTCGTGCCAAAAATCAGTCTCTGGAAAAAGAAGTTTTTCTATGATTTCAAGACTGGAAATTATATCATCAGCCGTGTTATATGTAAGGAAAGACACTCTTTTTAATGAAAAAATTTAAAAATTACGAAAAATAATTTTTTAATAATGTTTTTTGTAATAGGATTTTTCCTTAATATCGCTCATTACCAAGTTTTTGAAAATGATTGAAGTTTCTTAAATCATAGATTATTTTTTCGGGGAAAATATTCTCTACAACTTGACCATTTCCAATTTTCGAAAATAAATTCTTTAATGGCTGAAATCATTAAAAATCAATTTTCCAAAACAACATTTTTATATACAAATTGCTGAATTTGATAATAATTTATTCATTTTCGAAAATTAGAAATGGTCAAGTTGTAGAGAATATTTTCCCCGAAAAAATAAGCTATGATTTAAGAAACTTCAATCATTTTCAAAAAATTGGTAAAGAGCGATAGTAAGGAAAAATCCTATTACAAAAAACATTATTAAAAAATTATTTTTTGTAATTTTTAAATTTTTTCATTAAAAAGAGTGTCTTTCCTTACATATGACACGGCTGATGATATAATTTCCAGTCTTGAAATCATAGAAAAACTTCTTTTTCCAGAGAACTGATTTTTGGCACAACTACCTTAAGGGGGTACTATGGTAATAATGGCCTTTTTTTCAAGAATTTTATTTTTGCACAAATTTTTATTCTGTAGTTAGAATATTTTGTACGTTTTAGTACACGTTATGGAGAGTATAAAAAAATTTAGGTTGTTAATTTTTGTTAATATCCGGTGTTGATATAGGGGACCATAGGACGCCATGTTTAAAAGTGGTGCCCACGATTTCTCCATTGTGGATAATCTGAAACATACGAAACAAATTTTATTTTGAAGTACATATGAATGGCTATCTCATGACCCTTGACCAAAAAAATATCTTCATAAATAAACAAAAAGTGCAACTTTTCGTTTTTTTTCGCCTGTTTTTTGTAAATAATTGTGTCATAACGTTGTTAAATATTAACTTACAGTAATGGTCATGGGTCATTCCATAGCCAAGTGTTTTCTGAACATTTAAAAAAAAAAGTAGGCAAATTGGCCAAGTAGACGGGCCGGAATCGTGGGCACCAGTTCAAAAAACACAGTTTTGAGAAAAACGCAGTTAAAGATTTTGCAAAAAATCATCATCATAAGAATGGTGATAAAAATTATTTTTTCACAACTTGAATATCGCATTATATGTTTTTTGGGTCGCTAATCACGAATCTGCTATCAAATTTATAAAATTAATTTGTTTAAACAATTTTTGTAAATAAATTTTCTCAAGTATTGAAACATTTTTCAAGTTGCATATGCTTTATCCGCGCGCTCGACCCCTTGCGGCAAATCTCATTTTTTATCACTTTTCGATATCATCTGAAGTACAGGGAGGTTTATACATTATACTTTAGGGTTTAAAGTAACCGAAACTGCAAAAAAAAAATTTCGATTTTTTGAGAAAAGATTACCATAGTACCCCCTTAAGGACAAAAACGGAAGTTAGGAGTTGATCGTGTCAAGATTTCTAGTCCTTAAAAAAAGTTTATGTCGAAGTATCCTGCAGAAATATTCTTTACAACTTCTTCATCAGAGTTGAAATTGCAGCTTTAAAATATAAAAGTATAGTATTATCTAATATACTAGCATTACACTAGCAAAAAGGCTCTTCTATCAAAAGGTAAATAAGTGAAAATGTAAGTTGCAGAGAATTAAAGACAATTTATTTTGGTCTAGAATACAGAGGAAAAAATAAAGATGGCACCGACACTTTTATTTATAGGTAGAAAACTAAAAAAGGTGGACCCCCATTAATCTTGTTTTGTGAAAGATACGAAAATAATTAAAATTTTTAATAGTCTTAATTAACATTTCACATCTTTCCATTTCATCAGTACGACTTCATTTGAAAGTTCTTTAATTCGTCTGAGTTCAAATGTGCAGAAAAGAAGATTCACACGAATTCATTATCTTAAACAGAACTAAATTAATCAATATTAACTAATTCATAGTCAAATTTACTTAACTTTAATTTATTTTAATTCTTTTACATTCGTATTTTTACGAGTAGTAAATGATGACATATGTAAATGAAATATGAACTAGTAAAAAACTACCAATTTAAGTAGTGCGAAATAATTTACCCATTGCTTTAGCGAGCAATTCTACCAATAACTAGTAATTTTATGGTGATTTATAATCAAATTCTACTAATTCAGTGAGTAGTAATTCAGTTTTTACTAATTTATATGGTAATCAAATTAATTGGTAGGAAGCTATAGAGAGCAGATTTAAAGAATAGACTATAATTTTGAAGCCATTTATTGTATTTTACACAGTACGTAAACTCGTATTACGAAATTCTTCGGAAGGGTACCTGACATGCGTAGTTTTGTCAATGAACGTTAAATTATTAGGTGGACACATGCTAGGACAGCTATATCAAATCATTACTCTCAATACTCTCGTATAAACTTTAAGTTTCACATTATTCTAAAATTTGTTCGTATTTATACAGAAATTTGTACATTTTTTTTCATAATCACTTTTTCCATGTTTGATTTATTTCACTGCATTAGAATTCAACTGAACCTAAAAATAGTAAAAAGAAAAAATAAATAATCAAAAAAATAAAATAATATTGTGGAAAAGATTCAAATAAAATAATAGTGGGTGCTGAAGTGTAGCTATAAAAAGCAAAGTGTGCCTGTAATTTGCAATTCCATTTACGTATATTACTGTACCTGTCACTGATTGAGTGAGAAATGGTGCTTACGATTGTCGCATGGTTTGATATGTCACTTTAAGTTCGAGTTCCTGAGACACAGATTGCCCTACCGTTATTTCTTATCGCCTTTCTCGTATCATTTTTTCACAGAAAAGCCTGAATACTTGATTTTTTCACATGAAAAACTGATTCAATTTGATAAAAAACAATAATATTTGTTTTATTATCAATAAATCTTTGTGCGATGAGTATCATTAGATGGAATTTGATCTATAAAAGTTCAAACTGCTTAGAAAAATCGGTGTATTGATAATGATGGATGTTTTTATATACCTGTGTTATGACTTTATGATGTCGAGTATTTTTAAAATGAACTTAAAAATACGTAATTGCAGGCAATTTTTATTGTAACGTGTTGAAGATGCACTGGCTTTGAATGTAATATTTACGGTGCTAGATTTTTATATCGTAACGCTTGAAAAACGCCTATTTACTGTTATTTATAAGATTCGGTTCTATGCTGAAGGCAACGATGTAAAGAAACACGCGCGAAGAGTTCATAAAGTCGTTTTTCAGTAAGATAACTTCTCCCTCTTCCTTAATCACAATTTTCCTGCAGTTTCGGATTTCTGCACTTGCGGAATTCCCGCGCAGGCATTTTTGAATTCCGAAAGATCTTTGCTCCCTTATTTGTTTCGTTAGGAGTTTTTCTTAGTTTTATGAATGAAAAGTTGTTATTCTTATATATATAACATTTTATAGGGCCGTGTCATAAAATTAAAATATTTATTGATCTTGGGCTTACTCAATATATAAATCGAGCACTTTTTTTTATTTGTATTAGATAAATCATTTTTACAGTATTTTTGGTGATTTTAAATTGTTCAAGGATTTTTTGAAGTCAGATGTTTTACTCAAAGTGCAGGGTGTGTATAAATATTACAAGCACTTACTATTATAAATATAAATAATAATAATAATTAACACAAAGTGTTTTACATCTATATTTTCTATAAAATTTATAGACAAACATAATTTAGTTTTAGTTTAGAGTTTTTAAAGTTCATGCTGCTAGAATTTAATTGTTATTTTTGAAAACTTTTATGTGTTTATGTAAGGTTTTGGTATAATTGTATGCATATGTGTTTCACTTTTTTAATCTTTGTACATTACTAAAGTTTTCACCAAAATAGGGCCCATATGCGTAATATTTTAGCAATTTTTTGATATTTTAGAAATAAAGATCACTGATAAGGACTCCGATCAGAGTCGAAACGTTTGAAGGAAAAAAATGAAACTCTGAGTTACATTATTTCTGGACCCTAAAGCCAAATTAAAAACCAACCACTATTGATTTTAATAACACTCTTAAAAATCTTATTAATTTTAATAGATTTTAATATACAAGTGGTAAATTGAAATTTATAGATTTGTATATTATGAAAAATAAATATACATCTTTATATGAAATTTAATAACTTTTCAATCTTAAAATTCAAATAAAAGTTTGTATTTTTTAAGATGAAAATATTTTAAATTTAATATTTTTAATGAGAGGAGATACCGACAGTTATTCAAATTCCTCACACGCGTTATATATTCTATTTTTTTTAAATTCAGGGAGAGTTTTTACAGCATATGTGCAAGATTAACGATATAATTATCCGTTAGAGTATTTGCGATTGCACATGCACGGCGTTTTCGTCACGGGCCATAGCGGAGACTAGCAGCTCCGCGTGTCTGTTAATCTTCAAGTGCGAGTACTTTTTCGCACTTCAGATACACGCATCACCGTAGCCGTGACCAAAGTGTTGTATGAGAATTATTATAAAAAGAATCAAAGCCAAAAAGGCGTTTCTAATTAGGAAGCATCATCAATAATCTGAGCTTTGATTTAAAACATTCTAATGACTTTATTACTATAACCTTATGCTTGCTTAATATTCTAAATTCATTTTAATACTCAATGTACAAGGATAAAATTTAAGACAAGTAAAAACAAATTCAGTTTAATATTAATAATTTGTTTTATTTCTTAGCTGGGTTTACAAATATTGTATTATAAAAGGATTTAATTGACTCTATGTGATTTTATGAATCATCTAAAACCTCATGGTACATTAAATTTTTGCAATTAGATAAATCTGTATTTCATATTTTATAATAATTAATCGATCATAAAAAGAATCCTAGGATTGAGGAAATCCGAAATTCATTGAGTCTAGCACGTTACATAGTTTTCGTTAAGCCTCATTATTGCACTGTTATGCTTATAAGGTAATAGAACTTAAGATACCAATTATTAACCTCAGTTAAATTAATTATCTTGAGCACAAGGTATTACAGTACATATTGATGTTGGAGGCAATTATAAATTTAATTATTATATTATTAAAACCTTTGATTTAACTTTGAAAGTAAAATACACCGCGTGATGACACTTTCAGCGATGCTCTATTTTTTATAATAATTTAAATTCATAACGTCAAATGTTTTATTACACAGAAAATTTTTAACAATAAAATTATAGGTTCTTTGCATCATTAACCTTAAAATGGTGGATATTACAAATAATTATATTCTTAACGTCAATGTTTAGAAATTAAATAAATAAGCAATTGTAAATACATTTATTGATGATAAATTTTTATTAATTATTACATTTTCTTACAATGTATTGAGAGAGAAATTACTGCCAATAGTTTATTTTTTGATAAATTCCTCCATAAAGTAACTTTTCGTTTCTTCATTAGTCGGCACCAAAGATATCTTTTTTAGATTTGTCCACGACACTAGACAGAAAGAAAAATATTAGGTACAATAGTACAAAAAAATATATATTTTTTTGATATCGTATAAAATAGCTTACAACCAAAAAATGTGGGCACAGAATAAATATTTAGCAACTCCAAGATTTTGCTCATTAATAGTGCTATCCATTGTACAGTGTCGCATTATTCCAAGTCCCTTTTCCACCATTTTAGTTACTTCATTATTTTTCTCGCATGCATGGCTTATGTCATCATCATTGTCTGGGATGGGTTTATGTAACGCATTTTTTACTTTCTGTAATTCTTTATAAACAAGCTTTTCAGATTCTTTCCTGAATGTTTGTATTTCAGATTTCATAGAAGCTTGTTTTTGACAATTTTTCTTTATCTCAAACCATGTTGTTTGTGGATATATCCTCGACACTATTTCCGACAAGGGTCCTTCAGTACGTGGACGTTTAACAGCTGATAGATATCCAAATTTATCTAAAAATGCAATATTCTGTAATAAATATTAAAATCATAATTTGCAAACATATTACTTGAATCAAGTAAATTTTACTTGGTTGAAGTAAATTGCGGAATTAAATACAGACAAGCTAATTATGGTATTGGTTTAAGAAAATATTTTCTTGGTGCTGAATGATTGAAGCAAGAGTATATATTCTCGCTTTAAAAAAAGATCAGATTACATATTTTGTTTACTTGGTTTGAAATTGATAGCATAAAACATTTGTTTCAAATTCATATGTTCTTGTAATAAGTACTTTTTCTGATTCTATTATTTTCACAATATAAGAAAATTGTCGTTTTACATTAAGAAAATATTAGCTTCTCTCAAGTACAGTCGGCCAAGTAAATACATTTAATTGATTTAATGAACTTTTTTTCAGAGTAGAATTGTTGAAGATTCTTATGTCTAGGCAGACAAATGCACATACAACTTTACAATCATCTACAGATATATCTTTTCACTTTCCGCCTGTCAACGTGTCAATTACTACAAGGCTTAAGCTTTAACTTGAAACTTTAAAACCATCACGAACCTCTAATAAGAACTGATAATACGAGGTTTTATAGAGGTTTCAAATCACATTTTTACAAAATAAATATGTATTAAAGGTAGTTGTCACGCTAAAAATCCGCAGGAAAATAGTTTTTCTATGATTCTAAGACTTGAAATTATATTATCAGTCATGTCATATGAAAAAAGAACATTTTTTTTAATGAAAAATAGTTAAAACTTACAAAAAATAATGGTTTTAATAATGTTTTTTGCAATAGAATCCTCACTATCGCTTTTTACCAATTTTTCAAAAATGATTAGATTTTCATGAATCATGACTTATTTTTACAGGGAAAATATTTTTTTCAAGTTTTGTTTCTAATATTGAAAATAAGTGAAAATTCTTTAAATATAATTATTCAAAAAAATGTTTCTTTTTAAAAACAATTTTCAATGATTTTAGTTACTGAAAGCTTGATTTTTAAAATATGAAACAGTATAGTTGTAGAGAATATTTTCCCCGAAAAAATAGGCTGTAATTTATAAAAATAAAATAATTTTTAAAAAAATGGTAAGAACCGATAGTGAGGATTCTATTACAAATAAAATTACTGAAAGTACTATTTATCGTAAGTTTTGAATTTTTTTGATGAAAAATAATGTTTTTTCTTTCATAATATACAACCGATAATATCATTTCAAGTCGTAAAATCATAGAAAAACTTTTTTTTCAGAGATCTGATTTTTGGCACGACACTATCTTAAGCAGACAAAAATGCGTTACATACAGTAACGCTTATTAAAGCCTTCTTTTCAGTTTAAAGAATTTTTTTTCAGATAAAAAACAGGTTTCTGTTAAAAAGAGAAATTTATAATAACCAAACACAACTTTTAATTAATAAAAAGATATGTAAGTTCAGGTAGTTGATTTCATGTACTTACAAATAAATAATATTAAAGCAGCTACAATGAGTTTCATTTTCATATTCACCTTCTTTTGCAGAAACCATAAATTTCGTATAAAACTACAGACTATATAGCAACAAAACTGAATTTTTTTCAACACGAAGTAATGTCTGGTTTAAATGATTAGGTGTATGTATTGTCTAAACGGTAAAAAAGAGTAGGGTAAATGGGTCTAAGATAGATATGGATACATTGGCTTAATAGTTTGTATCAGTTTGTATGAAGCAGACTAACTTAAATCAAATAAGGAAGTGTGAATAAGACTATTCTACGTTTGTTTATTCTCGCTAAGACATTCAGGAAAAGAAACTGCAATTCATGAATAAGTCATCATAATGTATATCTAATTAGGAAAATTTTCATGCGCAGTATCTACATCAATAAAACTCAAGGTAGATTTTATAATTGTAGCAAGGAGGCTTTTATTGAAATAGATTGAAGATTTATATCGTTCTAATATGAATAGAGCAATTTTCAATGACTACGAATGCTTAATTGGGCAGTTTTCTAAATCCGTATGAAAAAACATTTCAAAGAAATTTATTTGAATACTGTTCAATACTTTCTGAAAGAACTGGCAACACGGGAAAAACATTAATTTTACTCATTATGTTATTCTGGCATCGGATCAGATTCTTTTTAATTGCACATTTAAATTATCATATAAAAAACCGTAAAAAGTAAGGCAAACGTTTCGGCCACATATGGGGGCCCTCTTCAGTGCCATAAATTAAAAGATTAATTCAGAATTTCATTTGAAGATTAAAATATAGGGGATTACTAAAATAAGGAAAGGTATAAAAATCAAAAACTTATCTCATAGCTTGCAAATCAAAATGAAGCAGTCCGGTATGCACAACACGTATTGAAGAAATATGCCAAATTCACTGTTTATGGAAAATTGGATGCAACGAACGAAACTTAGAATTTTGCAGAACGAACCGGCCGGAAAATTTATTTATTTCTTTTTTCCTTTTTTTATGAATGTGAATAGATAAATTTTTCAAACATGCTACATTACATTAATTTTACTCGTGTCGTTATTACCCTTCTTTTGCTTGGGCATTAAACTTCACACTCGCAAAATACATTTTATTTTCCCTAGTTGCACAATGTACTATTTCTATATTTAGCATTTATTAAATAAATATTAACAAAAATAAAGTTTCGATAATGAATGATTTTATGTCATTTTTATCACGATTTTATTTTATTTTCTACACCCAGAAAACAGTTTCTTTGATATACGGTCAAAGAAAGAATTTCTTTGAATTGAAGAAAGTTCTGTTGATTCAAAAATATTTTCTTTAATGTAAAAAAATCTATTTCTTTGGATCAAAGACATTTTTTTTAATTAAAAAAACTTTCTTTGATTCAAAGAAATCTTTTCTTTGACCGTATATCAAAGAAATGTTTCGTTGATTCATAGAAACTGTTTTCTCAGTGTAGCGATAGAATCTGAATATTTATATACTATATATTTATATTATATACGTATAATACTAATAATTTTTTGAATTTTATGTAAGATTTTAATTGTTTGCTTTTTCCTGTTAATTGCTTTTAAAAAAACGAAAAAATTTGCAGAAAATTTCAAAATTTCTTTGGACCAATTAAAAATACATCACATGAAAAAACTCTTCAAAACACTTTCATCAAATTTGAAGAAAAATCTGCAAATCTGCATTAACTTATTCCATACTCCATACTTTCTTCTCACTTTCATATACGTACAAAGGTATTTAAAACTTTTTCAGTGCTTAGTAGGAATCTGAGATTTTCTTTAAAAATAATATATAATTCGAGGAAAACTACGACTTTTATCATGCGGTTAAGAAGTCTTTACCAGATTTTTGCTATCTTTTTTCTCCGTGCAGAAGCAATTCAGTGCCCTTAGCGGTACTTTCTATTGCCAGCAACCTTCTTAGTTGTAAGTTATTTTTCTCTTATACGTCTGAAAGCCTGCAAGGTAATAACGATAACAAAACAAACTTTGACAAATAAATGCAGTAACACTCACGAAAAATTGCAGAACGTTTCGTAACGATTCCATAATATATGTTTTCTCGGAAAAATCTACAACACTTTTGGACTTATTTATCCTACTTTTCATTTTTTCGAAAAACCAATAGATTTTTTTAGATTTATAACTGGGGCTGGGATATGTCGTTCTCATATTTTCTTTAAAAGTCTCCAATCAATTTATGGGGATCTATTATTTTTTCGGATAAATGAATACCTACCCACTTTTGCAAACGGCACGAAAGTGGTTACTTTTTCTAAACAATATATAACCCTTTTTAAACTATTATTATAAGTTTTTTGAACTATTGTATTGGTTTAAGAGTTGTGCATTTCTTTGATCAAATGTGAAAGTTTTCCCATTAAATGAAAATAATTGTTTTAGGAAAAAAAAAAAAATAATTGCTTGTATTCTTGCTTGCTTGAATTCGTGCTTTATATTTAAATTTTAGAAATAAATCATAGAATTCGTAAAGTTTGAAATCTATAGTAATTAGTGAATTTGAAGTTTGAAAACTTTTATACATCAAAGTCATCTAATTATTCTAAATTTCATTCATACATTTTCTATATACATCAGAGTGTTTCAAATTTTACTTAAAATTTTCTTAAATTTCTTGAAAAGTTTAGGAATGAAAAATTATTGAATAATTTTAAAATTGAATGCTTGGAAAAAAGAAAAAATATATTTTGGTAAATTATAAAACATTAAAAAGGCATTAATAGTTTACTACGAATTCATAGTCAATTTCTGAGTATGCTTTGAAATGAGGACTCGAAAAAATGAAGATGAAATTCATAACTTAAAGGTGACCCCTATCAGATTATGTCCAAGTTGTCACAAAAACCTTTTAACCCAAATGCAGATACACTAAAACCTGAATTGACCATATCTGTATCATTAATGGCGAAAGATTTCGAATCGAGGATATGAACGATGTTTTATGCTAAGTATTCAATCATCACGCAAATCACGAAACCAGGCACTTAATAATGGACATGGTTGAGGATGGTTCTGTGCCAGCCACTGAGGACAATAATGTGTACCTGGTCTTCGGCGTCTTTGCTAATAAGTGTTACCTTTAAAAGCAATCGCTACCAAACTCTTAGCTTCAGTTCTTCTTCAAAAATCACTCGGAAATGAGTCTCATAAAAGAAAATTTACACCCTCTTACTTCAAGAAGTAATACCATTTTTTGCTTGCAGGTAAATTATAAATGTCTATTATTATAAAAATTTTAAAACTATAAATAAAATTATTCGTACTACGCACTATTTTTCGAAATTTATTCGTATAAAATAAAACTAAAACTTTGTTTAAGATTTCAATCTGATAATTTAATTGAATCTATTTGTTTTAAAATATACATAATAAAATAGTGTCAATTTCGAATAATTTTAATGCATAAGTAATCAAATAAAATTGAGAATAACTGATTGTGAATGAAATCGAAATCCTAGTTTTCAGAAATATTTCTACTCATTATTATTTCTCCTGTTGGCTTCGGGGGAGGGTTGAATGCCTTTATTCCCCCTTATATCCGGTCTCTGCAAGATCCTGTTCTTATTAATTTCCCTAAGAGGATCAATTTTACACGAACCACGGCTCAGAGATTTTACCTTCCACCGGAAGTCCCGAGCATTCTTTTACCGGAAGTCATCGATAACCGATTGAGAAGTTCCTCGTGGATTAACTATGATAAACTAGTTCAACCGGATTTAGGGTTGCAAATACCACTCAAAAATAGCCCAAAAGACAATTTTTATAATTCTCAACCAAGTTACACCGAAACAAAACAAAACTCAAACTTGAATTCTCAAGAATTTGATTCTGTTCCTCTGACAGTTAACGAGATGTCTTGCAGAAATTCTGGCGATAAATTTTACTTTAAGTAATATTTTATTTTTATTAATTTTCATTGCAATTAATTTAAATCTATGATTTATTCAATTGATTTTCTTTAATTTAGAGCGTCTCTGACGCCTTTAAGAAATACAGGTGCCCCAATCATAGAAAACGCTGGAGGTGATAACTGTCAAATTGAGAAACTGAAGGATGAGTACAAAATTGATTTTAATCATGATCAATTTTGGAATTGTGGGGTCGTTGACTGCTCTACTGAATCAGGAAAAAATTATTGTCTGAGTCTACGATTTCCAATAATCTCAGGTCTCAAATTGAAGGAAGATTTCAAAATTACTTTGCAATGCAGAAGTCAAGAGAAAACTGTTTCCCAAGTGAAGAAAATCAGCTTAAATACTTTAGACACGTAAGAATTATGCTGCTATGCAAAAGTCGCCGGGAACTCTTTTTTAGCCATTCACATAAAAGCTTCTAATTTATAAAATACCTAACAATTAATTTTTTCCTTAAAATAACATGGAAGGTAACAAAATTCTGCATTTAATGACCCCAAAACGAAATGTTTTAGTCCACTATTTACAAAGATATTGCCGAAAAAGAAAAAATTCAAAGCTTTATAGCAATTTGAATAATTTTTGAAATAATGAATATTTTTTATCTTATTTTGACTCATTTTAAAATGAGATTTACGTAGAATGTCAGTAAATGTAACAAGTAAATTGTAACCATTTTTTCTTGAATGGAGCCAAAATCTGAGATCAGAACGAAAAAGTTGTAAAACTTCAAATTTGTCAAATTATTTATGAAAGAAATTTTGAAAATAATTTTATTGTATTCTTTAGTAATGTTTTTTTCATATTATTAATTTTGATAATTTCTAAAATCCATTTTTCAAGTATGAGAATCCTTTGTATTCTCACAACTTTATTTTTCTAAAATTTAACTTTAATGGTATCAAGAAAAAATCTATTAAAATATTTTTGATACGTTGCTAATAGTCTATGTAAATTTACCTTTTTAATAAATTGAGAAAAGTTTAAAAATGTTAATTGTTTCAAGAGTTGTTATAAATTCAAAAAAACTTTGGAATCTTGACTTTTTTGGCAATATCTTCGTTAATAATTGACAAAAACACTTCGTTTTGAGGTAATTGAATACAGAATTTTGTTACCTTCCATGTTATTCTAAGGAATAAATTAATTGTTAGGTATTTTGTAAATTAGAAACTTTTATATGAATGGTTAAAAACAAATGCCCGGCGACTTTTGCACTGCAGTGTGTGATTCTCAAATTGGACAAATACTTGAAGAAATATAATCATATTGTGTAGAAAAAGTACATTATATTTCAGTGTTTCTAATATTCATTTTCAGAACAGCAAGAATAGCACCAAGAGTTGCTGCAGGTGGCTACAAACATGATTTTCAGACAGATGTTGGACTTTATAGAAAAACTTATAGCTCCGAAAATATTTTTGATACAAGGATAGAATCTGGCGGGACTGTAATTCTAGGAGAAGAGATTTTACTTCGGGTTTTGATCAAAGAAGGAGATGGTAGTTTTTTGAGAAATTATAAAATATATGACAATAAGATAAAAAATTTGAAATTGCTAAATCTGATTCCCCGAATACAAATTTAATCCATAAAACAGTAAAAATGGTTTTGATTTTTGAACTAGGGGTCAAAAGCCCTAAGAATTTTATTTTTAGCCACATTTGAACATTTCTAGCGCAACAATGTGACATGCTGAAAACTTTAAGGCCATGGATCAACCAGATCACGTGACCAAATTCCTGTAAAAGTTCGTGTATGATAACTTTTTTCTTTTACAAAATATCTTCCTGAAAATTTGTAAAATACTACAGAACACGATAGAGAACGTCTGTCAACTTTGTATGAGTGAAAATTTTGCAAAAATTTTTACAGTTAACTGTAATTGTCGATAAGTTTTCGAATTTTTTTCAAAATTTTTACTAAAAAGAAGTTAACAGACGTGCTTTATTATCTTTTGTTACGTTTCCCAAATTATCAGAAAGATAAATTGTAAATTAAAAAAGTTATCTTACATGAATGAATAAATGTATAATTTAGTCACGTGGTCCGATTGATCCATGGCCTTAAAGAGTTTCAAATGAAGTTGAATATTAATAAAATGAATGTACTATATGTAATTAAATTCAACTGATAAATAAATTTTTCTGTGACAGGTTGGCAATATTCAAAAATAAACGACGTGACACTGCACTATACAGAAAGAAGACAACAAAAGAATATAATCAACAGTCTCTGGATTTTGGATGCAAATGGTTGTTTGAATCCCCAAGTGCGAGAAATATGTTCAAGTGAGCAATACAGGATCTCCCCTTTGGAAAGCTATTTGCTTTTTCAAGCCTTCATGTTTGAAAATATGAAAGAAAACGATGAAATGATTCTTAGCGTCAAGGTTACAGGATGTCTCGATGGGGCTGACTGCATTCTAAATTGCCCTGCAGGTCATATGAGAAGATCAAAAAGAAGTCTTGATAATAATCGCAATGAAACTGTAAAATGGCAGGATGATATTCAATTCAGAGTTGTTTTCCAAGAGAATATTGAAAATCGCCCAGTAGATTTGAATATAGTTATTCCATATGCTTTATCTGCATTCATTTTGGTAGCTGCTGGTTTTATAATTTATAAAGTTAAGGGTCTTAAGAGGCAAAGACTTTCTAGATATAATTTGAGCTAATTATTTCTTGAACCCCTCTGGTGAAAGTATCGGATTGAAACCAGAACTATTCCGAGCCATACCGAAATATTTCCGAGTCATTCGTAACGCATCCGAATAACGTTTTGTATCTCGTTTGATGAAAAAGAGCCAAAGATCAATTCGACTTAATCTGATTCAATCCGAATGAATCCGAACCAAGTTTTCAATCCGAAATAATCCGAATCAATCCGAGCTCGGATTAATCCAAACCGAACTTTCAATCCAATCAATCTGAATTAATCCGATTCTTACGACCTCGGATTCATTCGGATTGAAAATTCTGCTTGGATTAATCCGAGCTCTGATTAATTCCGATTATTTCAGATTGTAAACTTGGTTCGGATTCATTCGGATTGATGCCTCGGATTGATTTTTGGCTGTTTTTCATCAAACGAGATACAAAACGTTTTTCGGATGCGTTAGGAATGACTCGGAGTGGTCGGAAATAGATTCCAGAATGGCTCGGAATAGCTCTGATTCGCTCGGAATGAATTTCAATCCGATAGTTTCGCCAGGGACCTTTACGAAATGATCATGAGACCCAAAAAAACCCATATAAAATAAGTTTTCCGAAGTTTTGGATACTAGAAATAATATCTTATGTGCGAAAAAAATGTTAGTGGAAAAAATATTTATTATCTTCTAATCAACAAAAGCTTCTTCCTTGAGCCAAGAAAAATATTTGATTGACTAAGAGATAATACAATTTTTGTTCGTACGACCAGAAATTTTTCTTAGTATAAGCTGTATATAGATATATTTAAAAATGATTTCATATTAACTCGATGAAAAATTGTAAATAAATTGTATTCATTAGACTGATTTTTATTTATTTTTCCTTTTGGACGATCTTGCAGAAAGTTATTTAAGTGTTTGAAAGTGTTGGAAGATACCAACCATCCATCTCAAAGCAGACTTTCATACCTAACGCAAATACAGACATAGATACAAAAATTTTTCTGATGAAAGGATCGTTCCATAATTGCTTAGCTAGACAAGAAGAAGAACAGGCGCATAAATCTTCGAAATAGTTCATGCCTTTGTTCAAGAGATAGTCATCTACGATTTTCTGTTTTTCCTCTAGTTTCTTCCTCATCATCTCTTCTAAAATAGAAAAAAATATTAAAAATCATATTTCATTAGTCTTTTAATAGAAATTGACTTACAATCATAATAAAATCTGATTTTATCGAATTACCTTTCAATATTTCCAAGGAACACTCAGAAGAGCAAGGATTATGTTTAGATAGATCAAAATCATCTGTATCTGGTGTCTGTTCACTCTGAGATGAGAAGTAATCTTCATTATCTGAAGCATCAGAATTAGAATCAGAATCTTGTGAGTTTCCACTACTTCCTCTTCTTCCTGGTCGTTTATGACTTTTTAGCTCTGCAGTGTGACCTCTAGCATCTCTTGATGTAGCTTCAGAGGGTCCAGAATAAACATCACCATTTCTTCTATTTCTTCCTGGGCCTCTGGAATCTCCATCGCTACCTTCATCCTCAGAATTTCCATACTGAATTTTATTTCTTAAACCTCCTTCTTGACTTCTGTAAGATTTTTTTGAACGCCCACTTCTAGAGGAAGTTTCTGGATATTCAGAATCTACTCCTTTGCCTGCTCTTGTATGAGTTCGATCAAAGTCAAGTTTACCAGATTGACTTCTTTTAGACCCAGAATCTTGGAACCCACGTTCAGATTCAGTCCTGGATTTATGTCCTGTTTTAATTTACATGCTTTATGCCCGGCAGAAAAAATTCAATTTTTTGTCTTCTAATTAGAGAAAATAATATTGCATGTTTTTATGCGAATTGTAATTTTGACGAATTCTTGAAATATAAATTATTATTATTATATATTTTATACATTCATGACTTTTAATATCTTTAAATTTAAATTTTATGGTTTCAACTTTCATAATTTCGTGTTTTGATTCTTTTACAATATTGGGAAGGATCTAAGTTTCGGTCTTGATCGACATTAAAAGCTCAAATCTTTTCTAAAATTATTGAATAAAAGGTAGAAATATCACTGATTTTTTTTGTTTTCTATTATAGTAACTTGAGGATCTTATATAAATGCAAATTATGATATTCAGAAATTTTTTAAGTCATACCAGATGCTCTTTGGACTGGAATTGTACGCGTAGATCTTCCGTCATCATTTCTATCATCTGGATCGTATTCTGATCCAAGTGCTTTTTTTCGTTCTATATTTAAAAAAATATAATCGATAGTAATTTTCAAAATTGTTTTTCGAAAATAATATTACTTTTATATTGCTAATAACCAAATTGAAAATTTTAACTTACCAGCTGCTTGTTTCTTTAGATTACTTTTGACTTTCGGACAGGTTGTGGAACAACTTGGCATTTAGAAATTCTGTATTTCCAGGAAAAAAAATTATTCATTTAATATTTTGTTTTTAAATCCTTGATAAAAGGTAATTATAAATAAGGTCTCATTTTCCTGAATTTATGATCGCATGGATGCTTTAGCTGTCAAAATCATAAAAAAACAATGAAACAAAAACTAATAATTAAACTTCAAATCACGAGATATAACGTTTTTAAGTTCTTTGCGATTAACGAATTCTTCAATGTTTCATACAACTTTGTGTCAATTTCCTGACTTAAGTTATTCAAGTTCCACAGATAGGGCTCTCTGCGAGTGTAGTAATACGAAATCATCTAATTTGGAATTCAATGAGAGTGATGGCGTGGAACAGGGTACTGTTAAGTTGGAAGAGGCTAAACCTTCTTTATGGGAAAGAATTCTTCAGGAGTCTGAAGATAATATGAGTGCTTATAAGCAATGGTATGAAGAGAAACATTTCCAAGAAACTATACCAACTTTTCAGGATGAATCAATTGATTACTTGAACAAAGAAGTATTTCCTTTTTTATTGCCTGCTTTGAAAGATATGCTGATTCTAGCTCGTCAATGGAACGCCTTAAAGGCAAAAATATTTTAATGGAAACTTCAAATAAAAGACTTATTTTTTTTGTGTCTATATGAAAATACAAGAATCAATATAATTTTTAAAAATATTCTAAAAATACGATACATTAATTTTAGGTACAGAAATGTCGATTTAATGGATTAGATTTCCTTGCTGAAAAATTATGGAATGAAAACCCTCAACATCCAGATAGATGTACTAATTGGTTAGATGTATTCAATATACCGACATTTAAGTCCTACTTGAAACTTAAGTAAGATTCCATAACTATATTGCATTAAACACAGAAAATAGTAGAAATATAATAATAAATAAATAATACAGTCCAAGGCCAATATATCCAAAATCTTGGATTTTGACAAAAGATGAAGCAGCAATAATTATTCAAAAATATATTAGAGGTTGGCTTGTGAGAAAATTTGACGATGTCCATGAAACGAAACATTTATGAGAGGCAAGTTCAATAGAAATTAGATTCTTTCTAATAAATATATAAACGTATCCTTGCATCACTTAACAAAATTATACAATCAGGGAAGTATATGGAAGAAAATTATTAATAAACAAAGTACAATGTATTTTCTACTTATGTTATACAGCAAAAACAGGTATAAAATTATTCTTTAATGTTCTTGTATAGACTTGGACTGGCTGGCGTTCCAAGGCCCATTTTTATTTCAAAGTCAGGAGTTTCTCCTTCTTCGGCCATCCTATGTAAATCAAGATTGTTTGTGAAATTAAAAGTAGCAGGAAGTCGAGGTTCTATGTCTGGTTTCCCTTCTGCTTTCATTTGACGTTTTATAATTTCCTTCATAAGGGGTGGAAATTCCATCGTTCTTGGAAGAATTTTTTTAGGTGGTGGTGTGTAAGATTGAGAATAGAGCTTTTCTTCTTCATCTTTTGGAATTAGTGCGTAATCAGATTTGTAAGATGATGAATCTAATTGTACAAAGTTTATAGCTTTTCTTCCTCGAAACGTCTTTTCTGTGAGAACCATAACCTTTCGCACTTCCTGAAATAAAAAATTATTTTGTTCAATGCCTACTTTCTCAATTCTTTAAAACTTTGTAAATCGATTGTTCCTTTATTTGAAGAACAATACTGTTACTTTGTAGTAGTTTGGTTAAATTATAATCGGTAGTTTTATTTCTATAAGTGATTTAAATAGATATATACTAGAGATAATCTAATTTATGTATTACTAACTTTGATTAAACTGGTTTTGAGCTTTATATTGGTCAAATTGATTGAATACTGAACTTGAGAAATAAAATAAAAATCCTGTTAAATTATTAATTTCCCAATAATAATTACATGATTTTTTTTTCAAAAATTAAACTTTTATACTTTTGAGGTTAGGTTCAAATGTATCACATACAATGAGAGACAATTAAATGACATGTTTTTTACTTACGTCAAATGGGTTTGCTGGATTTTTTGGAGAAGGTAATGCTTCGACTTTCAAAATTTTGTGGTACGTAGGTTCGGAATATCGCTGTGCAAACCTATTGCGAATAATTGCTCTGCCAACTCCGAAATTCTTTAGATTTCCTACTATTTCCCATAAAGTCTTACCTTTGAAGTCGGTCGTGCGACCAATATATTTTACGGGCATTTTCTATGTACTAAGTTTAAACAGATAATCTATATTTAAATTAAAGTGTATCTAATAATATTATTAGCGTTCATAGGATCAGTAGATTTGTAGTGATTTGTAGGATCAGTAACAGATTTGTTTTGACTCTTGAAGGTTAGAGAAACATGTTGTCTGCTAGAGTCGGAAACAAAATCGATCATCAGATGGCACTGGCAAGCGCAATTATTAATAAGCAAATTTTGAATCATATGAATGAAACAAGGGTAAAAAATTGTTTCCTATTTAAAAATTGTGTTTTAAATAAATTTTGACAATTAAATAATCTGTTAAAGATTTACAAATCATTAAATGAATGAAAGTGACGATTGCCCCAGTATTACAGTTTCAAGTATTGCTTACGTGCTTAACGGAAAGTTATCATCCAGGGGCTTTCACGATGAAGAACAAATGATTTTGAATTATAACAATACGTGCAAGGCTTTAAATGCATTTGACAGTAAATTGAAGTAAATAATTGATATTTTCTACATTATAATTTATTTTATTTAACATACAATGGAATATTTTAGCATGAATGTATTATAAAATAAACACCAAAAATATCTTTTAAAATAAATTTATTTGTTCTCATATTCAAAATGAATTGCAAAGAAAATGCATTACTCAACGCTCCGGATTGCTAAGTATCCGAATTTTATAAAATAAGCTATATCTAGTCTAAATAAAATATTGTATAATTAAAATTAAAATTAAATATTCAGCGATTGACAAATGGAGTTGTTGGTGACTATTTACATACGCAATAATTTAATCGCTTTAAATAACGTAACCATAATTCTTATGTAGATTTTACAGTATCTAATTTTGATATACTGTACCATTTCATCAGTATCACAATCTAATATCTTATTGTCTTTTGAAAAAAATTAGATATTGCTATGTTTTGTCATACATTGTTGTATGATAGCAAATAGTAAACAAAATGAAATTTCCATAATAATATTCAAACACTAGGAACATATTATATCTAAATCAGAAAACTAATTATTTAATAATAATTTTCTGATTTTTTTTCTGTATAAATATTTTGTATTGAGAGACTGATAGTATTAAATCAATTGGAAATTGGGTGGACAACTTTTTCTAATATTGGTTAACGACTTGGTTGATCCAGTCAAGATAATAAGAAACTCGAGAGTAAACTCCCGGAACCCCAGCTTTACCACAACCGATTCCCCAGGAAACGACACCAGCAAGTTGCCATTTTCCATTTCGTTCGCAGACCATCGGACCACCACCATCACCTTTACAAGCATCTTTTCCTTCTTCACCACCCGCACAGATGAATCCTGGGTGAAGATTGAAACTTGGTCCTAATCTGGTCCTTCTCATTTGCTGTTCACAAACAGGGTTACTGACGACTGGAATATCCACTTCCTTCAGAATGTTTTGATATTTGCCAAAGTCACCAAAAGCGTCTTTGCCCCATCCAGTTGTCCAGCATCTGAAAATTAATCAGTACAAAATTAGTTTTTCATATTATGTCTTCTCAAGAAATTATGAATTTAAAATAGTATTTCGTATTTCGTATTTATTGTACAAACCTAGTGCCAGTGAAGTCTTCAAATTTCTCTGGAAGGCAAGCTGGACTGATATGAGGATTTTTATCAAAATTGACATCATGATCAAGTTTCAAAATTGCGAGATCGTTGTATAAGGTTCCAGCATAAAATTCGGGATGGACATAGACACTGACAACATCTCTTTCTATGTAAGGGAAGAATTCGACATCGTGGTTTACATCCCATTCACCAAGACGAGCTCGAAGGTCTCGACCTGCATGGGTTTTGACGCAATGAGCTGCAGTCAGGATGTGACGAGGAGAAATTAGAGTACCTCCACAAGCATAGACACTTTCTGATGGGTCCTTTTTCAAGATAGCTACTTGCCAAGGATATTCGCCTAAATGAAAAAAATGTATTTCATTTAGAAATCAAATATTTCAAACTGAATGCGACAATAAGAGACAAGGATAAAAAATGACGGAAATTTTCTTACCGAACTCTGAGTCTCCATCAACATAAACAGGATTCTTAATGCGACCATTAATTCCTTGACTGTTTCTCACTCCACACTGACCAGGTCTTCCAGGACGACCAATAATATTGGCTTTACGACAGCACACATGATGAGGTCCACATACAGGTGGTCTTCCAAATTGCCTCTATATTTCAGAAATAAAGAATAATAATTACATTTCCAATTAGAGAATTATTCCAAAATCACCAAACCCGAAATTGAAAATTACTTTACTATTCTAGACACTAAAAGTAATCAAAAAAGTATCACTTGAAGAATCTTAATTCAAATTTTTAACTAGTGAAACAATTACAACCCCTAAAATAATCTTAAATTATAAAAAAGAGTTCATTCATCGTCTGAAAAAAGAAGCAGCAAGCATCGGTCAGTTTCTCGAAAAGAGAAAGATGGTCAGTACAATGCGGTTAAATGCGGTAAAAGTATATGTAAATGTGGTAGTAAACAAGTTAGGTAGTCGAGTGAAGCTGTAATCTAAGAGATACTTCTTTATTTCTAGTTTTGTGAAAATGGTCATGGTTCGTAGTCCAGTAGTTCACAGTTTGTCCAGGATCAACTCTGATGAAAACCTTCCTTGAACATTCTTACCTCCTCAACATCTCGTTTTCTTCTGGATGGAAAAGCAATTTTTCCACTTGGAACATCACCTGCTTTTGCTCGATCATCATGTTCTCTTTGCTGATTATTATTTACTATTTGAGGGTTTAAATCCTTATTACTTCCAGCAGAATTATTAATTCGAGCATTTCTATAATAATCATCAGTGTAGTCTCCATAGTCTCCAAAATTATCATCATCACCATAATCTTTCTCATCTCTGTAGTATTCTGGATACCCATAGCCTCCATGATAGGCAGGTCTGGAAGGTTTCTGATGATGATAATGATGATGATTATGGTAATGATTGTATCCTGGTTTTTCGTAATGAACAGGTCCATAATTGGGATAGTGTGGCTGGGAAGAATAAAAGTGAGGTTTCTCATAGATAGGTTCTTCATATATAGGCGGTCTAGCTGGATAATACTGTGGAGCATAATTTCCATTGAATCCTCCTAGTAAAGTCTGCTTCTTGTGTGCCAAGATGTTGCTAAACTTGTGGACCAATCCCTGGTTAGGAGTCACGTGAAGATTTACAAATGGTTTGATCACCTTGTCTCCATAGTCATCTTTTGTCACTTGAACAGATACTAAAGGGTTTACTGAAACTAAACCCAGGTTGATCCCCTGACTTCCAGCACCATATCCAGGATAGGGATTTACCAGAGATGGTCCACCATACGAATTGATCGGATAGGAGCCTTCACCAGACTGTGGAAGGCCAAAACTCACGCCCCAGGTTGGCTTCAGATTCAACTTGGAAGTGTCCAGATTTCCAGCTATCAAGCGCTGCAAAGAGAGCCAAAGAGAGCCACATCGTAAAGATTGAGAGGTCCATAGGTTTCTGGGTTAACACTCTGGTTAGAAAATTTCAGAACTCAACATGCTAAAACTACTACACCGATAAATCAAAAAGATTCTTTTCTTGAAATAACATTAATTTTATGTTACTTTATAACGTGAATATAACAGAGACTGTTTATTAAAAACTATTACAATGAAACCCGGACCTCCTCTAACTCAGTGACTCTATAGGCCCTCATAGTCGATGGTCTCTTCGAGTCTCGTGAGTCATTTAATGTGTTGTGATATTGTGTTAATTAAAAGATTGTTAGATTATGATCAATCAAATTGAGATAAGTGTTAGTAGTTTAGAGAGAAACCCAATGTTATAACACGATTTTTTTAAATTCTAGTATCAAAATAAATACTTACACCCTCAGCTTCAGGCTTCTTATCATTAGAAGCATCAACGTGCTGTGCATCCCTTTTGGTCCTTTCTTTGTTCTCTTCATTGTTTTTTTTGTCAACCGAATCTTCTTTCTTATTCTCATTCTTTGTTTCTTTAGTTAAATCAGTTTCGACGGCTTCTTTTGTTACGCGAACAATACTCATGGTGCCATTTCCATCAGTGACAACAGCGCTTTCAGCCTCAATGTCCTTCCCAAGGTTGCGAGGGTCAATAGCAAGGTAGAGGTCATCTTTACGTCCAGCTTGATTAAGAGTCGTGCACTGATCGTAAGGAACACAAACGCAGTCATCGTAATTGTTGGATCCAATTGCATTACCGAAACCGTTACTTGATCCAAAGTTGTTTGTTCCAAAATTGCTTGATCCGAAGTTGTTGGACCCGAAGTTGTTGGATCCGAAGTTATTGTTTGATTCTAATCCATTTGATCCCAAACCATTTGAACCGAATCCATTACTGGAACCAAAACTGTTGCTAGATCCAATATTATTGCTAGACCCAAATCCATTATTGATTCCGAATCCGGAGTTCAGTTGCTTGCCAGTTTCAGGATTCTTTTGGCCATTGAAGAACGGGCCTGTTTGGGGTTTTTCGTAGGCTGGGTACTTATCAGCATAATTATTTATGGAAGATCCCTGAATTTTATTTCCAGAAGAAGGTCCTTTGGTGTTAAAAGCTTTCTTATAATCTTCAAATTCATTGAAAGTGTTTCCATAAGTCCCACCATTTCCGTAACCATAACCAGCACCACTAGTGGCCCCAGCAGTTCCTCCAAGAATAATTGGTGACTTATCACCAGCTCCTTCTCCATGAACGTAATGATGATGAACATGCTGTTGAACTCCTGAACCTTGAGCAACAACTACTTGCTTCTTCTCAATGTATTTGTCCTCGTACTCGGTTTCTCCATCGATACCAATTTCATAAACTGGTTTTGATCCATGGATATATCCTGGTTTTTTGTATCCTGGATATGGTCCATTGAAAGAAGGAGGAGGTCCACTGAAGGAAGGAGGTGGTCCATTGAAGGGAGGATGTGATCCATAACTAGGTCCCGAAAATGGCGGCCTGGAATAAACGGGACCAGAGGGTCCGGAACCAAAACCTGGAGGGAGAGGTACCGGTTTGGCTACACCGTATGGTCTTTTCACTGGAACGGCAGGAAGTGGACGGCCTACTGGCTTGATTGTTACCGGCTGAGCATATATTATGTCTTGTGGATGGATGTCACGGTGAGGTGAATAAAAAGGTCGCCTGCCTTCAGAATTATCACACTGAAACGTTATAAAAATTTTTTAGATGTCTTACTGAAAACGCCCCAAATGGTAGTCTTGCTTATTTTATGATTAGCTCATGTGGAAACTTACGTTCATGAGACCAAGAGAGCAGAGTTTGTCTCTAATATAGGATCGGGCAATTGTGTCGTTTCCTTGTTGAAGAGCATTTCTCACATTTGGATCAGAGTAGACTTCATCGTAACCATCCAGATTACGCCCCTGTCGGTTAGAGACCAGAATATCATCGATCACACTTTCCACCTGTCGAATTTCCAAGATTTTCCTCTTTAATTAGGTTTTAATTGACTTTTAATAACTTTTGACAACATTGAAACTTTTCTTTTTAGGATGTGACGATATTCAGAAAGGTTCAATAAAAATGTTTCTGTAATAACTTTAACCAGGAAAGTTGAAAAGAAGGAAAATATAATTTGTTGTAATTACTTAAAACTCTTACCGATTGTTCAGAGAGAAGATCTGAGGTCTGATCACTGACACTGGATCCAACTTCAAAAACTTGATGCTGTTCTTGTTCGACTTGTTGCTGTGGTACGGCATCAGAGGCAGAAAAACTAAGGGGATGGAAAGAATCTTCTTGTTTAGAAGAAGCTCCAGCTTGGTCCCCCTGCCAGGACCACTCCTGTTGATTGGAGGAAGCTGCAGAGGAGGACTGAGCAGATGATGAACTTTGGTAATTAACTTGGGTGGCTAGACCTTGGCCGACAAGGCCCACCAAGAAGATGAACCACATTTCCATCCTAAAAGTTGAACAATGTTCTAATAAATAATCAATTAATAATATGTGAACTTACACTATTTTCAAGTAATCATCTCCTATTATCTTTCATTGTTCTTGAAGGTATAAATTGAATTCAGTTTCTTTTCACACATTACGAAATGAAAGGCTTTCCCTCTTTATACTTTCTTCTCGTATTTTGATGTCTGATCTCATAATGTCGCAAAGTATTTAAGCCTGTGGAAGTTTTCTCTTTAGGATTTGTATTCCGAGAAATGGAGTTGAAAGTCACTTAACTTTTTAAATTATTTATTAAGAAAGAAAACTTGAAACATTTATTTTAAAGTTAGGGCGCGTCGGAAAATTGTTTATGAATTAATATTTTTCTCTGAAGATTTTGTTTGAAAGGTGAAAACTGTAATTTTTAAATTCAAAGTGTGCAATTGTTAGAAAGCTGTCCATAATCCTTCTTGCGAATACGTCTTTCAACTTCTTGATTTATAGTTCATATATGACATCTGTTGCTGATGATGAGATCGAAATTTCTCCAAGGATACTTACAAAATCCTGTGAAAGTGTATCTTATTTTCTTTAAGAAATTTTATTATCGTATGAAACAAAATAAGAGATAAAACTGGCACTGAAATGGATTAAAAACCATAAGCTTAATATAGACATCTACAAAATAAAAATCTTATTGTTTTGAGCTACTTTAGTGTTAAAGCTATTCATTTTTATTCTTTTATTAATTATTGCTAATATAAAAATTATCTTTTGATATGCTCGTATTTAGAATAAAAATAAAATTTTTAAAGCAGATGTAACGTAAAAAGAGTATACCGTTACTCGTAAATCAAAGAAATATATTAAGAGCCATAAGGAATTGAGGATTGCCACTATAAGAAGCAACGAAAGTGAGAGGAAGTTTGGGTGAAAGTTGTTTCACGCCTTTCTTCGGTATAATGCCACTTTTGCTATATTATAACTAGCATAGACGTCATATATTCTCCGTGACGGTACTCTTTTATGAAGTTACATAACGAACTGTTTTTGAATAATAAAAAAACGAACTTCAGTTTGAGAGTCATAAAAAATTATAATAATATGAAAATTAACTCAGAATCATTTTATATTTCATTTAAATGGTTTAGAACATGATTAAAAATATTCCAAATTTATATAATACTATTTTAAGTATAAAAAACAAAAATAAACAAGTACAGTTAGAAGCATTATTTATTTATATTGAACAAACAAAATTTTAATTTTTGAAAAGTAAATGGCATCGGCTTTCATGGGATCTGAACTTTGGATTTGACTTCTGTCTATTTGGAGTAAAAATTAGTAAATTTAGATTTAAAAATCTTGTCTTAATTGGAACCGATTTCATTTTTTTTTTACTTTACATGGAATATCTTTTTTACAAAAGTGTTGGTTTCGATAGAGTCTATTCCAAGTAATACTAACTTCATTTTTTAACAGTGTGAAAAGTATTGATAATAAATTGATGGAGTTTTGCTCTTCATTGAAATCCGTCAATTTTTTCTGTCTTTCTTAATAAATCAATGCTTGACATTATTTTCTTACATGGGGCGTGAACTATATCAGACAATTGTGTCGTTTACTGTCCATCATTTTCAGTAATATAGTATTTTCAGTTGTATATTGTTCCATTGAGATGGTATAAAATCATGTCAAATAAACCCATCGGTTCATTTTTCTCGATTCAATTCAAGTGGGGGATGTTCAAATTACGTAAAAGTTCAACAAATATCGAGTGATACGTCATAATTTTGATACAGTTGATAAGTTTATTCGACAGAAATTTCAATAAAAACTTATTCACTTAAAAAATATGTTGTTTTTCTGTGAAATTGTACCTAGTAATCTTATAATCATAGAATTTTGGCCACGAGTTTATAAATTATTGCAATATAATTGAATAAAAATATATTACAAAATTTTCAATTAAAATTCAATAAGTAATCACAATAATTCCAATCGTATTGAAATTATTAAATAGATTACTGTAATTTGTCATTTCCATTTGGTAACCGAATCATCGCCAATGATAAATTACTGGGTGCATTTGCTCAATTATTTTTCTAGTTTTGTACAACTCATTTAAAATTTAATCGATTTTTTGTCGATGTTTCATCGGTAGCGAAATTGGCATTTAGCATACAATGAAGCAAATCTTCAATTAGAGTCGAGGAGAGAAAGTCGCGTTGTTGAACCACAAAACCACGTGGGCGTACAATTACAATTACCACTAATAATACAGAAAAAGTTTCTCCACCTGTGGAATATGCCATAAATTTCGTTTTTACTCAGGAAAGTAAACAAATTAAGGAGTTTCACACTAGATTAAAAGAAATTGAAAAAATACAGAAAATTAATTTTTGTTTAATTCATACAAATTAATTTCTATGCAGGTACTATTATTTACTTATGCACACGGAAAAAAATAGTTCAATAAAATTTATAGAAATTTTTAAGAGATGGGGGATAGAGGCATTCACGGAACCGAGTTCTAGAAAATTGAAAGAACTTTTCAGAATAAAATGCAGAACTTTCAATGATTTTTCCTGAATCTTAGGCATTTTATTCTGAAAAGTTCTGTAAATTTCGCATTTTTACTATTTACTAGAAACATTTTCTTTATTTTGAATTTTGTCATAGCAATTTGTGAAAATTGTCATTAATGAAAATATTTCAAGTGGGCTGAAGCACAAATTTTAAAAATTGAACCACCACTTGCACTAAGTCTGAGAAAGATTTTTGAAAGAAAAATATTAAAAGATAAAATTATTTTTTTCGCGATATTTACCTACCTCTTTATTGATCACTCTCACGACACTAAGTTTCTTGAGCACGGTAGGTATGTCTTATATAGCCTTTTTCTTTCTCCTCCTCAAACACTTTCTCCGTGCACAGTGTACAACGTCTTGTTATTCTGAGGTTATGCTTATGGTGTTGAATCTTATATACTTGTTCACATTTGGGGATGCTGTTGGATACAATGCCTGAGACGGTGGGGTAACCCATGAGTCACGGGGTAACCGGACCTTCTTTTTCACGGTCTGTGAACTCTGTGTTATGTACACATTACGTAAATCCACCCTAATTCTGTTACTCGCTTTTTCTTTACTTCTGTAACATCTGATAAATAGAGCGATATTAGGTTTTTTGAATTCATTAGTTTTTAAACACTCAAAAAAAGTAGTTGGTTAATTCCATTCAAATTTGGTTAGATCAACCAAAGAATTTGCTTATTATACGGTTGATCAAATTTTTGCTTAACTCAACCAAATTTTATTTTTTTTTAATCAGAGATCTTGGTTTACTACAATTATGTGAACGTTTGAAAAGAGGTTAACGGCAGAAAGATGTTAAAATTTTTCTTAAATACGGACAAAATTTGAAGGGTTTTTGAATATGCGAGGAGAAATCGATTTAACTTAATGAAATATATTTTTTTGTTGAGACAAAGATTTTTTAACATGCTCGATTCTTAAATATGTCAGAATATAAATAACCATACTGAGAAAAAAGTTTTTTCATTGTTGAATGATTTATTTATATTTTTAATCAAAGTGATATACACTACCGGTTAGAATTGTGGGACCACCTTGTTTTTGATGGTTGCTTAAATTATCCGAATTTTAATTCTGTGAGTGATAAAATTTGTTCTCTTAATAAATTGAATGCCATCAAAATTCATTATAAATTGAGCCCAGGATGAATTCATTTTGTTAAATTTTGAAGAAGTTATTGCAAAAAAGTCCAAATTTCAATGTGTTCTTAATTTTTAAATAACTTTAGAAATAATCAATATTTGTTGATGTTCTTGTACTTATTTTAAAGCTAAGATTGTACAAAATTGCAGTAAATTGTCATCATAAATCTATAAATTTTTTCATGCCTAGTGCAAAGAGTTAAAATTGTAACAAAAAAGTAGGGAAAATTCGAAAACATTTCATCTGTACGAAAATTATAATAAAAAGTTTTCCTCAACAAAAACAATATTGGAATTTTTCAAACTTTTTTATTCAAACTTTAACCTCGTGCACTATGTAAAAAAAATTTTACATTACTGCTAATAATTTGGTGCGATTTTTTTGAAATTTAGCTTTAAAATGAGTCCAAGAACATTAAAAAATGTTGATTATTTCGAAAGTTATTTAAAATTGAATAATGCATTGAAATCATGACTATTTCTGCAGTAACTTCTTCAAAATTTAACAAAATGAATTCATCCTGGGCTCAATTTATAATGAATTTTGATAGCATTGAATTTAATTAAGAGAACAAATTTTTTCACTCACATAATTCAAATTAGGATAATCAAGGCAACTATCGAAAAACAGGTGGTCCCACAATTCTGCCCGGTAGTGTAGATTAAAATGAACATTTTTTCATTTCAATAAATGAAAAATATCTATTTTCTTAATTAAAATTTGTTTTAAATGCTTATATACACAACGAAAACTCTTCATGAAGTTCTTACCTGTAAAAAAATGATTTAAACTATTTTCAAGCAATAAATAATGCTTGTATAACAACTACCTCAGAGTTGGAGTTAGAAAGATTTTTGAACCCTTATTAATTTGTGGAAATATTTACTTTTCATCTACATTTTCATCTACATGGTAAAATAAATTGAATTAGTGGAAAAAAGTACGTAACTTGAGAATATATCATGCGTTTCCAAATAGTTTGGTCACTTTGTCAAATATTTTTCTCTGTCTATAATATTTACTGTGGAAACTTATACAAAAGTCCATTTCATTTTTGATATTGATAAATTTATATAATTATTTTAAAATCCCCAAATTACGTAACTATTTTATCACTTTTCACTGCAATATCAGAAAAGAAGTGAATGAATAATTTATACGATTTTTCAATCTACAGAAAACGAACGTTAACTATTTTCTATCCGCGTAATACTTGATCGGAAAAACCCACTTTCACACCGAGGAAACAATGATCTTGGACTTTCATTATTTTTAACATGATCCCTGAAGAACTACATAACTAATACTTATTTTTACACTGGATCGTTATTCGATATTTCTAATTCGAAATCAGTACAAATTTGTTTATTCGGTAAAAATAATTACGTACTTGCTTTCTTGACAAAAATTAATTTTATTTTAAATGTAATAAATATAATATATTATATTATAATAAAATATAGTAAAAAATATTTAAAAACCTTCAAACGTTTAAAATAATGTGTGGAACACTGCATGTTAATTATTTCTAAGATTTATTCCAAGTTTTACGAAAACCTTATTTCCAAATCAGCCTCAAGGAGAGCTGTGGATACATCAATTTTTCTTAGAACGTGAGACACCGTTTTTAGTATTTTATCGGCATAATTGATGAGCTAAAGGGACGTTCGGGCATATGTTTCGCCACAATAACTGTAATACGAAAGCTTATCCTGGAAACTACGCACTTGATGCTTCCAGGATTCAGATTGTTACATAGCTCGAATATTCTGTTGGTACTAAAGACTAATTTTGAAGTTGTATAAAGATGTATAGGAAAACGTAAAGCAACCGTGAATGAACGCAAGCAGATTATTCAATCCTCTGCTTTTCATCAATGAAATTACGTAATTACCTGGAATTTAAATTCTAGTACCGTAGATGTTCCATAATCATTTTAATTTCACAGTCGAAAACAAAGGGAGTAAAAAATAAATGTAAATTTAAAATAAAATAAAATATTTCTTTATTAGACAATTTAATAATAAATTAATAAGTTAAATAATTAAATCTTCAGATAATTAATTGATTAATAAAGTTGATAAATAATAAATATAAGTATAAGAAGTAAGTACAATAGATCAATATTTTATGAAAATGTACAATAAATTAATGAAAAATTAGCTAACAATATTCCAAAGTTATTTCTTGTTTATAATTTTATAAAAATTTTGACAATTGCAGGATATCCTCTTGAATGAGAGTTCAGCAACCTTGAAATAAAGATTACGAAACAACTCTCTCAAAATGAGAACGATAGCAATTAACTCAAAAAAAAATTGTCTGCAAAAAATGAAGATGATTTTAAAAAAAGTTCTAAGATGTATTCCATCAATTTTCTCTGAATGTCCATTTCATTATTGTTGAAATTATTAATTTTTATTAGAATTATAAAATTATTAATTTCAATTATTTATCGAATAAAAATGGTAATACCTAAATATGTATTAATAAACGTGAGTGAAATAAATTGAGTAAATAATGTGAATTAGAACAAAGTAAACTTTTCATTGGAATATGAAAAAAGTATAAGTAATTTGGATAGAAAGTCGAAGTAAAATTAACCAAAAATCTTCATCTTGATGACGAAGGAAAAACAAAAAAATGGATAAAGAATCAAACGAGGACCGTTTATTTGTAAAAGAAACTAATTGATGTATCATCATGTATCTGATGAAGTTCCTTACATCCGGAGGAAATGGGATTCGTATGTCGCGATTTACTTTCACTGTATTGTGTGGCGTCAAACGCTCTCAGCCAAGGAAACTTTCTTTTTGCTCACACATTTCTACTAACCTTGACAGCTGACATCATGTTTACCGAATCGTCAAAATCATCTCTATATTATGCTTGCCTTAATCAACAAAATGTAAAAAAAATCAAACAAAATTCTTAGAGGTCAGGGATATGAGAATAATTTTTCAAGTTTGTGTTTGTAATTTGAATTATTTAATTTCCACTTACAATTTCATTGCATAAGATATTTATTATATATACATAAATTTCTGATAACTAGATTTCAATTGTTGAAATTATGCTTCTTTTTAGAATGAATAGAAAGAATAAGGAAGAATTAAGTTAAGTCAGAATTAACGTAAATTTTTCCATGAATATATGAAAATTCAACTTGATTTATAAATCATGATCGACTATTGTTTTGGTGCTTTCACACCGAGTTGGTTAGGATTCAAAACTTTGAATATTATTCATAATGTGGTTTTTGGTTCCGGGAGAAAGTAATTTCGAGGATCTTCAGTTAGGGCGCAATAACCGACAGTAAAAGAACCATAATGACTGCATTATTTTTTTGCTGCAATTTTTTTATTTGCATCTGTTACTAAAAAATTGTTGAACTATTGCTTATTGACTTCATTATAAAGAAAATTCCAAATGTTATTCGCAGGTAAATAATTTCACCTTTCAGAGGGAATAATTAAAACTATAAGAAGATACTTTATATTATTGTTATTTTTTGTTTGGAATTTCCGAAAAGCCTCAAAATTAATTCAAATTTAAATAAGTTAAAATTTAACACATTTTAAATCTATATTGTCTTTCTTGCTTTGCAATCAGTTTTTTTTGACTGATTTGACAGCCAGTCAGTCATCAACTGATTGCAAAGCAAAATGTGCACTACAAATTCCAAATCTCTACAATTTCAACTGATTTAGATTCAGAGAGTAAAAATTAATAAAAAAACACTTCTCATCCTTTCACAAAACCAGCCTCTGAATATTTTTATTACATTTCAATATAGTTAAAATTATAACTAAAAGATCAAATAGGTTCTATGAATACAATTTCAACAGAATATTTCAATTTGGTAGGTGTTTTAAAAGGCTGGATCTTTAAGACATAACATATCGAATTTTAGATCGATCTTTGAGACATTCTTATTACAGACAGTACACCGCTGTTGCATAAGGGGGATTTCCTCGCTCTGTTGCAATCTGGGAATTTTGTTCACATCAGATCCTGCAGCAGACGCAAGTGGCAGGATTGTCTTGACCCAATTTTTTGAGTATATATTCCAAGAAGCTGTACCTTTGTCTTATTACAGGTAGCCGTATATATATATATAACTATTTTGAAGCAAACCGTAATGTGGTTTACGTTTTTATTACAGGCAATTATAAAAATCTTAGAGGAACGTGGTAATATATGTTTTCTATAACTGGGTGAAATTAAAACACATGACAATTGTTATTTCAAAAAATTATACTTCCTAAAACTTTAAATTTTCAATATTTTTTTATGAAATTTGTTGATGTGGCTAAAATGAATGCAAACGCATAATATTGCAACTACAAGTTTCCTAAAAGGAATGTTATCATGATTTCATTAATTTTATCGATGACGGAGTTTACACAAATTCTAACGAAATAAAATATGTCCGTCAAGGGAATGTTAAATTTTCTGTTTTTTAATGACTTTTTCCAGAAAGAATTATAGCTTTGAGGTTGTCCTTTTTTTGTTCTTGAGCATTGAATTTTGTCTTCTAGATATCTAATATCTAATGCATCAGAAAAAAATTTTCTATAAAAAATACAAAGGAAGGAGCTTAAAAAATATTAACGCGTGACCGGTGAACATTGTGGTAAAAAATGGTATAAAAAATACAAAGGGAAAGAACATTAAAAAAGTTAGCACGTGTCACCGATGAACATTGTGGTAAAAATTATATTAAAGAATTGCAAGTGTAGAACTTTAAAGTGAAGCAATTTTTCAATGTTCTTCCCCTAGTATTTTTATATAAAACAAATTTAGTTTTTAGTTCTACACTTGCAATTCTTTATATCAGTTTTACCTTGCAAATTTAGTTATTTAGACCAGTTTTATAAGTTCATATGTATAATTCATTTATATCGTTTTTACCACAACGTTACCCGTCACACGTTCAATTTTTCAAAAATCTCCCCCTAGTATTTGTATATAAATTTTTTGGTTTATACAGCTTCATCTTCTTTTGCAAATTTAGCTATTTAGACCAATTTTATAGTTTCACAATCGCAATTCTTTTATATCATTTTTACCATAATTTTCCTCGTTCACACGTTCAAACTTTTTATATTTTTCTCTTTGTATTTTTACAGAAAAAATCTTTTGTACACCAATTTTAAAGTTCTACACTTGCAATTCTTTAATATAATCTTTACCACAATGTTCATCGGTGACACGTGCTAACTTTTTTAATGTTCTTTCCCTTTGTATTTTTTATGCCATTTTTTACCACAATGTTCACCGGTCACACGTTAATATTTTTTAAGTTTCTTCCTTTGTATTTTTTATAGAAATAAATTCTCACTGATGAGGACTCCAATCTGAGTCGAAACGTTTGAAAACATAAAACCTTGAGTTACATTTTTTCTGGACCCTAAAGCCAACTAAGAACTTCAACCATATTTGAATAAAATATATAAATTAATATATAAAATATAATAAATATAATAATTAAAATAGTTCTTAATTTTTCAATAGATGTTTTCAAATTCGGTTTAAATTACTCTGGCCTTTCTTAAACGCTGAAAAAAATGGAAAACTGTTAAAAAGTACATTTTCACAAGAAATAAAAGTTTCAAGCTAAAAAAACTTGTAAGTTTATTTTAAAAACGTTTTCTACAGTTGGGTGAAATTCTAATACCAGAATAGATAGATAAGCTATAGATATGCTACAATATTAAATATTTTTGTTTTCTGTAGTGTCATAGCTTTGAAGAGGGTGCTGGAAGAGCACCGAAATGTCGGCGATAGTTTAAATTTTATTTATGTAAATGGTGGTGGGTAATAAAAAAAAAAAAAGAGGACGAAAGAAAGAAAAAGAAGGATGGGATTTTGAAAGGTTGCCTTCTTTTTTCATTCCTTCTTTTTTGTTTGTTTTCCCAAGGTTTTTTTTTAATGTTGATTTTGGTCCAAATTTGGTTGTGTTTTTTGTGTTTTGAGGATTCGATTAGTTTCGAATTCTTGAAATTTTTAACTCAGTTTCGAATTATGTGTTGATATTAGTTTGTTATATCACTACTTCGATAATTGGGCAAGTTACGTAAGCGCTGATTGATGATTCAATTGACACAAAGAGCCAGCTTTTCTGCTTACTTTGCGTACGTGATAAGAATTCTAAATCTATTTGAGAAAGTCAACATTATTCCACTTTCCCTCTCGTCAAAATATACTGCTTTATACTTTTGTTCATTAAACTATTTGAAAATGATTAAAAAACTCAATTTGTCACTTTAATAAGCTTCTATTACTTATTTCTTTAAATTTTCTAATAAAGAAAAGATTCGGTCGTGAAATCAAACTCTTTGTCATTTTATCATAAAATTAATCATTAACTGAGCAAGTCGAAAATTTTTTCAAATATATTCTATTTTGATATTGATTAAAAAATGTTTGAAGATATTTATTTATTTTCAGATAAAATTTCTAAATCGACGAGAACGTAATACGAGAGAAAATGGCGTTAGTTTCGTAAGCATGATATTGAGGATCCGCCTACGAGAAATGCCAAAAAGGCAAGACAAGTAATAGACATTCGCATAATTTCTTTGAGTTTTGCGACTATAAATGAGATTTCACCAAGCTGTACATTTTGACCCTATTTCTCGATTGTTACGATTATTCAGCTTATGATTAATTTTCAAAATTATTTCTGTCACCTTTCAGGAATAAGCCTATCTCATCATATATTATTTTATTCGATTATTATATTTTCATTCCGAAATAAAGCAAATGGAAAAAAACAATTTACACAGATTAAAAATTTTATCATTCACATTGCAATTTTTGTCAATCGCATTGCAAAATTCACTATTCATATTGCAAGTCTTGACATTGACATCAAGAATTTTACCATTCACCTATTCAGGACACACGGAAAAAAATAATTAGCTGCATTAGCTAAATATTCGCTACCACAGCTAAGAAAGTTACTTGATATACGGACAGCGAATGTCTTAGCTGCTAATACTAACGTCTATTCGCTACAGTACTTTAGCGATGCCAGCTAATTTACGTTAGCACTGGTAACAACGATTGTGAGCAGTAGCCTGTCGGTCGTGTTATCTTCCTGTTCTAACAGAGTTTAAAGTACTAGTTAATTTTATTAGCAATTGCTGCAAATAGAGGTAGCACTCAAAATCATTGATTTTGAACTTCCAAACCTACATTTAAATACAGTTACACCTGGGTGCTTAAGAAAAAAATGATCTCGTAACCCTTCTATACTCACAAGTCTGCTGGCAAGTTATATCAAAACAACTAATTTCTTGCGACATATCGTAACCTGCAAAATTAAAAACGAAACTTATAGCTACAAGTAGAAACATTACCTGGAACAGTAGCGACTTACTTGTCAGTCCAATATAATGTTTTCAAAAATTGTACAAGTATACAACACTTAGAATTAAGATAACCTCCGTAAGAAGATAATAAATAGCACAATACAGAACCTATTACAAAACCTACAATACAATCTTTAGAGATCAGTTACAAATCAGTCATTTGCATTATAAATTAACGCGAATCGTCGAATTATTTATAAATTAAATTTAAAACAACGCGACAGGTGTACAACTTACCATTTACAGCACAATATCTGACTAGTCACGCTTTGTGCGCATGAGCAGCACAGAAAACGCGGGATATCTAAGCAGCCGTTAGGAACCGCTGCTAACTTCTTACATATCAGCGCAAAATTTTAAAAGCTACGAGTACGAATTTTGAGATTTTCTAGGAGAGTAAACTGTTTTAGCAGCAACAACCAAATGATTAGCTACAACTCTTAATACGCTAAGGAGTCCAATGCAAATTTTCAACTTCGATTGCAGCTAACATTTTTTAACTGTCCCAGCAAACTGTTAGCTCTCTCAGCAAACTTTTTATCAATCACAATTAACTAGTCGACAGCTAACTGCAGTTAGCAGTAGCAGACATTTCATTTTTTTCCGTGCAGAAATCAAATGGTAAATAGCGCACACTAAAATATTTAGAATTACTAGTGAAATTTTACTACATGCGTAGAAAAAAGTTTCTTTGATTCAAAATAAATTTCTTTAAATCAAACAAATTTCTGTATCGCTTTATACGGTCAAAGAACATTTTCTTTGATTTAAGGCCATGGATCAACCAAATCACGTGACCAAATTCTTGTAGAAGTTCATGTAAGATTATTTTTTTATTTTACAAAATATCTTTACTGAAAATTTGGAAAATACTACAAAATACGATAGAGAACGTCTGTCAACTTCGTTTGAATGAAAATTTTGCAAAAACTTTTACAATTGATTATGTTGATAAGTTTTCAAATTTTTTTCAACAATTTTACTAAAATAAAGTTAACGGACGTGCTTTATTGTCTTTTGTTACGTTTCCCAAATTTTCAGAGAGATACTTTGTAAATTAAAAAAGTTATCTTACATGAACGAATAAATGTATAATTTAGTCACGTGGCCCGATTGATCCATGGCCTTAAGGGCATGTGATACATAGGAAATTAGTAAATTTGATTGATTTTGTGTTTCTATGTGATCGTGTACGAAATATAAAAATTTTTTTTTTCTAAATTTAGGAAATGGTAGAGAAGATAAAATAGGGTGTAGAAAGAAACTTCTGGTTTAGAAAATGAAAAAAAGTTCAATTTTAGAAAAATCTATTGGGGAGATTTTTTTATTATCAGAAGCAGAAGTTGTCTATTGACGTCCGTTTTCATCTTTTCTACCATTTCTCAAATTTTGAAAAGGAAATTTTATGTATTTTAGATACAAATATTTCTATTTTTCTCAAGTATCATATGCCCTTAAGATCATGGACCAACCTGGTCACGTGACTAGATTCCTACTTTACCGACATTTCAGATTGTGTAACCTCATTTCTATAAAAATTAAGACAGATAATTAAAAATTATAAACATTTATGAACAGACAGACTTGTCTTAGTGCATTTCATTTAATTTGACAAATTTTCAACTTTTTATCTCATTTTTTACAGAAATGGGCTTACACAAATTAAAAATTCTGATAAGGTAGGAATCTAGTCACGTGATCCACTTGGTCCATGGCCTTAAAGAAATTTCTTGATTATTTATTTTCCTTTGAATTAAAGGAATGAATGTATACGCAGTCTCATAGTACATACGTAAAGTATTTCACAGAAATATATTTTTTAATTCAATGAAAAAATTTTCTTCGTTCAAGGTAATAAAATTAAATGAATTATTTATTAAGTTTTTGCCATTACTGTATTTGAATCAAAAAATATTTTTTTAAATCAAATAAATAATGTTAATAAAATAATTTCTTTTATTTGAAAAAGGCTAAAAACGTGTTTTTTTTGTCAAAACGATTTCTCAAATTTAAATAAAACTTTTTTCTAGGTGTAAAATGAATTCAAGGAACTAGCAAAATTAACTAAGAAACTAGTTATCCTTTTAGCCGAACAGTCAACTGGTTAATCTTAACAGTTTTTTTTCAGTGTAGAACTTGCAATGCAAATGATAAAAGTTGTAAAAAAACTCTGCATTATTTATCATTTCTTTCTCTGAGGGTACATTTGTCGATTCAGAATAGCAGTTTTTACTATTCTCTTATTTCCATGTATTTTTGAAAATTATACTGACTAACTGATTTTAGGGAAACATAAGTAACTTTATGGCTAAATTAGGCTTTTGCTGTTGTATTGTAAGTTTGATATACCTCAGAATTAATTATTTCAGTGTACTTCTTTAAATTGATTGCGCGTATGTCTTTATCAATGTATGATACATAAAAAACATAGCAATGAAGCATAAAGCAGATTTCTAACATACCGGTATTCGGTCTCAAACTACAGGTGAAAGGATGTAGAGTTATCCAAGTTGCATAGAGCATCCATATTATCTCACAGAATAGATGGATGGCGCTACCACTATTGCTAAGAACTGAGTGGAAAATTAAAAATTACTTGACTCAACTTAGTTTATAAGATAGTTGACTATATCTTCAGAATTGCGTTTAAGGATTTGAAACTTATTCTCGGGATGAAGAAATTCATGCATTTTAAAAATATTATTTAAAATTGATCAAATATTAAAGAATCATGATCTTTTGTAGTTATAAAAAGGACCTTGAAGTAATAGTGTATCAGCTGCAAGATCAAGGCGAAGATTTTAAAAATAATAAGACACAATATTTTACCCATGGATATATAAATTTAAATAACGAGGTGGAAGATAAATTAAAGCAATAAATTGATTAAATGTTAAATTAGTGTCTAATTAAGGATAATGTTGGCTGATCTTCAGTTGAAAATGATCTATTAAGGTAGATGATCCACGAAAATTAGACCTCAGGCAAAAATAGATAATTTTGCTTTCAAGAATAGCAATATTATTATTGAATAATAATAAAATAATTTTATTAATAAATTTTATTTTTGCCCCAACTTTTTTTCTTATCGCTTCTTTCCAAATTTCTAAATATTATGCGATTTTAATAAATTACGAATCACTTTTTCAAGAAAAAGATTCCCTACAACTTAACCATTTCGAATTTTCAAAAATGAATAAATTATTATCAAATTCAGCAATTTGTTTATAAAAATTTCGTTTTGGAAAATGTTTTTTTAATGGTTTCAGCCATTAAAGAATTTATTTTTAAAAATCAGAAACGGTGAAGTTGTGGGAAATCTTTTTTCTGAAAAAATGATTCATGATATATTAGAATCGCATAATTTTTTAAAATTTGGTAAAAAGCGATAAGAAAAAAAGTTGGGTCAAAAATAAAATTTATTAATCAAATTATTTTTCTGTGTTTCAAATTTTTTCATGTAAAATAATCTTTTCTCTTTCAAAATAACCCTTCAATAATAATATTGCTATTCTTGAAGGCAAAATTATCTATTTTTGCCTGAGGTCTAATTTTCGTGGATGAAAACTACTTTAAAACTCGTATTTCGTACAAAAGTGAATTAGTAAAAAATATTATTACTCATTCACTATTGTGAAATGCTTCAATAATATTACTAAACAAAGTAAGAACAATGCAAACTGATAAAAAAACAAATAATGCAAATAGGTATGCATTTATTTATTATTAAATGAAAATATCAACTTAAATTATAGAAACGTTGAATGATGTAACTTAGATTGAAAAAAATATTTTCGATTGGTTTCTATCGTCTTTTTTTATTACTTTAAATAACCAACAGGTCTTTTGAAACAGTCAAACCTTTTTTTACACTGACAGAAATGGTTCGAGAGTTTTAGCCATTGGGTTGTAGGTTGGGAATTTATAATTGTATTAATAATATAATATGTCTCTCTGAACAATGCAGCATGTTGAACACAGCAATTGAAATATTGTAAGTAAAACTGGTCGAATCAGAAATATAATATGGGCAGGCAAACAGTAAATATTGCTATATCAACCAGTAATATCGTTGATTCTTCCATATTTATTCAGTTATAATCGGATACTAAAAATACACATCCCATATTGCTGTATCAATGCCAGCAAACAAGTAAGCTTAAATTAATCATAAATATCACTGTAAAAAAAAGTTTAAATTCAAGTCTAAAAATCGGCTAACTTTAAGATGTAACAAAAACTAGACCATTAGAGAAGGACAGACTTATGCGCTTATACACAAGGTGGCTAAATTTAAGCCAAAATCTTCTGTTAGACGTAACAAATTTAAGACTTTTTTTTTCTGTGATGGTTGTAACGGCCATTCCTTTTATTTTATATTTATACCTAAATGAAATGACAAAATTGTTCAAAAAATCCGATTTTTGCATAGCGGCAAATTTGGGTTCTTATGCATATAAAAATTAAGAATTCAAAATGAACTGCAATAAATTTAAAAAGAACAGCCTTAAGTTTAATATAGAAATCAGATTTGAGCTTGAAATTAACAAAGGCGGTTTTGAACTCTTATTTTTTCTATATGCAGAACAAATATACACGATTCTTAGATGTGACAAAATTTTTTGACTTAAATGATAATAAGTGAATTTTGATTTTGTAAGTTTAAAGCTATTAGATTATATAGTGTTAGGTGATGGTGCCATTCCTTTTATTTTAGAGGAGAAAGAATAATAATGTCTTATACCTAAATAAAATGACAAAATGGTTCAAAAAATCTGATTTTTGGATAGCGGCTAATTTGGGTTCTGTTACACATAACAAAATAAGAGTTCAAAATGAACTGCAACAAATTCAAAAAGAGCAGCCTTAAGTTTAATAGAAATCAGATTTGAGCATAAAATTAACAAAGGCGGTTTCTTTTAAGCTTGTTGCAATTCATTTTGAACTCTTATTTTTTCTATGCAGAATAAATATACACGATTCTCAGGTGTGATAAAATTTTGTCACTTAAATGCTAGTAAGTGAATTTTGATTTTTTAAGTTTAAAGCTATTAAAATATATAGTGTTACGTGACGATGTCAAGTATTTTATTCACTCTGAACAACTCATAATTCCATTTTTTTCATCTTATCATTTTTAGGTCAAATGTTTTGTTTATTTATGATTCTTTTTTTCAATAATTGTAACATATAAAAAAACAATTTTTCAAAACCAAATTTTTATAAACAAATTGCTGTATTTTATAATAATTAATTCAATTTAAAAAATAGGAAACGGTCATGTTGTAGAGAATCTTTTTCCTAAAAAATGAACCGTGATTTATTAGAATCACATCATTTTTAAAAATTTGGCTCGAAGCAATAAGAAAATAAGTTTGGGCAAAAATAAAATTTATTAATAAAAATTTTTTTGTGTTTCAAATTTTTTTCATGTAAAATAATCTTTTCTCTTTCAAAATAGCCCTTCAATAATAATATTGCTATTCTTGAAAGCAAAATTATCTATTTTTGCCTGAGGTCTAATTTTCGTGAACGAACTACCTTAAAACTACGCGTGACTTCTTGTAAACAAAATTTCTAATGTTTCTAGTATCAACTGACGTAAGAAGAAAATAATTTAAGTCTAACGTCCCGAATATAAGTTTTGCTTGTAGTTGAAAGCAAGTATTTTAAAGTTTTTCCTTTCTGAAAAAATATAGTTTTTGGTGTTAAAATTTTTCAAGTACATAATTTTGTGAAGTGTCAATTATTTTGCTCCGCTCTGTGTTAATCAATCGATGCTTAAGACGTATTCATCAGTGGTATTAACTAGTAATTTATTATTTGCAATGAAACATCGTTCGTGTATAAAACCAACATATTTTATAGCTCTTGTATTATATATTATTCTCTCCCTTTCCAAAAATACGATAATGTCTGTAAATTTATTGCTTACATAAATAATCTTTGAATATTGAAAGCCAGATTGGCATTGACAATAATTCTAATAGTATAAATGGAACATCACCAAAAGCATTTCGTTCATGATCCTTCTAGTAATTTCGAAATTCCGTACCCCTTTGTTTATCTACTCGTTAAGTAAATTTGTCATATAAATAATAAAAATTATACATATATCGTGTCAAAACTAAATAATATGCAATTTAAATAATTATTGTTCAATGTAATCAGAAACAACTTTTATTTCACTTTATTAAAAATATATTAGATATACACTTTTAAAAATTTTATTAATTTTAATAGACTTTAATATACAAGTGGTAAATTAAAATTAATAGATTTGTATATTATGCAACATTAATATACATTCTTATGAAATTTAATAACTTTTCAATCAAAATATATTAAAATTAACAGACATTATTAAAATATACACACATGTGTATTAAAATTAAAATTTGTATTTTTTAAGATTAAAGTATTTTAAATTTAATATACGTTACAGAAATTTCTAACAGTGTATATATATGAATGATGTAAAGATGAGATACATTGTATTATTTACCATTTTTTCGAAATAGAAAATCTTTTTATTTACCATTTTTTCGAAATAGAAAATCTTTTTATTTACCATTTTTTCGAAATAGAAAATCTTTTTATTTTCTTTTTTGGTGTACCAGATTTACATTTTTAAGTACTTCGATTTATATTCATATAGCAAAAATCGGCTGAGAGTTTATCAGGAGAAGATATAGTAATCATCGCACATTCTATAAGAAAAAAATATCATAAATTGAAAAATATACCAGTTAATTTTGCTTTTATTAATTTAATCAGATGGAAGAAAATTGTATTCTTGAAATCCGGTTGATGCTATATGGATATCTTAAAAGCATCTTTAAACTTGTTCAAGAACTCCTGAGAGCCACGCCTTGATTTGTCCTTGACGAATAATTATATCTGAATCGCTGCTATGTCCTTAAACTAATTCGTGCCAACGGGCATCGATACACGCATATTAATTCGTCATCTACCATCAGTCTTTTACTAAATGTGGCATAATAAAAAAAGTTAATTTACGATTGATCAAAATTTATTGAAAGATAATCCTTTTGGAGTCGTTGAATATAAAACTTTACTACTCTAAGGATATTTGAATGCGTTTTTTCAACACATCTATTATGAGTTATACATAGAATTTATAAAAAATTTGTCTTAACGTAACAATTTTAAAAATGTCCAAAAAATTATCGCCTCCAGATATTTTTTCAAATTCACAAATAACCAATATCTGTTTTGAAAGAGTATATGTTTTTTGACATTGAATAACTTTTTTGTTTATTAATCAATTGGCATGATTCTTTTTTTATTTTGTTCCTTACAATGTGTAGCAATTTTTTCGCCTGCAAGTTTGAGCGTGCCTGGGGTGCGCGATTCGATCGTCGCGCTTCGCGCTCGGTCTTATATTCTTCACGTACATATAAGTTTATTTCTTGTAATTTGATACTGAAGCTCAAGTCAATTTTATAATATTGTATTGCAGGTGAGAATTACATTTTCTTAAAGTTACTAAATTTGTTTTTGATTTCAAATGAAAAAGGAAATTCAATTTACTTAAGGATCTATTGGCCTTAAGGAACACATTCTCATCATGACACTCGCGCTTCACGCTCGATTATCTGTATACATTTCTGTAACTTTTTAATAATTTAGATGATTCAAAAAAATCTATTTTCTTCCAAATATCTCAAAAAGAAAAAACATTCATAGGCTGTTTTTTTATTTAACGTTTATTTTGTATCTCACATATTTTGGTTAAGAAATGGAATTTTTGATTTTCAATATTTAAAATCAAAACTTTTTTTGAATGGGAATTTTTACTTTTACACAATGTTGAATTTATTCCGTTTTCAATGTATCTTTTCCAACAACGTAGCTCTGATCTTAACAATAACAAAGAAAAAAGCGCAAATACAACTAATTATAGTAATAATTATTTTATATTATTTTATAGAAATTAATATTAATTAATACTCGTCATAAATACATGGAACTTGCCATAGTCGCCACAGTTAACTGGTTAACTTAAAAGTATGCCATAAGCTAAAGAGTGGCATTTGTTAATCTGCATCAATACTATGTGTCACTTATCGATACTCACTTTACTGACATTTTAAACTAAGAAAGATCGATCAACTTCTAAATGTTTATAAATTCGAAAAAAATTACTTAAAAATATCTTTTTTTATTTTAAATATTTAGGAATTGACAAACCTTCTTTGGTGCTTATTAATTAATTCAATAAATTTTTAACCTAATATCTTATTTCACATAGAAATAAGTTTATACGAAAAATAATGCCAGTGTTGTAGTAATCGATAGGTGATACAAGGGCTTAAGGACACTTCATTAAATATTAACAAATTTGATTGATTTTAGATTTTTAACATATTTGTGTCAAAAATACATGAAATTTTGTTCTCAAAAAGTACCCTGCTTAAAAAAACCGTCAGAACCCGATAGAACCCTGCGTTAGAAAATGGGTTTCTACCTGGGTGTAAACGGAGTTGTACACGGTTTTTACAAATGGGTCCTGCTCCGAGTTTTATCCGATCTTAAGAAGGGTTCTAAAGGGTTCTAAATGGATATAAAAATTTTGCGACTATCGGGTTCTACACGGGTTGGAACCAGGTTGTACCCGCCCCTAAGAAGGGTTCTAAATGGTTCAAAAAATTGTGCGCCAATCAGGTTCTATATGGGTGTCAAGCAGGTTCTAAGAAGGACTTTAAAGGGTTTTATCTGGGTTTAATGCGGACCTGAAATTTTTCCTACTAATAACTTACTTACTTAATTTTTTACAAAATTTTTGGTACTGCTTATACTAAATATATATAGGGGAGAGTCGGGTAGCCCCGGCCACTCATGACGTTGAATAAACTGTACTCTCTGCGAGAATAAATTAACATTTTTTTCTTTCAGAATTGTGCCAAAGTGTAATTTTAATGATATGGAGTCGTATCTTTCATCAACTTAAAAGAAAATCCGGTCTACATATTTCATCTCTAGAAAACAGGTGCATTTTGAGAAATATGTACCATCTTTATTATAAAATATTTCTAAAGCTAAAAGAAATATCAGATTGGTTCTGATTGGGATATATAAATTCACTTTCTAACTATGTGACCTCCAATTTTTGTTTAATATTTTCGCGTATTTTTTTATTTACAGCAGTTTTAGTGAAACTTGTCAGAGTCGGATAGCCCTGGCCATTTCGTGTCGGGTAGCCCTGGCCACATTTTTCTGCTAAGTTTCTAAGTTTACCCCCCACACACGAGTCACAAATAATTGCAACCTCTTGATCGGAAAGTCATGAAACCTTTTAAACAAGCATATTCGGAAAAGTGGGCTTTATGGATGCGCAGGAATACTGCACTGAGAAGAAAATGCTATTGAATCAAAAGCATGTATATCATGGATTCAAATCAATATGCTATAAAATTAGTAACATATTTATTGGTTCTTGTTGTATATTTTTATGAATTAATAGTATATGTACATGCTTTTGATTTAATAGCATTTTTTTCTTAGTGAAATATCTCGGTTTTTTCGATGGCCGGGGCTACCCGACACTATTTTGTAGTAATCTATTTTAAATCTCACTTTAATCGCTTTGCTTTCTTCCAAAATATGTTTATTTCTTATTTTCCTCTTTGCAGGTTGTTGGTAGAAACATTGACATTATAACTAACCTTCTAAATTTTAATTTTGATCCCTATAAGCCAAGTTGTTATCAAAAAAGCTTAAGTGGCCGGTACTACCCGACTCTCCCCTAGTTGTGACCTTTTAGTCAGCACAACTAATAGAATTTCTCTCAGTGCATGTAGTATTAGATTGGCTTTATTAGGGTCATAAATAAAAAATTGGATGTTAATCAGACATTACGGCTCTAATCGGAGCTCTCATTAGTGACTTATTTTGAATCTAGAAAATACAGAAAAATAAGTTGTAAACTTATGATTTCTCTGATGGAAAATTTAAAAATTTACATTATTCACATGAGTTGATAAAAAAACTTTGAAATGCATAAAATTTATAAAATTGTTTGTAAGTTTGGGTATATTTCATGTATTTTTGAACAAACAGCTTTATTTGCCCATACTTGCAATTTACAAAATCTTCAACTTCATGCTATGCTTTTTTTCAGTTTTTTCTATTTTGTCGCGCAAAACTTGTCAAGTTCATTTATAACTTCTTGTTTCAAAGTATTTTATCCTAAAGTAATTCCAAATTTTTTTTATCAACTTATAGCAACTTCTTTTTCTGTATTTTTTAAATTCGAAATAAATCACTGATGAGGGCTCTGATCAGAGCCGAAACGTCTGTTAAACATTCAGTTTTGTCGAAATTTCCTAAATGTGAAAAATCTGACTGTTTTTAAAAATTTCAACCACGATTTTCTAACTCTCTACTGAAAAATACACGATATTCATAAAAACGTTAGCACGTAAACTTTAAAACTTTAGCTCTATCCAAAAACCAATAAAAGTAAAAAAAAATTTCAATGACTGATTCTTTCCGTGTGGGGTAGAATATAGATTCTATCCAAAATCTGGTTAAATATAACACCAGATTTTTTGATGAAAAAGACCTATTAAAATAGAAAAATATTTGTATTCTGGAATTAGTATGACTATAACTAATTAAAATCATAACTGTATAATATATTGTAATATTATCATATACTATTAAATTATAATTATATAATATACATTATTACTATGTATAGATCTAAACATAATTTATTGCTGGCTTGAGAAATAAATACGTGAAAACTGTATACAGCTTCCTTGATTGAATCGATGAATGAAAAGTACTTTTTTATCACTTAAATACTTACACGTAGGTACTATTATATTCTATATCAATATTACCCAAGTAACCTTCGACATTGCACAATTCCATGTGATTGCACACTTTGTGAGGTCATTTTTATCAACCCTGGATTATTTTACGTTAAAGTTTTTACTCGGTTTTAATTATACACAAAATTTTCTTCACAAAAAGTGTTTTTTACAGAAAATATATAAATTTGTTTCAATCAGAAATTAAAATCGAAAAATAACTTTATGATTTTGATTCTTGATTCTAAAAAATCATTGTGTTTTCTTTTAAAAACACTTTCTGTAAAAAAGTTTCGTGTATAAATGAAGCTGACTCACCAGATCGATTTTGGTTTACAGGGAAATTAAAAAAGTCAGCAGATAGTGTGTGACATTTAGAGCTATCTTTATAGTTTCAGAAAACATACATTTTAACTAATCTAATAAAATTTATTACTAAGTATTACAATATATATATTAATTTACGGTGCCTTTTTCCAAGGACGAAATTTCCACCAATGGACATAAATATTAAGAAGATGATTTACATTTTACTCGGAAAGTTAACTAGTGATGTTAAGGGTAGCTGTAAATTAAAAATCGGAAGTCTCGTTGCACCTTCGAGACTAAGAGGAATAAATTTTCTTTTGAAAAGATATGGTGCTGGTAATGTTGAGGTATGCAGAGGTCGTCAACAAGTCTTTTCGTTCATTCACCTGGGACCTTGGATTCCCACGGATCGCCTTATGGAGTTACTCCAGGCGATTTCTGCCGAGCCTAGATCCAAATCGAACGAGAGCAAAGGAGAGAAAATGAGAAATTGTAGCAGAGTGAAGGAAGAAGGAAGAAAGTGCGTTTCCAAGGTTACACGGAAGAAAAAGATGCTGGCGGTACTACAGTCGACGTCATACGATCATACCACTTAGTTTTGTACCATCTATAGAATATCGATCAGATATCAACTTCTCATTTTTTTTCCATATCCATTTCGCACAGCATTTATCTCCAATAATTAAATAAAGAATTTTTAATTTCAAAATATTTTTAGGAAAATTTGAGGTTTTAATTTTCCTCTCGCGTAAAAAATACAGAACATCTATGTTATTTTAATTTTTGAAGTTTTTTGAAAATTCCTCGACATGATATAAAAGTTGTATTTTAATTGAATGTCTATTAGTATGTAAATTCCTCATAAGGACGTCAGCGTCGCGCTGAAACAACGACATGGAGAAAAATTGTCCAGTACACCCAGAAAAAAGTTTTATTTAAATTTAAGAAATGGTTTTTTTAACTTCATTTCTTCAGTTCGAAGTAAAAACACCTTTAGAACAAATATAAATTTATTTGATTTTGAGAAATCATGTTTTTAGCCTTTTTAAATGAAAGAGTTTATTTTTTAACATCATTTATTTGATTTAAAAAAATATTTTTCCGAATCAAATACAGTACTGGAAAAACTTAAGAAATCATTGATTTAATTTTATTACTTTTTTCTTTAAGGGGATCCGCCACTTTTAATACTTTTATTTTTTGAGTTTAGACCTTCCATATAATTTTTTTAAATGTTTAGTACCTTTGTTTAGAAAGGTTTTTTTTTTTTTTTTTTTTGAAAATTCCAGCACCTTTATATACTTAGATTTTTTTAGGTTTTATTCAAATATATATTGCAACAAATACGGAAAATCACAACTTGCGGGAAACGGAGTTTAAAGTAAAGTCTTGTGTGAAGCCTTAATACTCACTATCAAAACCACCATACATGTATATATTGTACATAAAGGCAATATATATATATATATATATTGTGTTTTTTATAGGGATATACATGTTATATACAATTTTCCATATAAATCAGAAATATTATTAAATAAATAAACTATTTTGTGTAAAAAGCTATAATTTTCGCTAAAAACGTGTTATTCGTAAATCGTAGTAACTTTGAATTTTATTTATTTTTCCAAGAAAAAAATCAGATTGCCCTAAAAATTTACACACATACTCAGAAAATTATGGGGAATAATAAATTAACATTTTTGGAAAATGTCAAAAAATCAAAAATATACTAATTAAAGGTGACGGATTCCCTTAAATTAAAAAAAATATTTTGATGAATCACATTACGTATGTACTATGCGACTGCACAGACACTTATTTTTTTAATTCAAAGTAAAAAGAGATGATTTTGTCAAATTTTCAGATCATTATCTGCCATTTTAAATGAGTAATGGCGAATTTTGCAAAATACTTTGCGAATTTTTTTTATTGCGAAAAATTGAAATTTTTACATGCATTGTGAACAAATAGTTGATTGTGATTATTCGCAAGTCGAAAGAGTGTTACTAAAAATATCTTTTCTTATTCTTGAATATTTTTAGAAAAATATGTTTTTGTAGGAAAACCAATTTTACATTTTTTCTACTACTTTTATTTAAAACGGACAGTTTTGGAAAGGACTAAATTTTTTAACGGGCAAAACTTTATAAAAAAATGTAACGAAAATGTAAGTATTACAATGCAAAATAACTGCGAAAAATTGTTTGTTACCCAGAAATCCAAGTCAATTACTTATTTAATTTACGAGCTTTTCTTATTATTTGTTCTCATTAAAATTTCAAAAAGTAAAGTAAATGGGGGAGACGATTTGAGGGTATTTTCGGTGTCTTGTATGGTAAAATGAGTATGTTATTTTTAGCAAAGAGAAATGAATTTAACCTGCATATTCGAAAAATATTCAAGAATACGAAAAGATATTTTTAGCAACACTCTTTCGACTTGCGAATAATCAAAATCAACCATTTGTTCACAATGCATGTAAAAATTTCAATTTTTCGCAATAAAAAAAATTCGCAAAATGTTTTGCAAAATTTTTGCACAAATTTCAGCAGTAAACCGTGTTAGAGATTGATTACCAAATAATTTTTTTTTCATTTGTCTACTGTTATTATAAAATGTGTTTTAATAGTAAGATGTTGGAAGAATGCGTATATTGACGGTTTTTATTTTTTTTTACCCCCGTCCACATCTTGCAAAAATCTGCAAAAATTCTGTTTTAATCATCGATAGGTAACTAATGAATAGAATAATTCAAAAGAGTGGTCGTGCAAATCAAACATGAACATAATTGCGTGCAAAAATTTTCGCAATTTTTTGCACCGCGAATTATGCATCAAAAAATCTGCAAAAATTTACAAATGTGTCTTCTATTGGAATAAACAAATCTGATTTTTTTCAAAATTTCCCTATGGTTAGTTTAGCTAAAAAAAGAAAAAAAACGAAAACGGTAAAATCTGCCATTACTCATTTAAAATGGCAGATAATGATCTGAAAATTTGACAAAATAATCTCTTGCCCAACCCCTTCCATAAGGTTAATGCGAAATTTGATTTGGTTTTAAGGCCGATTTCACATGGAAACCCGGCTATGCCCTTTCTTTAAATCAAAGAAACTTTTCTTTGACCGTATATGGTAGCAATTATAAATTTGTTTGATTCAAAGAAACTTTTTATTGGGTGTAAAAGCCGTCAGTGTATTCAATAACGAACATCCAAATTTCTGATTCAAATAAAAGTATTATTTCAGAGAAATGAGAAATAATTATTCGAAGTTGATAAAAACTAAAAATTATTCACAAAAGCTAATAATAATAATAATCTGTAAAGTGCTATAATTATATTCTGTATTATCTATACAAGTTATTTATCAGCATTTATTTTTTTACTTATTATGAATTCATAAATACTATATTATTTATTGTTGTTTATTATATCAATTGCACGTATTTAAAATAAATACTATACATTTGCCTATTTATTCGATATATTCTTTGAATCTTATTTTCACAGACAAGAAGATGTGAAATAAGATTGAATCGTAGCTAACGTGTTGTGGAACGAAAACACGTCTTGTATGGCTCTCTTAACGTAAATCTTTTTAAGTACTTGACTGCATTTCCTTCTACATGAGACCTCTACTTATTTCAAACAAGCATATTTGCTCCATGTCAGATCAGGCTAGTTTACAATTTCAGATACAATTTTCTGAACAGGATTTCTCCTAAATAGAGTTATTTTGAAATTTGAATGTTTTTAAATATTAGAATAAAATATGCGTGTTTTGAGCAATACTTATCTTTTTAAGTCCTTAATCATATAATCTTCTTTGAACAATAGTTTTGAAAAATTTTTAAAGTTATTTTTGCGAATTTCTTGCAATACCTAAAACAACAGTTAAGAGAACTTTAAATATAAATGTTAAAATATACAAACTGATTAACAACTCTTATCATATAATATTATTGTTTAATGTAACGTATTACTTCCTGTGATTCATTTTTTTTATGAATCGTATGTGTTTATACGTCGAGATGGAGATATGGAGTTTTGCGCCCTGGACGAATGTGTTCAGAGGTTAGTCGTTCGACGCTCTCTAATGAGTAAAGATTCTAATGAATAAAAGGCTTTCAACTTAATTACCCAAATTAAAGACTTTGTCATTTAATTAAATAAATCACTACCTGACTTCCACCATATTCCAATAATAAATTGAGGTGGCAAATGAATAAATACAATTTTAGATTATATTAATTGTCATATTAAATAAAATAAAATAATTGAATATATTGATAAATATTTGTTTTTTATCGCAATTTTAGATTTTATGTAACCTTTCTTGCAGAATCGAATATTAAGTAATGAATGAAAAAAGTGAATTTTTTTATTTTCATGTAAATTTAAAAATTAAATCTTTTCAAAATGTAGAGCTCATGATTTGAGAAGTGATACAGTCAATAAAATTTTCCTTTTGATGTTAAAGTCTCAGGTGTTAAGTGTCGGCCTGTCTATAACTTTCCGTTTCTACTTGAAACGCTTGGGTCTCAAAATTCATAATTACTACTAAATATTATTTTAGCGAAGAGGATCGAATGAATTAGTAATGCAGCTTTATATTTTTATAAAATTTTATTCAGTGATGCAGTCTTTTTACACAGATACGTACTAGATGCTCATTACGTCAGTCTATTCAGCAAGTATCTAAAACAATTATCATTGAAACCACTCTCAAAAGAAATATTGATAATCATAAAAAAAATGTAAGTCCTTTGACACATTTTCAATATTTCTCTCGAGCAATTGTATCGACAATATGTTTCGTTAGACAATATTCTGAAAACTACCAACAGTGACTCATACAATCGACATTTGTTCATTCATTTCCACTCTATCTTAATTTGCAGGAAATACTTTTTCCACAAACTGTGTACCTCGAAGAAATTTGAAAAAATGTTGATGATAATGTTCGTCTCAGTCGAATGAAATTTATGATGCCAAGTCATGCTTATTTAAAATCCACAGCTACATTATTCTTCATTTATAGGTAATGAGCTTGAATGAGAGGTTGGTTGTAAGCAAGGCCGTATGCGTATGTAAGTGGAGCAGAGTGCAGAAGAGGAGCTGAGCCATGAACTACGGAATTTCCATGAGCTTCGATCGTCTTTTCTCCCACGAGAGCAACGCCTGGTGCACTGTAGAATGTATGAGCGTAGGGCACAGATGCGTAAGTCTGGACCACAGGAGCACTTGCGTGGACCACACTATTTCCATGGGACTCGATTACCTTTTCCGACACTACGTCCGTAAGTACAGGTGCAATAAAACCTGGCTTAGCGACGACCATCGTCGTGAAGCACAATAGAGCTACCTATAAAACAAAATAACAAATAATAAAGTAGGCACTTTTATTCAGTTGTATTAAATTAGTCACTTTTAATTATTAATTAAATACTATTCGGTAAATATGAATCTTGAGAAAATTTCAGCGAAGGAGTGAACTTGACATTACATGCAATGCAGAATAATTGCAAGAATATAAGAAATTACTTGAGAAAAGTGGAAATTAGAGAAATAACAGGTTTTTTAACGGCGAGACTTAGAAATTAGAACTTATATTTTATTATACCAATCATTTGATTTTTAAATTTTTACACCTCGACATTTACTACCGATTAAAAATTGAAATGGTCATAATTTCTTTTTAAAATGTTTAATTCAGAAGATTAAAAACGTTTTATTTTTTAAAAATGAAACAAATGTCGATAAATGGTTCTTAAGCTTTTGAATTAGAGCATTAGAAGTAACAATATTTAAAAATATGTTGTTTTTCAGAAGTCTATTAGAATGGGTTTCTCTCGATTAATTTTCACTTTGAGTTCATAAAAGTGATGGGATGTTTTTATGAAATTAACGCATTGAAGAATTTTCTAAATTATAAATATTTTGTTAGTAAGTTGTTAATAACAAACTCAAGACATGCTAGAAGACTAAATTCTAAACGGTTGAATACTTTATTTGAAAAAAGCTCACCAGCTTGAACATGTCGATTGATTAGTGTATCTTGTGTGAGTTGAAAACCTCAGACTGATCAAAGCTAAGGGCTTCACACAAGTTTATATAGTAAAACACTTCCGTGCAGTGAGGTGACCTTCAAATATACGTACTCTAGTGGTTACAGTAAGGACTAAGGGGCGGTCCAGCATTCGACTTTCTCTTTAAATAATGATTATCATTGACACATGACGCACAAAAACAAAGAGATAGAAAGATGAAATATAATGGAAATGCAATACATCCGGATTCGATTTAATTTAAAATTGAGACTGTTTTCATAAACGACCATATTATAAAAATTTAATTTCGTTATATTAATAAAACACCACGTATATATATATAAAATTAATGCAAATTTAAAGAATTTTCTAACTCAACCATCTAATTTGAATACAAAATTAATATTATATTATAAATATAAAGCTAAAATAACAATAATAATGATTAGAACAAAAATTTATTGTATTATATTTTTTATATTATACAAATTTGTAAAAGTTACCAAGGCTAATATTCATAAATTTCTTTTTTTGGAGGTTCAGAAAACGAACTTATGTCTCAATGGCATTATGAAACGGAAAATTGAATGACTCTTGAGATTGTAAAAAGGTCGAGTACAAATAAAGCCCTTCATATTATTGATCCTATTACAATATGGACCTTTGGTGTGATGAAATGATTATTTTCCTACACATCTACATGCATCTAATTTCCACCATTATCATCTGTTCCATTGAATCATATTTGGTGAGATTGCAACAAACTTAATGTTGAAATTTTGTGACCTGAAAAAAGTTCGAAGGTCTGTTAATTATCCAGTTCAACACTCAAATAATTTTTCATGAAGTTGTTGAAACAATAAATTTAATAGAAATATATTAAATTTATAATTAATTGTTCGAAATTATATGTATACTTTTACAGAACAATTGACTGAAATATGAAGATATTAATCAATTTTTGAATTAATTTTTGATAAGAATGTATTATTCTTCAATAAATTAGACAACTTATTGATTTTTTAATTTATACTTTTAAAAAGATTAACTATAATAAATTCCTTGATTTTTAATTTCTTCAAAGCTTCAATTACCAATTTTAATATTTATTCAGTAATAAAAACATCAAAGTTTTCAAATTTTCGAAAAGTACGTTTCCTTAATCTTTGAACATTTAAGAAATTTTGCATAATTTTCTAACTTTTAAAGAAACAACTTTCCGAATTTTTCAGCAACAATTTTCTATTTCTGTATGTTTGAAATTAGACCATTTAAATACGGTGAAAATTATTATATTATATTTAAATTATATATATGACTATTATTTTGAAAATTTTAGAAGACGGAAATGCTGTGTATAATTTATAAATATAAAGAAAGATATCTTAATCGTGGATACTGAAAAGAATCAAAAATCCTTTATGGATTATATGATTTCCTGTTGTAATGGGCAGCATCAAAAACAGGATTGGCCTTTCCACCAGAATCATTGTGAAGTCGTTCCTGAAATAATGAAAAACGTTCTTGAGTCAAGTATATATGCAATCTTGAAAAAACTGTCAAATGGAGCGATGCTGTGTCAAAAATCTTAGAAACATCGATCACACCAATTAATATTGAGGCGGACTCAATAATTGAAAGAAGTTAATTCATAAAAACAGAACAAAGAAATTAAATCAAAAAATCAATAAAAATTAAGTTAAAACTATTTTATTAAAATAGAAGACGTTAGTTGAAAATATCCAACATATGAAGTTAATTCAGACAGAACTGAAAAATTGATGTGTACAAAACTTTGCAGATATTTATATAATATTAGTCTTATCGTATGGAAAAAATCTTGAAAATTGGACTCTGCATGTTTTTGAATTCGAGACTTCATTTTTTGACAGATTCAAATGACTCTATAGTAATTCTCGTTGGTCCTGACATAATAGATGACAAAAAATGGTTTTAGGAAATTTGGAAAATCTGTATACCTGAAGAAAAAAAGAAACTGTCAATTAAGGCCATGGATCAATCGGACCACGTGACTAAATCACACATTTATTCGTTCATATAAGATAACATTTTTAATTTACAAAGTATCTTTTTTAAAATTTTGGAAACGTAACAAAATACAATAAAGCACGTCTGTTAACTTCTTTTTAGTGAAAATTTTGAGAAAAATTCGAAAAATTATCGAAAATTACAGTTAACTGTAAAAATTTTTGCAAGTTTTTCACTCAAACGTAGTTGACACACGGAGAAACTTTTTATATTAATTGTTACTATAGTATTTTTCAATTTAGGGAGAAACGTATCACTTTGAGAATTTTTGTTAGTAAAAATACTAAACTTTATAATAATGATATGAAACTTCAGCATAGTCCATAGCAAATTTTACTATAGTTTATACTAAAGTTTTATATCATTATTATAAAGTTTAGTATTTTTACTAACAAAAATTCTCAAAGTGATACGTTTTTCCCTAAATTGAAAAATACTATAGTAAAACTTGATATAAAAAGTTTCTCCGAACAGACGTTCTTTATTATTTTTTGTTGTATTTTCCAAATTTCCAGGAAGACATTTTGTAAAATAAGAAAGTTATCTTACACGAACTTTGACAGAAATTTGGTTACGTGATCTGGTTGATCCATAGCCTTAAAGTCGAAAATATTTCATATACAAAGAATTTTTAAAACAAGAAATTTATACAGCCAGATATTTCAGTAGCTTACTCGGATAACAGTTTATCATGGATTGGGGGCTTATAATGAACAGAAAAAATGAGAATTCTTTTAGAGAATGCTGCCAAACAAATAATTTTCAACAAAACCCTTTTCTGAATTTGCTGTCTTCTAGACTTCCTGCAGACTAAGGAATTTATTTGATTAATGAAGCTTTTATTATTTGTAATAATTTTCATAAAGCATGAAATGTTAAGGAAGCAGGAAAAGGTGAACATTTTTAAGATAGATTCCAGAAAAAACTAATTTGCAGTAAAAAAATTAAAATAAGGAAAGAAAGATTTCAAGTTACAATATGTAATTAGTGACTTTAAAAGAGTTGATAATTTTCATATGACATGTTTAAAAGTTCCCTCTAAAAAATATTTTGGGAATTTCCCCCAAAAAAATGTTGGTGAATTTTTCCAACAGTTTCAGTAAACTTCCATATTTACTAACTTACTAAGAAAATTTTTCATATTCTATGGAAATATTTCCTCCCGAAACGATGATTTTTCGTAGATAATTATCCAAAATAGGTAAATGTTAAATACAAAATTTTTGGGAATATTTCGGATATTTTTCCCTGTGTTGGAATCATTTTGAGGGTTTACAGTTTAGAGATTTTCAAGATAAAAAATAATAAGATCTAATGGAGTAATTTCAATGCCTTTTTCTTGTGTCCTTCTCGAGAAAGTTGCATGGAAAGATGAACTTTGTTCTGCTTTTACTCATAGACAGTCCGCTTTAGAAGAATAAGTAAACGACTGACGTAAGTTCGTTGAAAGTTATAGGTACACATAATAACAATTTACATTTTTATATTTTAGTCTTTTGTGACCAGGAAGATGAATGATGCTCCATTACTATTGATTTATAATAGTCATTTTTTTTCTCCTTTTTCTTGCAAAACTTACAAGCTTCGATTATTTAACTTTTGAAATATATTATATATCCATGAGTTATTATTACAATAATTCGATTAAAAAAATTGTTTGATGAAAAATTGCCAAATTGAAATATAAAGATATTTATAACTAGTTGAGCTTTCTAATTAGTAATAAAAGTAAATAAATAAAATACATATCTAATATTATCAATGAAAATTCATTTATTATTATCTTGAAAACTTTAGTTATTTTTAGTTGGTGAGAACAATAAAGTTTGTTTGTGCTTCTTGAATGAAGTTTGATATAATGTGCAATTTTGAGTTCGTCTTTTATCCCTTTGTAATGGCCTTCCCTTTATTATCATTTCTTAGGATCATCGACTTTAATACCTGAAAGGCTTTGTTTCGCTTTATTCCTTTAACAAGAGAAATAAAAGTTCCAAGGTCTTCTTACCGTGTCCATAGCAGACAGAGTAAAGTGCAGTATTTCATTCAGAGGGACATATCCAAAAAAAAGATTTATTAAGTTATAATACATTTTATTTTATTTTCTTTCTCCTGGGTTGGTATAGATTTTTTCACAAAAGAGTAACTTTCAATGTGAAATAAATTTTACTGAAATGTGAAAATTAGCCTTTCCTTCTCAATTTCTGTATTCAGTGTTTCATCCTTTATAAACCGAATTCATAATTTGAAAATAGAAAATCCATAAAATAGAAATAAAAATTGCATTAAAAACTGCAAAATTCTAATTTTTTAAATGATTGTTTGAAATTTGAATAAATCACACTATGAATTTAAAAGTTCTTTAATAATTATTAATAATTAAATTTTAGTTTGCTACTTTGACGTTTAATAGAACAAAATTATTAATTGCAAGTTTCAGTTTCATCTTTGTACTCTCTGATCTTATTGTATTGGTTATGATCGATATGTCCTGTAACTTACATCCGCTTATTAATCGAAGGAGACAATATTGATCAAGGATTTCTTCATGCATATCGTCATTCAATCGCTATTAAACTAGTATCCGTATTTTTAGCAGCATGTGAATGACCAGGAACCAGGAAGTTTAATGTGAGACCAGGTAGGTTCTGCCCCTGAAATTGGGTACTACAAATCACAGGTCAAAGATTCGACATCAATAAAAAATGATGTAATTAAAAAAGAACTATGAATAAGTTTTATATTATCCAAAACGTTTTAAATTTAAATATTTAAATTATGAATATAATAATTCATTAATGTATGTATATATATATCTTTGATTAAAAATGTATATTTTATCTTATAATATGACTATTTTATCGTATTCCTCGAATAATCTTTTAATCTTAAGATTCACACGTGTATGCAGAATAATACACCTTACGATAATTATTGCAATTATTTAATTAGTTGATGAAAATATATGTATGATAGTTCTGGAGCAAATGATAAATCGATTCATGCATTTTATAAATTACTGGATCAATCTGATTTTATCTGACATGTGTTTATGTCTAGGTACTGAGATTGATTTTACGAATGGACAGAAGTTTGATGAGCATTAATTACGTAAACTTGTCTCGCGTTAGCAAACGTTAAAATTCCAGTAAAATAATGTTTGACAAAAACGGAAATTCTTTACTGAATATAAAAATAAAACTTGATAAAATGTTTATAAAATATTCAGCTTTTTGAAGTTTAAAAAATAAGATAATGTGAGAAAGTATAACATAATAACTATGTAATAAATATGAATAATTTATTAACATTATAAAATCTTCTTCTGCAATTGCACAAAGATGTGTGCAGACCTTGTTTTAAATGAATAATTCAATATGGAATATGCAGTCTAAAATAGACACGAAAATCGAAGAATGAATAATAAATATGTCATACCCTTAAAAGTGAACTTTCCTCAAATAGTATATCTAATTCTAATTAAATCTTAGCACATAATCAACCACATACGTATTAATAATAAGTAGTTTTTGATGCCTGCATAATAATTCTACTAATAGACAGTATTATAATTATTGGAGGATGTCACATAAGGGTAAATTAATCTGTCAAACCCATTTTAGACTAATTGCAATCTCATTGCTATAACTGTTTTCATTTCGAATATATCATCGCGTAACATTATGCTGCTTGTTTACGCTGGTAACGTATGATTAAGTAATATCGCGTAATCGGTTTGACTCCCACTGGACTGCACTACTTTGGATTCTCGTGGAACGACATGAAATAATTCGCGAAAGTACAATTGAAACTTGCCACGTTTCAACAACTTTTTCGCGATTACTAGCACAAGATATGATATATTTCAAAATAGGCCTCGTTACTCTTCCACTCTCAGGGACAAAAGATATTCAATAAGAATCACTTATTGCACAACAATGAAACAATTATTTATCAAAATTTACCTTTAATTGTCCTTTTATTAACTTATTGCAAAAACAATGACTTTTATATTTCACAATAACCACAACTGTATCAAAATAATTTATCTCTAACATTTTTTCCAAATTTAGTAGGAAGTATATATTTTAATAACTACAAAATTTTGAAAAAAAGATTCATCATAGTCATTTAAATTATTCTCGGTCATTAAATTATTCAATTTTTTAAAAATTGAAATTTAGATAACATAAACTAGATGTATTGAGGGTTCGTATTATAAGAATGATATAAATATTCCTAATAAGGAAAATTTGAAATTTTGATAATTGTTATCGTTGATTTTTGAGATTTTAAAATTTCTAATTCTCGATACATTTGCAATGTCAGCTCCAATGTGGAAAATTCTAAATCATTTAGTCTATTATTTTCTACTGCTCCTAGATTATTAAAAGATCTTATTAATATTTTACATCAATGGAAATCCTCAACTTATTCAACGGAACAGAAAATATTGCTATAATTATATGTATCTAGTATATTAATAGACAGGATATTTAAAAAAGGATAAGACCGTATTTATTTGCACAACATTTAATTTGCCTAAAATATTTAATTAATTGTCTGACAATAAATAGTTCTATTTCATATATTAATAACTATGATCAATTTTTAATGCCCTGCCACATTACGCTGATTGAATAATAACTATTATAAATTCGAATAACTCTCATTATAATATAATCTAATAATATCTCTCGGAGAATTTATTTCCAAGTTTCTCATTAAGTTATTTCGACTATAAACAAGCCTTAAAACATGAAATCAAGAAAAAATGATTATAAAAAGCATTAAATTTCTATAAATTGTATAAAACGTTTTACTCAAGCACAGAAAAATATAGAGGAATTAAAAAAAGTTGTTTTCAACAAATGGGAAGATTCTGAACTCGATAAATTGTACTCTTAATTAAAATTTCCCAAAAAACGGGGAACGATTAAAGTAATCTCAAAACTCGTATGATCTTCATCTGAAATGCGTATAGAAACAGTGCAGGAAGCCTCTTACGAAATCTCTTGTAATTCGTATTCCCAGTCGGAAATTTCACTTATGATCTTGAATTGAGTTACGCGATCAGCCGGACTCGTTTGACGGCCACCTGGGTCAGCGAAATCAGACAAAGCACGAGAACCTTGGCCCTGCGAGTGACTAGTTAAGTCGCTACTGAGATTATTGTGAAAATGTATCTCCGAGCCCAACTGAACCTGATTGGCTGCACATTCTTTTTGGCATTCAATGTAAGGTCTATTCATGCTGCAAAGAGGGGAGTGTGCTATAAAAAGTCACTACTCTTCAGTCTAAAGCACAGTCGATCAACCGAATCGAAAGTTCATACCAATAAACCAAACCATCAAAACCAACAAAGTCAACATGTTCAAATTGTGTGTTTTGTTCGCCCTGGTTGCCTGCAGCATGGCTGCACCTAAGCCTGGTCTGATCGCCGCTGCTCCTGTTGTTGCTGCAGCTCCAACATATGCCGTTGCACATTCTGTGCCAGTTGCTACCAGCTACGCCAACACCTACAAGATCTCAAAGAGCGCTGCTCTTGTCTCTGCACCTTACGCTGTGGCCCATGCAGCCCCAGTTGCTTATGCTGCTGCTCCAGTCGCTTTAGCTGCACATCCGGCACCTTATGCATATGCTGCACACCCTGCACATCTTACCTACGCTGCACATGCCGCACCTCTGACCTACGCCGCACCAGCCATCAGTTACATCCATTAATTTTTTCACTTGAGCTCATTAACAGTGACTGTTCATATGTAAAAATGTCCAATAAAAGTTTTGTGTTCAACTGAATTCTTGTTTTATGTTATTTTATTGCTTGAAGCGACATTCTCGAAAATATTAAGTTAGTGGTGATAGCATTCTATAATATTCTGAAAGAGTGCATTTTTCATCAAATCTCCATCATTTGAGAAGACTTCTTGAAGTTTAAGAGATTTTATATATATATAAGAAAATAATTAACAAAGTTATCGTATTTGTTTTTAAGAAATGAGATATTATTGAACAATATTTATTTTTTATTTTTTCTCTCATTATTTTTGATATCTTTGATCTTATGGTAGTTCGTTAACGAAAATTAGACCTCAGGCAAAAACAGATAATTTTGCTTTCAAGAATAGCAATATTATTATTGAAGGGCTAATTTGAAAGAGAAAAGATTATTTTTCGTGAAAAAAATTTGAAACACAAAAATAATGTTATTAATAAATTTTATTTTTGCCCAACCTTATTTTCTTATCGCTTCGAGCCAAATTTTTAAAAATGATGCGATTCTAATAAATCACGGTTCATTTTTTTAGGAAAAAGATTCTCTACAACATGACCGTTTCCTATTTTTGAAATTGAATTAAGTATTATCAAATACAGCAATTTATTTTATTTGAATTTTATTTGAAAATAAGTTTGCGCAAAAATAAAAATTATTAATAAAATTATTTTTTTGTGTTTCAAATTTTTTTCATGAAAAATAATCTTTTTTCTTTCAAATTAGCCCTTCAATAATAATATTGCTACTCTTGAAAGCAAAATTATCTATTTTTGCCTGAGGTCTAATTTTCGTGATCGAACTACCTTAAGGGGATCCGCCACCTTTAATATTTTTATTTTTTGAATTTGGACCTTCCATATAATTTTTTTTATGTTTAGTACCTTTATTTAGAAAGGTTTTGGAGTTTTCTTAAAAATTCCAGCATATTCATGTATTTTTAAACTAAAAAGGTTGAGTCTTTTGGGTATTTTTTTGACATTTTTTTTACTTTGAATATCTTTGTTGTTTTTTAACCAATTAGGGGAGAAGCGGCGAAATTGGCGCGTCATCTAAATTGGCGCACCCTATTTTTCAGAAAATGATAACATAACAAAAAATAAAAATAGTTCTATCGTGTAAATTCTTGTATGATATGTATTTGATAGAAAACATTATAAAAATCTAATTGCTTAATACAGTTTTATTGCGATTAATCGTTTCTTGGCATAATGGTTATGTTCGAAGCCATTGAGTTAAATCGTTAAATAATAGTAATTCAAGGTGAATTAGATTAATGCAACGATTTTATAATCTTTGATATTTAATCTTACGATTAGGATAGAATATTTGTATGAAAAAATAAGCATTTTACGTAAAAAGTATTTAATTAATGAACGATACACTTGCGGCAAAATTGGCGCATACGAGATTCAAATCAGAGGCGAAGTTGGCACACGTGTTGTGTTTCTGGAAACCGGTGACTGAAATCAAGTGCTCGGATGTTTATGATTGAAAATATAAAGAAGATAGTAAGTACACAATTATTAATATATAGATATATACATTTGAATGTTGCTGAACTTTTCTGCTAATCTTTTTCTTACGATTTTTTGTGACATGGGAGGTAATGTGGTTCGCAAAACTGATGTAACGACTTTGTAAGGTTATATTCATTTGAACAATCAGTGGTTAAATTTTTTTTTTAAGTTTGAGGTATTAAGGCATTTTAAAAGCGATTTTTAATAATTAATTTGCAGTCTGACAGTGTTTTGAAAGTTTTCTCGATTTTAAGATGTGAAAGCAATGTAAGTAAAAAATTTGTATTTTTGATTGATTGTTTCTATTATTTATAAGTCTTCTAAAGTTAATAATTGTATATACTTCTGATTACCAATTCAAATAATTCTCTATAAAAATGATTTCAATTTGAATATTCACTTAAATATCCACAATTGCCAGTATTTTATTATACAAATATAAAATATATTTTAACTTTGGCTGGTTTATGTGAATAAAGGTATAAAAAACTTCACATATCTTGATATACTATCTCAAATTTAGTTTCAAATTATAACTACCTCTTTTCATCAACCTTTGCTACTGAAATGTAATTCTAAATCTATGAAAATATAACTAATACGTGGCAAGAGAAGATTATAATATTAGTGCGTCAATTTACCCGACATGGCGGGTAAATTGACGCAGGTGCAGTCCTTCGGAAATCTGCATAAAAACCTGCTTTAATAATTTCCAATGCAATCTTTATCCATTGGAAAGTATAGAAAAGATATCCAGCTATTAAATAAATATTTTTTCATAATTTTTAGTCATATACTTTCTTTTTAAACTCGCACTTTCTATTAGGTGCGCCAATTTCGCCGCTTCTCCCCTATCATGATTCTTTTTTTTATTTTGTTCCTTATAATATGTAGCAACTTTTTGGGTATGTAAAAATAAGGTAAAATGATCGGAAAAAAGCTACAAATAAAATTTAAAAAATTAATAAAAATATCCCAAAAAAATTTGTAGTCATTTTTTTAGCTCTAGTGCTTTCCATGTGCAAAAATATTGATAATATAACAGAAAAGAAATGGTAAAAATTTCAAAGGCCTGTGTCTAATACTTTAGATTTTATTTAAACATATGTTACAACAAACACGGAAAATAACAGCTTGCGGAAACGGAGATTCAAGTAAAGTCTTGTAGTAAAGCCTTAATACTCACTATCAAAACTCCCCTGCTCCATACATGATTCTTTCTTCAGCAATTTTGTTCTCTTTCTCTGCAAGCTGGGCAGACTTCACTCTTTTCCTGTAATGTTTGTACAGTACACACAATATTAGTAAATAAATAAAGAAAGTATTTTGTGTAAAAAGCTAATTTTCGTTAAAAACGCGTTATTCGTAAATCTTAGTAACTTTGAATTTTATTTATTTTTCCAAGAAAAAAATTAGATTTTCTTGAAAATTTACACACATACTCAGAAAAGTATAAAAAATTAAAAAATAACATTTTTGGAAAATGTCAAAAAATCAAAAATATACCAAATAAAGGTAGCGGATCTCCTCAAACTTGAACAATATACAAGCTTTCTCGAGATTTTTATTCTGCCAAACGAGATTTAATCAATTTTAAATTTTAAATCTACTGTTTTGTCAATAAATTGGCCGCCATATTGAATTTAAGGGGTAAATGCGATTATCTTCGTTTAAATATTTTTTTTTTATCTAGAGGACAAAATATTTGTCTGATGTTAAAAATGGTTAGTATAAAATTTGTAGGTTTTGAAATATTCTATAAATTTCATCTTTCATATTTTTTTTTGTGAAAAATATCGGTTCTAGAGAGCGCCAAAAGTCAAACAGTCAATTGTTTGATTAGTTACATGATGTAAAATAAATATAATTTTCATGAGTTTTTAACAATTTTGTTTATTTCGTACGTAATGTAGTGTATATCAATCTCATCGTAGAGTTCGGATCGACTATATTCCCTTTTTTAACGTCAGACAAATATTTTGCCCTGGAGAAAGAAAAAAAATGTCCAACCTCTTCTTGCGGAACTTTAGTGACGTATAATTTATAAAGAAAAATATTATATTAGGTGTACAAATAAGTTTCCGCCGTTTGACAAAAGTTGGCGTCACCAGTAAGTTTTGGTTAAAATTGAAAGATGTAAAACGTCACTGTCGTAAGGTTGGACATCTCTCAACAACATAACCTTAAAATATTAGTGAATTTCTATCAGTATAATATATTCATTTGTGTACGAAAATGTCAAGTTTTGAGCCGAATAAGCGTGATTTGCGGGAACTTTTGATTTACTTCTTCAATTTGAAGAAATCTGCAGCTGAGGCGCATCGATTGCTTGTGGAAAGATATGGTGAGGCTGCCTTGAGTGAGAGAAGTTGTCGTGAGTGGTTTCAAAAATTTAAGAAAGGTGAATTTGACATCAAAGACAAAGAACATAGCGGAAGGCTGAAAGTGTACGAAAACGCGGGATTGAAAGCATTATTGGATACATAATTACCGAGATAATCGCTTTCACCTTTTAAATTCAATATAGCGGCCATCCCATTGAAAAAACAGGGGGTGAAAAATGAATCGGGATATCATGCTGTCACCCTTAAATATAAATGGTCCTCGATTTATTGCACATCTTGGGGGTATTTTTTTGTATATACCATGACAGGACTAATCAAGCACTTTTTAAAAATTTGCATCTTGCGATCCTTTGTATAGTCCACGGAAAGAAATTAGTTGGCTGAATGTATTACGTTTCGTGAGAAGAAGTACCATTTTAGAGAGTAAACCAGAACTATTAGAAAAAGTTGTGAAAAAGTCCCATCATACTAGTAAAGTTTATTATGTCAATCATTACTCGCTGTCTGTCTGAAATTTGAGTCTAATAACACAGGTCTGCAAATAATGGGTTTGCATTTGTTGTTGGAAAACGAAAGATCATTTCCGGGGTAATTTTTGACATAGGATCCGAATCCGAAATCAGAATCAGCCTATCACGTCAGGATTTTGAGATATTTGAGGTTAAGTGCTCGAAGAATGGGGTTTTTCGCTACTTTTGAGGTTATGTACAGGGCGCAAGAAATTTTTTTGGTTTTTTTCTCAAATTTCATCGTTTAGCACTACTCTTTCCCTTCAAAATGAGCTATTAAACAGTCACGAGTAATTTTTTTTCACAGAGATACGGCCATGTCAAGTTTTGACATTTATCCGAACAACCTTATGAGCATTCACATTCACTCTTTGGTGCATACCATTCTGCATTCGAAAATTTATCTCGAAAATTTGTGCTTGCAGGTTTTGATGGTCTGTGAATAAGAATTTACAGTTCAACAACAAAACCTTGCAGACCTGTGTAATAAGACATGATAGCAGCATTCATATAATTTTACCGAATCTTCTGATGTAAATATACGTTACCGTATAGAGCAGAGGTTTGGATTCAGCGCGTGTTTGGAAATGCAAACACTGAGGCAAATCTTTACCATCTATGATGGGCACGTTTCACTTTCAAGAATTCTAATATTTCGACTACAGTAAGGCTTAGAAAGTCAAATCAATAAAAGTGGATTTTACCATCTCCGATGGTAATAATTTCAAATTCAAGAAATATTTTTTTTCGAACGTTACGATTATAATATTCCTTAAATACGTGAAAGTAATATTTTAACCTATTGAATGTCTTATAATGTAAACGCGAAAGATATGCATACACCGAAAAAAATCTCTTCATTTTCGTGTGCTTTCTTAGTATGCCACTGCAACGAATTTGGTATATCGGCTTTGCTATTTTGGCATACTGATGTCCATACGAAATTCGCTTAAATTTGTGCAACAAAAGTAAAACGAATATTATGCGATTTTAGTAAATTCAGATTTATGCGAAATTCGGAAGAGATTTTTCTCGCTGTACACAACTTTATAGGCATATTTTGTCCAAGAAAAAGTTGGCACATGAATTTTCAATTTTTACCATAATTCTTGGTGATATTTCCCGAAACGTGTTATATTAAGTAGCATATTTTTGGGACTAACTGGCAGAAATTCCTAATGGTTCTGGTTTACCATGAAAAATTGTATTTCCAACCTTCAAATTTCTATCCGTGTCCCACCATGAATGTATGAGACACGACACGCTGTTTGATTGGCCCAGATTTGCCTGCTCAAGCTACGATGTAATATGCAGTGGTAGAATGTCTATGGTGAGAGTGTTGTTAGCTATCAAAGCTAGACTACGACGTCTGTTCAAAAAGTAAGGTGGATTTTCAAATTTCGCGGGCTATGTACATTCGATTTTCGATTTATTTTCCTATGTTGGCACACTTGTCCCGAATGTACACTGGGAAAAAAACATGGTAAAATGAACGGAAAGGAGTCCCGTCGCCAATTCACCGGTGCTATTCAATGTTGCACTGACGGTAGAGTCAACGTAAAATCACCCAAAAATGATCAGCTGTGGCAATACTTGCGATTGTTCTTTTCAATTCTTTTGTCCACCTAATAAATGTTTTCCTAATTATATATTGGTATTTAAAAGCAAAGCACTGCCAATTTCATTATGGATATTAAAAAGCGTCAACGTGTAATATTTTCAAATCACATGGCGTTCCAGCGTTAACATTCCCGGTGAATTGACGGGGCTGACATAGCTGGATTAACGTGAGTTTTCAACGCTACATTGGCGGTGGCAGCACGTTAACCTAACGTTGTAAAGGCGCCGATGCTCCTTTCCGTCAATGTAACGGAATTTTCTGTATAACCTGACGGATTTTTTTTCCTAGTGTATGTTCACAGTTTCAGCAATATAGCATTCTTTGTTTTTTTGTGAGAGGCATAAAGGTTAGAAGTGTTTTGCGTGTGTTGGCGATTTTCTGCTGTCGAAAAAAATGGATCAAAGAATATGCATCAAATTTTGTGTAAAGAATGGAATTAAGTGCTCAAAAACACTTGAAATGTTAAAAATGGCATACGGTGAGTGTACTGTAAGTCAAAAAAGTGTTTACAATTAGTACAAGCTCTTCACAGAAGGTCGAGAAGAGGTGAATGACGACGCTCGCCCTGGACGGCCCAGCACGTCAACAACCAATAAAAACACTGAAGCAGTGAAGAAAATTGTTATGGAGAATCGTCTAATCACTATTAGAGAAGTTACTGAGGATGTCGGCATATCGGTTGGCTTATGCCATGCAATTTTTTCGGATATTTTGGGTTTAAAGCGTGTAGCAGCGAAGTTTGATCCAAAATTACTGAATTTTGACCTGCTCACTCGTCATTGCTTGTTCGTAATTTTTTGGCCAAAAGCAACACCGTAATCATGCCTGACCCACCGCATTCACCAGATTTAGCCCCCTCTGATGTTTTCCTGTTCCCAAGATTGAAGAGACTCATGAAAGGACGGCGTTTTGCCACGACTGAGGAGATAAAAACCGAATCGCTGAGAGAGCTTAAGGACATTCCAAAAAGTGCATATCAGAAGTGCTTCGATGATTGGAAAAAACGCTGGCACAAGTGTATTATATCTGAGGGGGATATTTTTCAAAAAAAATGAAAATTCACCTTATTTTTTGAACAGACCTCGTATATATGAACCAATTATTTCTAAACAAATCAGTTTGTTTTTTGCATGCTCAGGAGTTTAATATAATATGTGTGTTGTCTGTTAAAAAAGCAAGAATACGAAAATGAAGTTCTTAGTATCTGTGTTGACATTACTAATTTGTAAGTAAATTAATATTCGATTAGATTCTTATCTTACTGTGGTTTTTTGTCTATAAACTTATGTGCATGCAGAATGAGATATCGACTTGAAAATTTGAGAAATTAAAGAAAGGTACTAAGAAAGGTCTATAAATTCTTAAATTTTAATATTTAGAGAAAAAATCTCTTCAAATAGTGCTGGTAAGGTAGAAGTTGAACTCAAATCAACTACCCAAACTCACACAAGCAAAGTTGGAAAATATAAACAAGTTGGAGACTATTTAATATTATTGTAATGTATATTTTGGAAGTTTACTCTACATTTTTAAAGTCTGCCGAACTGTGATGCATTCATTAACATTTTGTACGTCACGAACTATTACAATAGCATTAAATAATCTTTAATTTGTCCATGTGTCCCAATTTTGCTATAAGTTGAGAAAATTGTCTCAAGCTTATTTTTCTGTGTGCGAATTATTATTCGTTTTACGATTTTGGTAAATTATCGCTTTTGCATTTATTACATGAAATTTATTGATATATTAGCTGATGAGTCTAACAAGGCTATTTACTTGTAGTCCAGGCGATTTAGTGAAAAGCGCGATGTTTTTTTGGAGCAGGCTGAAAAATTGAGTTTAGGCGTCAAAAAATAAGTGAAACAATATATCTTTTCCCGTGGTGTAAAATCAATGAACGTCATTGTTTAAATTACGGTTATTTATAATTTTTTAAGGAAATTTCACGTTTTTCGCTTATATCTTTGATCCTTTTTATTTTATCAGAAAATAGTTTAATAAATTTTTATTCCTCATAAAAAACCCTACACAACTAAATGCCGACCGTAAAAAAATATTAATTAGGTCAAAAGTTATGAATAAAAATAGATAATGTTTATGACGTTTAAATAAACAATCATTTACTATTTGATATGATTTACTCATATCGCGCCGTTCAACAACGTCCGAATATTTCTTATTATTGTCGACAGTTATGTGTGCAAAACATGGAGTCGGGAAGTTTGTTAGTTTATGACTTATGGCCTTATAAACAAATTAATAAACAATTAACCTGTACCAACCTGAGAAGTAGATATGGTGATACTGATTTTTTCATCGATAGATTTCAATATTTTACATTAAAAAACATCATTGTTTAATGCAAAAATTCAATTTTGCAACTAAGGGAAATTTGTTTATAAATTTCTTAGTTGCAAAATGCATTTTTCCAAGTGTTACACTTAATTTTCAAAATTTTTTATTGCGTACATTGAAAGTGTATGAAAAGAGCTTTCATTAAAAAAAAAAAATTCAAGATTCATTAGGAAACAATGGAGATACAGTGCGATGAAGTTTTTGCTAAATTGTTCAACAAATTCTGACATATATATTTTTCTAAAGCATTGAACATTTTATGCAACGATAAAATTGTGTATGGTTAATAAAATCTTTAGATTTAATTTACGATAGGAGTAGAAATGTAAATATACATGTAAAAAATAAATTATCTTGCTCCGTTGATTTTGATGAATTTTTTTTCAGTGAATATTTCCACGGGGAATTTGTTGTTTACAGTTTATAAAAGTACTTAATCTACAAATTATCGACATATATTTTTTTTTCGCTAGTCGTTAAATTTGTTGAACAATTGAGCAAAAACTTCATCGCACTGTATTTCCATTGTTTCTTAATGAATCTTGAACTTTTTTTTAAAATGAAAGCTCTTTTCATACACTGTCAATCTACACAATAAAAAGTTATGAAAATTGAGTTGAGCACTTGGAAAAATGCATTTTGCAACGAAGAAATTTATAAACAAATTTCCCCTAGTTGCAAAATTGAATTTTTGCATTAAACAATGACAATTTTCAATGTAAAGTAGTGAAATCTATCGATAAAAAAATCAGCATCACCATATCTACTTCTCAGGTTGGTACAGGTTAATTGTTTATTAATTTGTTTATAAGGCCATAAGTCATAAACTAACAAACTTCCCGACTCCACGTTGTTGAACGGCGCGATATGAGTAAATCATATCAAATAGTAAATGATTGTTTATTTAAACGTCATAAACATTATCTATTTTTATTCATAACTTTTGACCTAATTAATATTTTTTACGGTCAGCATTTAGTTGTGTAAGGTTTTTTATGAGGAAAAAAAATTTATCAAACTATTTTCCGATAAAATAAAAAGGATCAAAGATATAAGCGAAAAACGTGAAATTTCGTTAAAAAATAAAAAATAACTGAAATTTAAACAATCACAAATCAAAGAATTTTATAACTTTAAATATAATTTAATTATAATTTAATTTATTGGTACAAACCGCAATTTCGAAGAATCAATTTTTCGATCATTATTTTTATTTGATGGCACAGCTATTAACAAAGATAGAAAAATAAAAAATATGTATTCCTTTTCAATGGATAAAATATTGTCAAAATTATCTTTTATTAAAGAGAAATTTGTCCAAATTTTCCAAAACATTCATTGTGTCACAACTTATTGGACGAAAATCATATAAACATGTAGCTATTTATAATCTATATTGGGAAGAGTGATATTGTTAATTAAAAAATAGATGATGGAATTAAAACATTGCTAATGCGTATATTTTAAGCTTTCTTGATATTCGGTTTTATGTATTAATAACCGGATTCCAATTTTTGTAATATCTTTGATAACATGATCCAAAAATCAATTCATTTTATTCTATATGAAGAAAACAAAGACGAATTCTGGACAAAAACAGTTTTAAATTATTGAATTTTTTTTAATAAAGTTATTTTATCGTTCAGGGAAAATGCCATGGAACCAACATTTCCCTTCAACTGTTTTGCCTGCTAATCTGATTTTTCAATAACAACAATTTAGTACATGCGCTTGTATTGGCAGGATAAGGTCATTTTAAAATAAAAAATTTTTATAATGTTAAAAATAAACGATGAGAGAATTAGAAAAATCGTATCTCGTCACTCACTTTCAAAATAATCACAAAATTTGATTACAATAAGTAAATTATTATAATGACGATAGTTTATTATAACCATTCGATATTTTATGTTCAAAAATATATCGATATAAAAAAAATAGAATAGATAATTATTAAATATATAACGAAATGATCGATCGAGAATAACCATCGTGATAATAAACCAGCAGCATATTTTTTTCGCGTATCTGTTTAAAATTTTAATTTATACATGAATATTCATAAAATGTTATCATTTTTAATTCTAGACATTAAATCAAATTTATTAACTTGAAAATCTATAAAAATTTTGAAGGAAAAAAAAAGAACGTTTTAAGACCTTCATTCAAATAGATTAATAATTTAAAAAAATGAAGGATCCATCTATTCATTATAAAGACATTTAAATTTGAAATCATGCTATAAAAATAATTATTGTTTCCTGATACATTTAAAGTCACGTCCAGTTTTATATTTATTTTGAGTATTTCATTAAAAAATTTTATTTGCATCGAGTCAGGTCATTCTATCGTATACATCTTATTAATTACCATTAAAAAACACATACGAATCGAAAACAGGAATTAAATATTTAGAGATGAATCAATAAGACAAAAATAGAATTCTAGTTTATAAATTTATAAAATTTGTTACACTTTGAAAAATATTTGGTTAGATCGAAAAATTTTATGTATTTATTATAACCAAATAATTTGTATCATCCAACTAAAGATGATTTGTCTTTCCAAGATTTGATTAAATCGATCAAATGTTTATATTGACTTAGCCAAACATTGGTTGAACTAACCAGAAATTATAAAAGCTATTTCATTAATAAATAATTATTTCTCACTCAAAAATAGAATGAATGTAAATTTCTAGGGTGGAACAGTTGATCTTTAAAGTGTCTTTTCTTTAGAGAAAGTATTTAACACCATAAATAAATTGTAGTTGTTACCAGTATATCATTAATTACATTATAAAAAATGGCCATTTTATACAGTTTAATTAGTATTTAACACCTCTTTATTAAGGACATGTATTAACTGGACCATGTGACGTCGATAATTGCAATTATAGTATGTGAGGTTATTCGAAAAATAATAACTAAAATGGATTGTCAATACCAGACAGACGTGAACAAAAGAGCTAAATAGATATGCCTATTACCAAAAGTCTGTTTCATTTACTTTATAAATATGAATCAGCGAGAAGTATACTACTGATTACAATCAGTTGTATACTTATAGCTGGTTAATCATCCGAATGTCGCTGATTCAGATTTAAGGAGTATTAATTTTTGAATAACCGTACATACTGTAATTGAAATCATCAACGTCACCTGGTCAGGTTAGTCCATAGCCTTGAGTCTCTGAAACATAAAAACTACATATAAATGCAAAAATACTGAAAATATGAAAAAGATTATCTTGAAAACGGACAATAGGTTCCTTCTCGACAATTAGTGCTTTCACTCTGTTCATAATTAAGTATTAAGGTAAACTCAGAATAAGCCACAAAATGTCACAGTAATATAAAATTTATTACAATAAGCAAACAAGTTTTACAGAAATTTAGAAAAGTATTGAAAATTGTATACGTTTTGATTGCCTTCCATATAGTTGGGTTACTTCTTCTAGAGTCCCACAGATTGAATTTTGACGTATCGGGGAATAATTTCCTCCAGTAGTTGATTGATCTAGCTTTTTAGCACTCGTGGGCAAAGCAGCCTCCATATCCCAAAGCAGCTGGTGCAGCTAATGCGCTGTATGCAGTCAGGCCGGACACAGCGGGTAGAGCAGATATGGCTGGTAGAGCAGCATGTAGGCCAACTGGAGAAGCAATACCAACTGGAGCAGCAATGCCAACTGGAGCAGCGTAGCTAATAGGTGCTGCTACTGCTGCTGATACTGGTAATGGAGCAGCATAATCGTAGGCTGAACCATAAGTGATAGGTGCATAATCAATAGGTGAACCGATTAATCCTGGCTTGGGAGCAGGAGCAGCAGCGGCCAAAGCCAAAAGAGCAGAGACGATCACAAACTTATACATGATTTTGATTTTTGAATGTTCAGATTGTAGAATGAACTATGATGAACCAAATTTCGGACCGTCTTTTATACCCAAAAGAAACTCCCTTTCCTTGCTCTTTTTAGATCAAATCTGGTTCCTCCACGCCTCAAAACAATCTTACGTTTCCTCTTTAGCGAATGTGCATAATAAAATCGATTCTACGACAGATTTATATCGGACACTATAAAATATATTTAAAGTAGATGACCTTAGTCGGCTTGGACATATGATGAAACTGAAATAATTAATTTGCACTCAATTTATAGCCTAAATCAAGGTAAATATTAACTTTCATGCACATTAAAACAATTTTACTAAATGATTAAGTAATGAAAGTCGTGGATAATTGGAAAGTTAAGAAAATAAAAATTGAAAGTGAATTACACGGAAAAAATAGTTCAGTGAAGTTTATAGAACATTCATGAAAAATTATTGAAAGTTCCTGATTTTATTCTGAACATTGCTGTGAATTTTCAAGAACTCTGTTAAAATGCCTATATCCCTGACTCTTGAACAGTTCTATACAATTTACTAAACTATTTTTTCCATATACAGTTCTGCAAAGTCAAATATTTTGAATTTTGGAAACATTAAAATAAAAATTTCTATTAATACGCAGAGAAACCCAAGTTTACAATTTCTGCTAAATAACCTTTTAATTTAGGGAAAAAAATGTAGTGAGAATTTTTCGCAGCAAAATACTAAACTTTAGATGAACTATATGATAATTTAATATAGATTGTATTAAACTTTACTATAACCTATGATAAAGTTTCATAAAAATTTTCAAATCTTTAGTATTTTGACTGCGAAAAATTTCCAGTCTGCTAGGAACAATTACCATCTTTTGTACAGTCTTTGTTACTTAGTAATATTGAAAACATTTAAATTATTTAGATAGATTTTTTTTTAAATAGGAATAATTACATTTTGTTTGGATTCGGTTCATTTTTCTAAAATTAAGAAAATTCCTACTAATAACTATTAGTTCCTGACCAACTCACAGTCGAATTTTCCTATCTCAATTAGTAATTAAAATCCATTCGAACTTTTTATCTGCTGACATTTTAAGCCAACGTTTTGCTTCTTCTTCGAAGTCCTTCGCGGAGCGATTACAAAATATTCAGTAAAAGTCAAAAGATGAAGAGCAATTCGATGACAGAATGTTAAAAAACAAATATAATTTTATCAATCATGATGGACACGTTGAAGTGTAAAAACGTTATTATCGAATTTTTCAAATGTTAAAAAATTACTACCATCAATTTACAATAAATTGAATTGACCTTCATCTTTTGACTTTCATCCAACGTTTTGCAATTGCCCTGATAATGGCTTCGGAGAGAAAGCAAAATTTAAGGTAGATGTGACAAAAATCTGGTCTAGAGAAAAAAGTATAAAGAAAAACATTATTTTTTATGAGAACAATTTTTAAATTACAAAAAAAAAATACATTTAATACTGTTTTTTAATAGAATTTTTCCTCACTATCACTTTTTTGCAATTTTTTAGAAATGATTATATTTTTATTAATCATGGCTTATTTCTTTGTCAAAAAAATATTCTTTACAACTCTACTGTTTTTACTTTTGAAAGTGAAGTTTTCAGTAGCTTAAATCATTAAAAGAATTGTTTTAAAAGAAACATTTAAAAAAAATAACTATATTTGAAGATTTTATTTTTTATTACTGAAATTGGAAACAATATAGTATATAGAATATTCTCCCCGAAAATATAAGCCATGATTTATGAAAATCCAATCATTTATTTAAAAATTGGTAAGTTTTTAATTTTTATCATAAGAAGTAATGCTTTTTCTTAAAATTTTTGTTGTTTTCCTCCAAGTGATCGATACTCATACGTTAAACTGTATTCATGGTTTATTGAATAAAACTTATTTTGTAAATTTTTGAAAATGAAATGCATCGTTTTAATTTCAGTTGAAAATTCATCATATTTCAAAGTATAACAAGAAGAAAGATATTATCTAAATCTGAATAATTTACAATTCTTAATAATTTGAATCAGTGACTAACTTCTTGCTTCACAATCAGTCATTGTTGACTGTTCATCAATCATAGTCAACTCAAAGTCAATGGCTTTTTATTGATTGAAAAGCAAGAAGTCAGTCAGTGATTTAAATTGTCAATAATTCTAACTGATCCAGATTTAGAGAGTACGAGACTTAAAAATAAAACTGTATTATATTGAGAATATGTTTTTAAATTTATAGTACCGTTTAAATAATTAGTATGTTTATATTTAGTGTGATTACGAAAAAAATATATTTGTAAAATATTAACGAATAGTTTGGTAAAAGGGGTACATGATGACATTTTGTCATCTTTACAGTATTTACATATATACATATAACTTTACAAAATATCTTTTTTAAAGTCTCAAAAATATAAGAGAAGACGATAAAGATTACAGTTAACTTTAATTATCGATAATCCTTCCAATTTTTTTCAAAATTATTACTAGAAAGAAGTTAACAGACGTATTTTATTATCTCTTGCGACCTTTCCCAAATTTTCAGAAAGATATTTTGTAAATTTAAAAAGCTACCTTACATGAACGAATTAATGTATAATTTAGTCACTTGGTCCGATTGATTCATGGCCTTAAGATTCAAATGAGCTTTTCGGTATTAGGACACATCTAAGTGCTCTAAAGACTAACAAACTGTCTCTATGTCTTTATTCTACTCAACTATTTGTTAATATTTCACAAATAAAATTTCTAAGTGTAGCTGAATTCAAACAAATTCTAAAATGAAATCGAAATTAATTTCGATTATTTTTTCACCAAATAGTATGCGACACAGAAAATAAACAAGTTATAATATTAAAGTTCCCTTTTTTTTTAATTTCTACAAAAAATATCCCTAGGTATTTTCTGCCAGCTGTTGTCGTTTTCAAATGAAATTGAAGTTTTTATTTCTTAAATAAAACAAGTATGCAAAAAAGAATGATGAAATAAAATTTTAATTTTAAAACTCGAGAGTCGCTGCTTCTTGATCACCACGTATACAATCCGAAATATTGATAGGATAAACAGATGTCTACTTTCTCTTCTCTCTAAATCTGAATCAGTGAACATCCACTGATTAACCAGCTATAAGTATACCACCGATTATAGTCAGCGTATATACGCTAATGAATCAGTGAAATTCAACTGATTTATTGACGTATATAGATCGTAAACAGTGGTATACTTATCGCTGATTCATATTTACAGAGTTTGAAGATTATTTTACTTAGTGCATATATTTTATTTTTGTCAAGTTTTTTAATACTGTAACGTTTTTAATTATCATAAATAATTAAATAATAATTATTGCAAATATACCGTTAAATGTAATTCTAGAAAAAAATGATTCAGAAAAATGACGCTACTTTTAAAAATTGGGTCGTAACCTTACGTGTTTGTGAATAGACATTTGAATACTGTATGGCTTTGTTTAATTCTGTGTCTTTTCCATCTCGAAAAAGTTTGAAGAACATTGTAACTATAGTTAATGCCATTTTTTTGTAACTAGAAATGAACTATGAAATTAAAACTTTTATATCAAAATGGTTCGAAAATAAATCAAAGTTTTGAATATGTCTCAATTTACGTGAATCCCATTTTCCATACACGCAGAAAGTAGATTTGTAAGATGTACAATAATTTTAGTACTTATTTAGAAAACATGCCTTTTTAGTATATTTCTCAAGTAGTTTAGTTGAATCAATATATTTCCTGTGAATCCCACCATGTATTAGGAAAATCTAAAAACTCTGGTTTTTGCGTATTTTGTCGATTTTACTGAAAGTTAAGTAAAGCGTACAAAAAATTTGTTGATTTTACTGAACTTTTTATAAAATATACTAGAAAGTTATGTTGTCCAAATAAGAACATAAAATAATTATTTAAAAATCAAACAGTATTTAATTATATAAATTTTAAAATCAAATCGATGATAACTGTAACACACTCCATTTTTCTATATCAAGAATTTAAAATTTTCACCTATAACTAACTTCTTTACAACTAAGTAATACTTGAAACGTTTTTGCTCAAACGATCTTCTTCTTATTCATATGTTTTTTATGCATAAACCTCATACATATAAAGTATATTTAATATCTGAACTTGTTTCAAGGTCGCCTGGATCATCCATATCGGACAAAGCCCGAAGATCTTGGCCTTGCATATACGATTATTAAAAATGCATCATTGTATGCACCTGAGAATGCAATTGGCTGTACATTTTTTTAAAGGCTCATGTGGAATTATAGAGAGGGAAGCTTACTATAAATAGTCAAAACCCTTCGATCCAAAGTACAGTCGCTCAAAGAAATTGAAAGTTGATACTAACTAATCAAATCATAAACAACACCACCAAGCTCAAGATGTTCAAGTTGTGTGTTTTGTTCGCCCTGGTTGCCTGCAGTATGGCTGCACCTAAACCTGGTCTTCTCGCTGCTGCAGAAGTTCCTGCAGTTGCCATCGCAGAATCCGTACCAGTTGCTTCCAGTTACTCTGACACCTATAAAGTCTCAGTGAAGAGCCCTTTGATTTCTACGGCGCCTGTTGCTGTTGCTCCTGCAGCTCCAGTTGTTGCAGCCCCAATCGTTCCAGCCCCACTTGCCGCAGCTCCAATTGCCGCAGCTCCAATTGCTAGTGCTCCAGTTGCACTTGCTCCAGGAACTCCAGTTGCTTACGCTTATCCTGCACACGCTGGACCCACCATTTACCTCTAAACTCACCTGTCATCAGTTGCGTCGTCTAATTTTTTAATTTCTGAGAATAATCATTGACTATTTGCGTGCAAAATTTTTCAATAAAGGTTTACTCTTACATTGAATTCTTATGTGTTTTTATTAATTTTTGGCAAAAGAGTGGAGAATGAGTTTTTAGTTTAGTAATAATAAGGTAAATGTACCAGTCGTTGCGCGGTTAAGGAAAGCCTTCGAGGATTATTGAATTTAATTATAGAAAAATAAAATTTTTCGTCATATTAATCGAATCACATTTTGAAAGACACTTTTGATTTGTATTTCTAAGCTTATTATTCTGAAAATTTTCAACACTTATTAACAAATAGTCGAAAATATGAAAAAATGCGTTTGGCCCAGTCTTTGCGCAAGAAATTTATTATTGTATTATTTATTGTTATATAAGGGTTATCACAAATATAAATCAAAAACTTTCAAAATTGATGTCGAATAAATTGATATAAATACTTAAATGCGAGAAGAGTTCCATTTGCATAAAAAATAAGCACATAGTCATTTTATGAACTACGATTTGAACATTCCGGAATATTTTATTTTTTAGCATTTTTGAGTAAGCATTTACATTAAAAATTTGTTATGAGAGATGAATAATAACCTTATGTTCAATGATATCTTCAACTTGAACACAAAAATATAAAGTAATTTTCTTAATTTTACGTAAAATATGCTCGACAGCGCAACGACTGGTACATTTACCTTATATCCATTTTTAATTTTAAACTAACCTTCTTGATTATTTTGATTTATTCTATATCTTATACTTAACCACATTAGGACATTTTAAATAATTATATATATAAGTTAGGCCTAAAAAGGAAAAAAGAGTTTCATCCACAAGAAAATTAATTGTATTTAATAATATTTATCACTTTTTTCATCATATAAATTTTTAAATATCAAACACTTAATTATTAGAGATAAATATCAAAGGAGTATGAAATGAAACATAAACTTTAAAAGAATTTAAAGATGCAGATCGTTTTTAAGTACTCTTTTTATGATTTTCAAAGAAATTTTTTAGAAAGAGCAAGTATATTTAGTAAAATTTGAACTCGATTTTCGAACAAAAGATTTTTTTAAATTAAATAACATTTATTCAATCCAAGCAAAATGTCTTCGGTCCAAATAAATACTTGTTTAAATCAAATAAATTTTTCTCCAATACGAACAAATTTTTGCATTTGTATATGGTTGAATATGATTTGGACAAACTTTTATTTGGTTCAAAGATGCTTTGTATAAATCAAACAAATTTTATTCAATTCAAATAAATCATTTTTATAAATCATGGGAAGCCTTTCAAACAAATAATTTTGTTTGATTCTATCGAATCTTTTTTCTGAGTGTAGAGCGATCAGAAGTCCAATCATTTTTAATATTTGCTAATCAAAGTAACGTTTTGTTCATTAATTTGAAGGATGTAAATAACTATTTGCAAATAATTTTCATGAAATCAAAATGCTGTGATCAAATTTAGAACCTAACCTCAAATAGTAATGAATGTCAAAAAAAAAAAAAAAAAAATTTTCACCAATGGAAACCCTTGTCAGTGTTAAATTTCATAAACTTTTAAAGTTTAATGATATAATCTAAGTCCTATTAAATACAGTAAAAAATACCTGAGAATTAAAAAGAGAAATGAATTATATAATTTTTAACATGTGAAGATTCCTATTTGTAGTTTAAGCATTTTCTTAATTCCCAGCAAAATTACCCGACCAATAAGTCATTTTTACCATGCTAATTTAAAAATCCCACCGAAATTATAAAAACTATCCCTTTTCCAAAGAATTATTAGTCGCTAAAGCCTAAAATTAATGCATAATTTATGTTTAATTGACTAGACAGGCAAATACACAATAAACCACATTATTTGAGAAAAGAATAAAATTTATTACAAAAAAACATGAAAATGAGTTTTACAGAAATTAAAAAAAGTGTTGAAAATGTTTTACACGTTCTGATGATTGCTTCTCATGGTTGGTATGCTCCTTCGTCTAAAATCCCATGGATTGGACTTTTTCTCATCAGAAGATAATTTTATCTAGTAGTGGATGGATCTAGCTCCAAATGTACCAAATGGGTAAGATTCTGCTCCATATCCGTAAGATGCTGGGGCAGCAAAAGAGTTGTATCCAGTAAGGCCAACTGGAGAAGAGTAGGCAGCAGGTGATGCATAACCAACAGGGGTTGCTGAAGCAAAAGCAGCAGGTGCTGCTGAAGCAAAACCAACCGGTGCTGCTGAAGCAAAACCAACCGGTGCTGCTGAAGCATAACCGACAGGTGAGGCGTAACCCACAGATGAAGAATAATCAGCAGATGGATATCCAGATAATATTGCACCAGGTTTGGGAGCAGCAGTGGCAAAAGCCATAAGAGCAGCAAGGATCACAAACTTGAACATGATTTTGATTTTTAAGTGTTCAGATTGCTGAATGAACTATGATGCATCAAACATTGGATCCTCTTTTATACCCAAAAGATTTTCCCCTTCCTTGCCTTGTTGAATCATTTCAGGCTCCTCCGCACCTTAAGACAATGTAGTTCCTTTTTAATGATTATGAAGAAAAAAGATGATTCGAGGAATTACTTATACCGGATTTTTATGCAATCTTACACTATAAAAAATTTACCGGGGATGACCTTAGTCCGCTGCGACATGCGAGAAAACAGATATCTGATATAACTACATAATTCTAAGACGAATTAATAAGAATAATCAGGCGCTAAATGTATACTCTTAATCAACTTGAGTATTTTAATTAGTGAAATTAAAATAATTTTATTCGCTTACCTGCAGGTGAATGATCAAAAAATTCAGAAACGTCTATGAACATATTAGATTCTAAACAATTAATAAATATGTTTCTATATTTTAGACGAATATTTGAAAAGAAAAATTGTATTGATTGTATTGTAAGTATATCAAAGAAAAATATTTTTCTGATATATAAAAACAGTTATATTCTGGAAAATATATGACAACTTTCAACACGATTCAAAAAAATAGTATGTAAACATAAACTTTTTCTAACAAAATTTAATTTAGGGAAATGAAGCCAGTGTTCAGAAACTTTTGATTGATTTCATATTTAATTATATTTGCTATAAAAGCAGTTAAATTTGTAGTATTTCAAGCTACTGGCAACTATTGCTTGTATTTTACTATTAATTGAACTACCATTCAAAATTATAGGTTCACCTGCTGTATGAACCATTATCAATATGTTTTGATTTTTATAAAAGAGAGTTATATATTTTTTCTGATAATTGCATGAATGTTATATAAATTTTCCTCCAAAGTTGAAGGCAAAATGTTAATTTTATAAAAATACGATATATCACAGAAAAATTCAAATTTTAATCTTTTTTGAAAATGTCTAAAAATAATTAAAGTTTTAAAAAGTTTTTGGTCTAGTTTTACACCCAGAAAACAGTTTCTTTAAATCAAAGAAACATTTCTTTGACATACGGTCAAAGAAAAAAAATTTTTGAATTGAAGAAAGTATTGTTGATTTAAAAAAATTTTCAAAAAAATGTAAACAAATCTATTTCTTTGGATCAAAGAAATTTTTTTTTGAATTAACAAAACTTTCTTTAATTCAATGATATTTTTTCTTTGACCGTATATCAAAGAAACTTTTTTCTCAGTGTAAAAATAAGCCTTCATAGTAATTTCCTAACTAATCAAGATATTTCGAGAATCTAGAAAAAAATCCAAAAATATCTTGATTAGTTAACAAATTACTATGAACACTTAGTATATATGCTTTTAGCAGAAATGCTATAGATTCAATAGCATTTTTTTCTCAGTGTATAATTTTGAATGGTAGTGTATTCACAATTGATTTTTCTCAAAAAACGATTCATTCAGTAAAAACGAATAGTTATTTAAAAAGTGCATGAAGTACCCATATTCGTCCGCGAAAATCCGTTAACGAAAATTTTTATAATTTAACAATACAAGGTTTGAGATTTCACTAAATAATTAATTTTTTTTTTCAAATGAAAACGCTTAAATTAAGCACATTGCTACTTAGTAATTCAAATATTCATAAATTGCCTACAATTTCTTATGTTTAGTTGATAGCAAGTTTAAGGCGATGTTATAAGTAGCAGTTTATTTACAAATCAAAAGCAATTAATTTCTTCATTCTATATTTCTTGGGGAATTATTACTGACGTGTGGTCAACCATTGGTTGGTGACCGAACCTTGGTTCCAACTCCCCTATATAATTCGTGCTCATAAGATATTTTAATTAAACTGAATTATCATCATTATTTATCATTTCAATTGAAGTTATAACATTGATGAATTTGAATTCAAGAAGTTGATTCTTTAGTGCCATAATAAATTTAAAGAAATGATTTTCTTTCATACATTGGTCCCAAGAAAACATTTCTTTCACGGAACAAATACCACCAAGGAAACAAGTGTCCTGATTGAAGCTTCATATTAATTGCTTAAAAAAGTATTCAACTAATTCAAATAATAAATCCCTTGGTGAATAAAAAAGTAGAATAAAAAATATGGATGAAATATGCATAAAAAAATATTTCCTTTAACTAAAAACTTTTTCTCAGATTTATGAGAACGGAAAATTAATTGAGAGTTTTTAATTTCAAAATTACAAGTATTATTCAAATATTACTCTAATCCTAACTATATTCAAATCGCAAAGTAAAATACAAACATCTTTATGAAAAAGTAACAATTAAGACGTCATGAATTTAATGCTTTATCTAAATTACCATTGCGAATATGGTTTGATAAATAAATTTAATTGTTATTTTTTTAAATTTAAGAGGAAATTTTCTTTGACTGTCGTCGACATTTGGATAGAGCTAATGTTATGAAGCTTTTTTCCATGTTTTTATTAATCTTATTAATCTCAAAATTTTTGGTGGGAGTAGAATTTTTCAAAAATAGAGAAAATCCTGGTTACTATTGTAGAACTCTTCATTGAACAGTACAAGAGATTAATAAAATGTCAATGAAAAGTTTTAAAACTTTAGCCTCATCCAAAAGTCAATAACAATCGAAGAAATCGATAACTAATTTTTTTGGATGGATGCTTTTATAATTGGTAATACCTTAATAATAAGGATTGTAATTTGATTTTGAGAATAAAATTTCATGAATTTTGAACACAAACATGTAGAAATCTAAAATCAATAAAGTTTGCTAATTTTGTAAGTATCACATGCCCTCAAGTGACTTTATTAGAATTAAGATTCTTCTTGTGATTCAATGCAATTTTACTTTTAAAATGAAATTGTATTCTGTTCTTCAGTCTATAATATTTAAAATGAACTGTGGATATCGGAAGGTTAATCTACTTGATATCCATAATTCTTTTGAGAAAAGTCGTAAAATGTTTAGTCACCTTCGTAAACTACGATTAAAAGAATAGGAACTATCCGTAGAAAAAGGTGATAAATTTCTCAATTTTAACGTATTATCAATTTATAGCTTTTTGCAGTAACTAAAAAAAGCAGAAACGCAGATTTTATAGTAAAATACATAGATTTGACTAGAATAAAAACGTATAAAACCTTTAGAAATCAAAGTGATTAACTACTAATCGCACAGAAACATATGTTTGATTAATGAAATGAGCAATCGTCGATTTGACTACTCAACGTAGTATTTTTATTTCACGTGTTTGAAAATATACGATCATTTCTTTGTTGACAGGATTTATTTTTCATATTGAAAAATATTTGCAAAAAAAGGCTCTCTTTAGAAGTGGATATTACAAGTGTGGACTTTTGTAACTCGAATATTAACCTATTTCCTGAAATTCCAAGATGTAATAACATCGGGAAGGTATGTAATACGTATACATAATACAAGTGTGGTTACAAAGCAAATTATTATGAAACTCGTAGACTAAACGCTCCCACATTTGATTGTGTCAGCTTTAGTCGATCAAATGGACAATCACTTGCAACTAAATATGTAAATAGAAACAGCAAGACAAGAGACACTTGATTATACGAATTTAAGCCACACCTGATTTTTTATTTTAGAAAAAAATTGTCTGATTCGTTGATCCACCAATTAGTTTTTTATATCGTATACGATATATTAGTCACCTTTTTTTCGGTGAATTTTAATATTATTGGAAATTTTATTTAATTCAATGAACTATAAATTGATTGATTAGAACAATATTCCACAGACATGAAATTTATACATTAATCTCTAAATTTGAATTAATAAAATACTAGCAATTGGAAAAGTAAGAAATCATTTACCGATGGCTATAGTAGGAATTTCTAATATTAATTAGTAGTTTTCTGTCAATCTATGATACATTTTTACCAATTCATTTTATTACCATTTGATTTCCATTTAAATTTGTAGATATTTAACTGTTACTAATTGAATTAGTAGAATTTCACCATAAATTAGTAGAAATGATTAATAAAGCAATGGATAATCGAATTTGCATCATTTAAATTGGATTATGTCATTGAATGAATATTAGGGATACATTTACATGTTTAATGCTTAATGAAAAACGTAATAAATATGTAATTATTCCTAACGCTCATAGAAATATTCAGTTATTACGTGTTCTTTTTTAACCCAATTTTGAAAAACATATTCAAGACAAATTATCGAATTTATCCATTTTTAGATTTCTTTTTTCGTTTTGAGTGAAATACTTTAGAGAACTTTTCAAACCACTTTGCATCAGAAATAAGAAAATTAACAATAAAACAAATTTTCTTTCATTACATGTTTATTTTTCTATTTCAGAATGAAATACATGAAAGAGGTCAAAAAATATTCAATCATGATATTTTAAGCTTTAAGCCGAAACATTGAATTCAGGAATTAATCAATTTGGAATTTGATGGAAAATTTCAAATGAAATAACAGCATATTAAAATAACAATCACATAATATCAAAGCAACATCTTTATTTTTTATAAAATTTTAGTTCCTTACGGTAGTAATATTTGAAAATATAGCCTTTTAAATCAATTTTCTGAGTTGGCTATGGTAAAATACTTGTAACCTTTTATAATATGGCATCGCAAAAAACTTGTCCAATGCGATGAGGTTCGGTTTATTATTCACAAACGAATTTAGAACATTTAAATTGGATTGTGTCATTGAATGTACATTAGAGATATATTTACATGTTGAATGCTCAATAAAAAAGGTATTAAATATGTAATGTGTAAGTGTTCTTTTCTAGTCCAATCTTAAAAAACATATGCAGGACAAATTTTTGAATTAATCAATTTTTAGATTTCTTTTTTTATTTTCAGTGAACTACTTTAGATAACTTTTTAAACCACTTTCCATTAAAATTGAGAAATTTAACAATTTTTTAAATTTCAAAAATTTAAAGAAAATTAAAAAATTAATTTTCTTTTCTAATAACCAATATGATGTGTACTATTTTTGTGAAATATTGGAATAAAATTTTCTTCCTCTACTTCATCATTTTGATACTTCAGAATAGAATATCAAATCCAATACCATAAAAAAATGTCATGTAAATATAAAAACAACACGCATTGTTTAAAATAGTGGCTGACTATTTAGTCTATTTTAATCAATTAACTGTAATAAATAGGTGAAATTATTATTCACGCTCTGTTTACCATATTCTAAAATCAATTACGTCAACAAACATCTATTTTATAATTATGACAAAAACATATTATGTTTTATTTTAAAAAGAGAGTTTATATAATATTGAATTGTTATAATAACATATATAAAAAATTGAACACCGAAATCGTTATCTTATAGGCCTCAAATTTATCAAAATTACTAACATGAAAACAGATAAGACATTTTTTAATGTAAATATAAAAAATATAAAATTATAATATCTTAAGTTTAGAAATCGAATTAAACTTTAACTTTAGGAATTCATTAATTTCAAATCCAGTGTCGAATTTCAAATAAAATAATAAAAGCAATAGAATGGTATGTTGTTGGAAAATTGGCTTTAGGGTCCATAAAATGATTAAGTCAAATTTAATCAAACGTTTCGGCTCTGATCGGAGCCCTCATCAGTGATATTTATTAAAATCTAGAAAATACAAAAAGGTTGCTGGCAATAATTTCACATATTTTCTCTGAGTTACTGGAGTGCTTAAAATATGTCACAAAAGGAGTACTTAATATATTAAATACAAGAAGGAAAGTTTGGATATATACATTGGTGCGAAGCTGAATATGGATAGCCTGGTATTCTATTGATATTAAGGGCCAATATAAGGTACAATACTTTTAATTAATAAAAGCAATATCTTTATTTCTTATAAAATTTTAGTTCCTTACTGTAGTAATATTTGAAAATATAGCCTTTTAAATCAATTTTCTGAGTTGACTATGGTAAAATACTTGTAACCTTTTATAATATGGCATTGCAAAAAACTGGTCCAATGTGATGAGATTCGGTTCATTATTCACAAACGTTTATAAAAAATGTCGACGGGAGTGGCGAGTCTTGATTTAATCTCTAAGCAATCGTTGGAAGAATTTTATGGAAAGAGTCTCGAATTTTGACCTTTTCGTTATAGTTCTTTCTAAAATTCAAACATCGAAGAGATCATGATCTTTTTTAACTTTTTAATCTTGGCATAATCCTCAAATTAATTTAAAATACTATACTAGTGAAATTTATATTCTTTGCTGTGGCAAAAAATGATTATTTCCTCGTCATCATTTTTTAGACATACTTTTTTAAATTATCCATTTAGAACTCAATTATGATAAGAGACAAAAAGTAAATAAATTGGAGTAATAAATATATTTTGAAATTTTTTTTGCGTTTATTATCATTTTATAAGCTCAATATGGGGACAGGCGTCTAAATGTTGTACATTTTTAAAAATTTATATTCCCTTATATTTGAATGTGTTTTCGTATTGAGTAAAATAGCAGAGAGCGAAAACAAAACCGAAAATGTTACAGGTTATATTATAACCAGAAAAATATTTGTTAAAGATAAATTCATTCATAAATAGCATATTTTTATTTTGTTCCACTGTAAAGCTATACGGAATATTTTCAAGCCTCCAAATACCGGGTGAAAAATTTGACACAATTTTACATTGGAGAAACAAGATTGTCGGGTCGTCAGCGACCCCATCCGGTATTCGAAGGGTAAACTATTATACATTAAAAATTTCTACGTTCGGTAGGAAAACTTATATTTCCCAATATGCTCGAAATTTTTCCGATTTTTTTAGGTGAAATAACTATTTGTGAAGTAAATATATACATTGTATATAAAAATTCACCAAAGGTGTTATCGAAAAAATGATCGATATTCATATATCTATTACATCCCAAAAATTTCGTGTTCATTTATAAATAAACTTGAATATCTCTCTATATTATTTGTGAAAAAATAAAATGGTGTATTAGATTTAATATACTAAGGTATTAAATTTAATACAACAAAATTAACAAATCACATAATTTGATTTTATGCAATTATGAAGTTACTTCTTCAGTAAAACTAAGATGTAAATGATAATGTAGATTATTTTCTTTCATATAGATACAAATTAATTTTTAAATTATTTAAGATATCCAAGTATTTGAAAAGGTAGTTTGATTAAGCTATAAGTATTTAAACACGTAATGAATTTTTATATTCAGAGACATTTTCAGTTCAAGTCTACCACTGTATGTATCTTTTGCCTCCAAACTTAATTTTATTTTTAAGGATTTTGAATGTCAGCAGAGACAATTTATAACACTTGAGAGTTATCAAATATGAAAGTAAAATTTTTGTACTCCATCTTATGAAGAAGCAAATTCTTGAAATGATTTGTAACCTTTAATACGTTTAGTTTCCTTCCAGAAGGTGTAAAAATTCCAAGCTTTGTGCTAATCCCGCAACGAAACTGAGGCCTGATGGGTTCAGCCTGGAGTGCACGATAAACATGGCCGTTGGACCAGCCGAACCTACCATTTTCTTTATACAAACCTAAACTCTAAATTACACTATATTATAAAAATTCTACAATTTCCATCAAATAAAAGATAGTAGACGGAGAAAAATGGATAGTAAATATTATATTATCTAGATATTCAATTACGGAACACTCATCTCACATATTTAATTGCATTATCTAGATAGTTAACTGTAACATCTATAAGATATTTATTTCTGTGCATTTGAATATCTTATTTATTACAGCTAAATATCCAGATATTACAACTTAAGGTGGCTTCAACGTTGGGTGTCGTATAAAGTGAGGGGCACCGTGAGGGCACGTTTTACACGAATGCTCATTGCTACTTATTTCTTTGATAATCATACGTACACAGAGAAAAATGGATGTTTATAGAATTAATATCTAGATTTTAAACTATGTTGTAATATCTATATATTCAGCTGTAATATCTAAGATGTTAAAATATACAGAGATTAATAACTTGGATATTACAGTTGAACATATAGATATTTCAATTGAACATATGAGATGGCTGTCCCATAGTTGAACATCCATTTTTCTCCGTGTATTATAGTCACATCTTAGTAGAAGAGTATGAAATCGCGGAAATGTCGCCAGAAAAAAGCGATAGTAAAAATTTATTATAGCTTCACCTCGAGGCGATTTTTATATTTTGTACTTTTCTCGCAATTTTCTCTTGATTCAATTAAGAAGTAAAAATTAATGATTTGACCTACCATTATGACTCCATTTTCATAATTACTAGTATTTATAAGATTATTAGCATTGGATTCGGGATTTAGCATTGCTAATTCAATACGATTTGTTGATTCTGCTCGTATAGTTATTGATGGATTGAAGCTAAGACAGTAGCATTTTTCCAATTACCTCCACTACGCTTATAAATTATATATATATACACTGTTATGTAAAAGTCGACGGGCACTTCTTTTTAATTATTCACATAAAAGCTACAACTGTTGAAACAATAAACTTTTTTCAGCTTTTTTCAGCTTATCATAAAGGTAAATTAACATAGACTATTAGCAACGTATCAAAAATATTTGATAGATTTTTTCTTGATACTATTATATTAAAGTCAAAATTTAGAAAAACAAAGTTTTGAGAATACACGGGATTCTCATACTTGCAAAATAGATATTAAAAATTATAAAATACTTGTTAAATTACTGACATTCTACGTTAATCTAATTTCGAAATGAGTCAAAAAAAGTTAAAAAATATTCATTACTTCGAGAATTATTCAAAATTTAAAAAAGCTTTGAATTTTTTCTTTTCTTGACTATATCTTCGTTAATAATGGATAAAAAATTTCATTTTGGTGTCATTAAATGCAGAAATTTGTCACCTTCCAATTTATTCTAAGGAAGGAATTAATTGTTAGGTATTTTATAAATTTTAAGCTTTTATGTGTATGGTTAAAAACAAGTACTGGGTGAATTTTGCACAGCAATGTATATACGTATAACGTACTTTATTAACAACATCGATTGTACAATGTCTATACACAGCAAATCGTACTATCGACACTATAAGAAATACATACGATATATACACCAATTTTACTACTCAGCAATGTTTATTCAGATGAGTTTTAACTGTGAATTCCACAAATCGACAATTGATTTGAACTTACTGTCTACTGTATTTTTCAGTGCCTTAAATACTACATTTACTTAGAACGCTTAATTATTTTAGGAAAGGTAATATGGTTTTCAATCAAAATAGCTTTAGACTAAGTTGTGGGTCTAATTTAGTTACAAATATTAATAGAAATACATTATTAAATATTTTTATAAATGTTTTTACTATAAAATTTTATGCAAAATATGAAATTTGATTATCTTAATTATACACGGAGAGAAATTCGATTGCAAGTAGTACCATCTTTGAGAGTAAACCAGAATTATTATTAGGAAATGTTACCAATGAATTATCAAGAAAGATGGTAAAATCGAAAATCCAATTGCCAAACTATTCCATTATCTTGGGATTTTCTCACAAGTTTTCTTAAACATTCTAGTTTACTCATCAAGATGGTACTGCTTGTTATCAAATTTCTCTCAGTGTTGACCCATTTTGACGATCAAAGGAAATTTAAATTTGCACGGAGAAAAATGGACTATAAAATTCAATATCCAGGTACAGTGACTATAGGACAGCCATTTGAATTATAAAAGCTATAATCTCGATTATGAGCGGTATGATGTAAGAATATAGAAAAAATTGTAGATTATGTCACTTATAATCTGGATTATACTTCTTATAATCTATATTATAGAATTTATAATCTAAATAGCTGTCCCATAGTCACTGGACCTAGATATTAAATTGTATAATCCATTTTTCTCAGTGTGATAAAACCTTAAATTTAAATATTCAAGAATTCTTTATAACAATGGTTATTGTTAACTCTTCAAATATTTTTGTGAATAGCGGTCATTTGGCCAATATTTTAAAACAATTGAAGGCTCTGGACATTTTTGAACGAAAATAGTGCATTTCCTCCCAGTGTGTGGCGGACTCAGTCCAGTGAATGGTCAGCGAATTCGTTGACCGTTCACTAACCGTTCGTTGACCATTCGCTGACCTCGTAACAATATGAATAAGAAGAGTGCAAAAGACATTTCAATTGTTTTAATTATGACTTTGCGGTAAATTTGAAGTTTAAAGGTATGAAAGTTTTACTTCAGTTTTTTTAGAAGTAATACAATATCTATATTCCGAATAACACAAAAATAACATGTTTTCATTAACAAATCTCTCACTTAAAATTTTTTATTAGTTGTAAAACATGATAATTTTTTGTTGAGTCTTTTGGATAATGTTAAAAGGAATATCTAGCATTGAAAATCATTTTCTTTATGTTATTTCTTTATGTTTATTTATGACTGTTTCGAACATACAATTTTTTATTTTTATTCGCCTTATTCTAAAAATACAATTTTTTAGGAGGCAAAAAATACGTCTGTAAACCATGTCTAATACAGAAAGTATTTAAATTTATCATATTTATATAACAAATGCAAGACTAAATATATTAAATACTTTATTTTGCAGAAAATTCATTCATACATGTAACGAGATAAGTTCAAACATATTTTAAAGAAATGTGGTATGTAAATATGTCATTGTGCGTCACATCATTCAAAATGGTATTCTTATTACAATCCCTTCCATCCCAGTTCTGGATTAACTCTAATATATAGTGAAGTTCGTGTTGAAAAGAACTAATTCTGACAAAACGCACTGGTTTTGTAGCTGAAACTGCAATTACACCACTAGCGACTCCAACAACTTTTCCACCGAATATAAGGGGACTACCACCATCTCCCTAAAAAGCAGAGGAAAAATATGTACATAATTATAAATACGATCAAATTTTACAAGAGTGATATGTCTCCACCGTCGTCATTTAATCCAGATTTATTCAATACTAACCTTGGTTAGAGCAGGACACAACTGCTTTCATTTTATTCTAACCATTCGTTAGGATTAAATAAATCTTGGATGAATTTTTACACTGGAGGCTTAGCAACTTTTTACTATTTCGGATTCAAGAGATATGCTGATACACAGCTTCTAATGCTAATTACCCAATTAGTTTTGTCATTTTCGCTTAAAAGTTCTGTACAAATTTGATAATCTTTGAAGTTTCCATAATTAAAAAAACCGCGACAGTAGGTGCTTCCTCTAACGCGTACTTCTATATAGTTCAAGACATTAGACATAGACGCTTTCAATATAGATCCAGATACATCCTCAATTCGTGAAGAGCCCCATCCAGCTATGGTAACGTATGATAGAGTGGGAACAGGGTCGTAATAAGGTTCCACAGTTGATAGCAAATCTGGATCAATTTTTGTTTTGAGCTGTAATCATTTTTACATTCTCATAATATGAGAAGGTATTGGTTTTATGTGAAAAATCAATTTCGGAATTTTTATGAAATTTTTACGTTTTGAGACGCCCTGAGTGAGAAAAAAATGGTTTTTACAAAAGTGTCTGTTTGTCTGTCTTTAGGTCGTATTCTCGATAACTCTCGACAGAATTATCGGATTGAATTGAGCTTTGGCATACTTTATCGGAGCCGAAAAAGTAAGGACAATTTCGTTAACCAGCCACATTCGACCAAAATTGTTAAAATAGGAGCATTTTAGGAGCAAATTCATATGAATTTACATAGAATTATGCAATTTCTCCATATATGCTGTTAAAAAATAAACTGAGTGTTATATCCGTGCTTTTTGCAAACGGAAATAATAATTAAATACTTTGTCAGATTGAAATTTATTCTCTGATACTTTTTCTTAATAATCAAGTGCTGAAATTCTTTTGGATTCTACTAAAATATGAAACTTGCAAGCTTTGTTCGAAGAATATTTGATTTTGAAATCAAATAATTTCTGCTTTACCAATTAATTTATTTAAAAAATCAGAACCGTGGATTTGACGTACCATTAAGACTCCAATGTCATAATCACTAGTGTCTAAAGAATCACTGAGAATAAAAGAGGGATTGACAATTGCAACATTGATAAAATATGTTGATCCACATGTTAGTGATTGATCCATTGAAACAAAAACAGTAGCATTTTTCCAGCTATCACCTCCTAATCCATGCATTATATATATACAATGAGCTCCAGTTAAAACGACTTTTGGAGAAATTAGAGCACCACCAAACATGTGTTCCCCAAAAACTTGTAACGAAACCACGTATGTCATTTTTCCTCTTTTTACTGGCACTCCTCCAATTATTTTACTTTCCAGTAGAAACGAACTGGATACTGCAAAATCAGGAATATAAAACATGAAAAACAAATTCGATTCCCAAAAAAATGTTCATGGTACTTTATGATTTATCTTGTATTTCTTAATGTTTTGAATTTTATTATGATAGAATATCAAATTTTTGTAATTATTCTGAGGAACTACAATTTATTTTTTGCAAAACAGGCACTAAAGTAGTACTTCAAGCCCCTGTAGAGTGGCTGTAAAGTTGTCCATTTACGACCAGCATGTTCATATTGTATCTGTTTTCTTCCTCAAGTCCTACTTTCGTTCCTTATGTCTTACTTTTGTTCCTTACGCCCTCTGCACAGTTGCAAAAAATGGATTATATTTCCCCCCAAGCAAACACTTGATCGGACCGCAAGATGGCGACAGCAGGGATTAAGCTAACTCCTTCATTGCTCACCAGGGAGCCATCTCGCACGTTCTGGGCTCAGTGCTAATACTTAATTAATCTAATCAAAGTTTATACTTTTCCATACGTTATTAAATTCAATCAAATTTGTTTCTTGAAATACTGAATACCCCAAAAATTGTACCTAAAATTTTTTAAACTTGAAGAAAAAACATTTTACATTCCAGAAAAATATTTAATTAACCTAACCAAAGTTTATACTTTTCCATACATTATTAAATTCAATCAAATTCGTTTCATACAATTCGGGGGGCACAGCCCCCCGAACCCCCCGGAGGGGCTTTGCCCCCTGCACCTCCACCGGGGCTCCGCCCCTGGGCCTCTCCCCCCTACAGCCCTTTCCACCACCTTTCGTGCCATATTTATCAATATTATTGTTATAACATGTTACTATTCCACCGAGTCGTAATTGGACACTCTCAATACCATTCTACAGACGTGGTCATATAATTAATATGATATAATTGATATATATATGATATAATATATGATATTAATATGATATATCATATTATATAATATAAACCTCACGACAGTGACGTTTTACATCTATCAATTTCAATAAAAAATTACTGGTGACGCCAACTTTTGTCAAACGGCGGAAACTTATTTATAATACATACAAATGTCACTGTCCGAATTAAGAAACACTAAAAAAAGCATGATTGGAATGAAATTTTGCATACCTTTTGAAGGCCCAAAAAGAAAGCACGATTACTATCATTGGCCATTTTTGACAATTTCATAGAAGTTATATTTTTTGCTTATAATATAGAATTAATTAGCAGAGTTTGAAATTTCTGCCACTGTCTACATTATATAATTAAAAATAAAAAAACGTTTTTATAAGCAAAACTCCCCGCGGAATACAAAGAAAAAGTTGAGGACGAATTTAGTAATTTGTATGTAACGGACATAGAACACCGAACGTAAATCGCGAGACCAACATATTTCAGAGCGCGACGAGCGATGACCAATGCGAGCGCCGCAGTCGCGCTTAAATTTTTATTTTTGATGCAAATGTGGCTCTAATAGATATGAAGCAAAGAATCGAGCTCGAAGCGCGTGTAATATGTTCAAGGCTGATAGAGCCTTAAGTTAAATGAATTTCCTTTTTTATTTGAAATCATAAACCAATTGAGTAACTTTATTGAAAATTAATTCACATTTTCAATTTTATAAAATTCACTTGAATTTCAATATTAAATTTCAAGAATTAAATTTGAATGCATGCGAAGGATATAAGACCGTGCACGAAGCGCGCGATGAGAATGTGCTCAAGAACAAGGTAGATTTTTTCCTGATACGATTTAAGTGTTATTATAGAAACGTTGAATTGATCAACATAATTTATTTCTTAAGACACTTACCCAAAGAATAAGTGGTGGCGATGAAAGCACATAGCAAAATTGAAATACTAGTCTTCATTTTCACTAATTGTTGTAATTTCCAGGAATGATTAATATTGAGTTCTTATAAAGTGTATTTAAAAAGAGAAATTTTATATTCTTCAGTTTGCCATTGTTATCTGCAAATTTTTTACGTTACCTAATAGTTTACGTCAATAAATGTTACAATCTATTTTACGATGGATTTAATAATAACTTATGAAATTTGTTAACCTTTCCCTATTTGAACTAACATCTCCATAAATATTGCGTCATATCTTTTTATGATGTTTTCCTCTTACAAAAGTATGTATTTTATTATTTTTATAATATTTCTCATTAATTAGTTGAGTTTGAAATTTTTGTAACTGCCTACATAATCGGAGGATCACTAGTTGCGTATCAGATTGGATATGTTGTCGACAGCTGTTCTCGTAGAAAATTTCAAACTCTTATATCGCAAATAATGCAAATGAATTCAGATATTTAAAAAATTTGAAAAATATTTCTGTGGAAAAACAGACGCTATCGACTGCGCTGGGATTCGAACCCAGGTCTTTCGATTGCCGGTCGAAGGCTCTAACCACTGAGCTACACAGGCGTTCGACATCTCCTTCTCCACAGAAAGATTTCCTTATATCGCCTAGTGGCTCTGCCTTGCGATAAGGAGATTCTGGCGTAAGCAAGGTTGGTTTCAACTCTTTAGACCGAGCAAGTCCCGCGACCCAGTCTTTCAGCCGCTCGAAAGATTGGAATGCATCTTTATTTTCTTTTATATTCCATCGTCACATGCCGTGACGTAAAACGCTAATTTCTAAATTTGTTTAAAACTAATAATTTTCTATGCTGACATTCTTTCAATATCTCGCAAAGATTTGGTGTAAAGAAGAATTTATCATTGTTGATAACGTTTTTTACAATTTAAACGAAAATATCTTCTTGAGATGAACAATTTTGTCTGCAAAATTTTTTTCGTATCATATAATTTTTTTAGCAACCAAAAGGCTTTATTTTTATTAACATTTTTCATTGGTAAACAAAAGATATATGTCCTTTAAGATAATTTTCAGTAGTAAATTTGTAGATCCCTTTAAGATAAAGAATTTTGTATCATAATATTTTTGACGTAACTCGTACATATATTTTCCCGAGAAAATTAAATGTTTTTTTTACAAAGGTTTTCCTTATGAATAAAACCAGAAGCATTAGTAACAAATGGCTGGTTAAGGGAGTCACTCAGGATGAAGAATTAACGAACAGAAACATCTTAAACTTTGCAGAGCGTTAGAATATAATAAAAAAATTATCCGTCCGAAATTTCAAGGTCTGAGGTGGGTTTTTTAGTGACATATTCGTATTTCTATTTTGCGCCTCTCTAGTTGATTCAACGTGGGCTCTTATGAGAAATCGCGGTGTTTGTCGTGCATTATCATTGAAATCTTTTTAACTGAAGAACAGATCATATCGGTATTTGAACAGTAGAAAGATAAGATGTTCAGGAATAGTTATCAACTTTAATAACATTCAAAGGTGGGTTCTAAAAGTAACACCCGTGCGCACACGAACAAACAAGATGCGACGTTGCCAGATCAAGTACTACTGTAGTCAACCTACGTGTTTAACCCTGTTTTGACTAGGCGGGTAGGTGAGTAACTCCCTTAACGAACTCGTTTTTTTTTTCGGGTCCTCAAAAGGTTTGCCAAATTTCAATCCAATCCGATGGTTCTATCGAGAGTTATCATGTCCACAGACGTCAGGCAGACAGACAGACACTTTCGTAAGAACCGTTTTTTCTGATTTAGGGGGTCTCAAAATTAAAGATTTGATGAAAATTCCGAGTCATTTTTCACTTAGAACCAATACTTTCTCATGTGATAAAAATGTAAAATTTAGCAGTTTGTATTGTAAAGACGTATTATGTGAACGCCCCCTAAGAGACGAATTGAATACTATATACAGTGTGACAAATAAGTTTCGAGACTGGCCATGTAAAACATCATTGAAACAAGATACCTGAATAATTTTCATCAGATGCTTCAAAACCTCGAGATAATATCTGTGAATAATTCCTTTGCTATCGAAGAATGTAATGAGCATTGCTTTGATTGTTGATGGAACTTTCCGTGTTTTTTTGGCTTGTGGTGAATTTTTCGACTTCCATTTCGTACAAATTTTTTACTGAAACTATAAGAATATTTCTAGAAACATATACTGAAATCTTATGCATCAGTTGCATGTGGCGAAAAATTATTGAACGTTTTAGAATTTTGAGTAATAGCAAAGAATGATAATTTGGTTGTGTTTTGGATAAAGTTAACAGAAATTCCTAGCATTCAAAATAAATTTTTTTTGTCTAAAAAATGGAAGAAACTTTCTTTTATTGCATATAAATGCAGAAAATTTTTCATTCAAAGCCTTTTTTTAATTAATGAAAATGTTCCTCAGCAGTGTATCTGTACCTTCAATATTTTAAATGACTACAATTGTCTTGGTTTTCATCTGAAATTATTAATTATTTCTCTAAATGACTTAGATTTTAACAAAACAATCAGGATAAATAAATGACAACACCAATTATGCACAGAACTTAGAATTTTATTACAGAACAGCTTTTTTGACCATTTTCCAATAAATAAGTAATACTTAGCAGGCTGACGTGAAAATTAGTGGACGAAAGTAAGCGGTTGAGTTTTGATAATGGCAGGGCCAGCGATGATGGGAGCAGGAGCCACTACATGAGTCTTGACAACTGGAGCAAGTGCAGAAACTGGAACAGCTGGAGCGTACAGAGGTGCAGTCTTGACAAGCGTAGGTCCTGGGGCCAAAACTGCGGAAGTCTTGACGAAGCCTGGAGTGGCGATAACTGGCGTCTTGATGACGGGAGTTGCAATGACAGGTGCCACTGGTGCCACTGGTGCAACTGCAACGGGCGCACTTATAAATCCTGGCGCAGCGAAAGCGCTGGCGAAGATTGTTGCCAAAATCACGAATTTGAACATGTTTCTATTTTCTTGATTTATTCGATCGTACAAGTTTTTCAGACTGTTTGCAACTGATGATCAACTGAGACGAAAAGTTCTTCTTATATATGCGCCACCACTCATATCAAAATCTGACACTGGTGTCGGTCAAGAGCGTCTGCTTTTTAAAGGACGAATGACCTTCTCTCCCTATAAGGTTACTAAAATTAAAGGCCCCATTCGCAAACCACCTGAAGTGATAGCCTCAGGGCCGCTTTCGCAATTCAGTCGAAAATCATTGTTCACAGATGCAAAGAAAGGGTAAATATGCTTTCAAATAGTTTTATATTTGTATTCTAATTTTAACCGAAATTGATTCTATATAAAATTATACAATCTTAAACACTCTTTGCATTATTTTTCATTTCTTTCTTCTGACCAAATAAAGGTATCATAAAATTCATATAGGAAGTTATTTAAAAACAAATACAAAAAATTACTAACCTGAAATGATTTGATTTGAGGAAAATTTATACTTGAGATTATTCAAAATATTTTAGAATGGATGAGACAACGTGAGCTCATAATATTGATCTGCATTTTGAAGCCGTAGATCATATATTGGTAAAAAAAGCTTCAAAAATTCAAAATCAATTTTAATGTATGCATTTCTTTGAATATAAATGATTATTGCTTAACCGAAAATGTTAAGGGAATATCTTTGATCCAAACGTCAAGGAATGAAAATTTAAGTTATTAAGGTTTTGCCAATTGCCAATCAAAATTGAATACATTTTTATTGTAAATCAGTTATTTGGCTCATAGACAATGCACATTGATTTTTGCGATGGAATTGAAATTCATTGCTCTTTTCTGGCTTTAGCTATGGCAAAATTGTGCATTAACCAAAGAATAACGAAACCTTGATACGCAAAACAAGGAAAGGGAGGAAGAACTCATTACATTTAATTGCCTCGTTCAAAATTACCGTCCTAACTTCTTGCGTGAACGCGTTTTGCGTAAAACTATCTTCAAATTTCATCCTATATCGTAAAATGTATAAATTCACTGTATAATTTTGCAGAAATCGAACACTTCAGTTCCAATAATAGCGTTGAGCTCACATCATGTTGTTTACGAATGTTTTTTTCAAACTTGACAACTATTTCTTCTTAAAAATCTAATTTGATGAAAAACAGGTGTGAAGACAATTTGGATAATGAATTAAATAACAAGTATTTTTATTGAAAACGAAAGAAGAGCTATGAAGAAATATAAAAGAACTTTAAATTTTAGAATACAGACAACCTCTATTTTGGCTATTAATATCTATTTTGGTTTCATTTTACACTTATTTCAAATAATTATTAATAATCTCACCACTATTTTACCTAATTCTGTCAACTGGTAATCAAAACGACTGTGCAAATAACTTGTGACAGAATCTTTCAACCAAGTTTTATGTGTAAAAATTATTTTTTTACAAAAGATATTTATCTTAGATAAAAAGAGACACTTTTCTAAATGGATTCTTTGTTTCATTGAGTTTTTAATGAAAAGGTTGTTTAATAAATTTCATTTAAATGAGCAAATAGTATCTTTGAATCAGTCGTATTCTAAAAAATTAATCCTAATTGATTACCAAGCCTAGGTAAAGAAAATAACTTTTGTTTGATAATTGGTTAATATCATAACAATCTGTTAAATTCTGCCTTTAAATAGAAAAAAAAACAAACTTTAGAGCCTCAGAAGCAACGAACTGAGAAATAAAATAAATCATAAACATAATTTAAGAGGTTCCTGAAGAAACCTCAGATTCATCTCGAAGATAAATAATAATGCCTCGCCTTAGCCTTGATCTACTTTTGGTGTCTCGATCTCATCTGTCTTATTTTAAAGACTTCGAAGCCTTCGATCTCTATGGTTTCGACGAAGATCGTAACACACAAATGATGTACACAAACCTTTGAAGATCATCTCTTGTCGGCACTATCGATTTTCATTCATTGCTGCAATGACTTTGCTGGATTTCTCGCAACGTGAGAAAAAAGCGAGAGGATAGATGCAAGAAATTTATCAAGGGACGGCGCCACAGAAGTATGTATGAAGTAACAGAGATTTATTTTCCTGATGTTCTGTAACAAGTGCTTTCTTAACGAGGTATCTTGTTATCCATGAGTCATTTTCACTCAAGGTGCTATGGGTTTTAACGTATTATAATTGTCATGGAGTAGTAATTGATTTTTGTTTTTAATTTACTCATTAAATTATAAAAAGGAGTATCAATAGTTAAATTTCGTAAAATCACCTCTAATTTCCTTAAATTTGTTCAATTTCCTCTTTAAAAATGTACACTGAGAGAAATCCTATTAGTTGTGCTGACTAAAAGGTCGCAACTATTTATTTTTAGTAAGCAGTACCAAAAATTTTGTAAAACTTACCAATGCTCAAAAGTCCATGGAACTAAGTATGCTACTAATTTTTTTTGTAAAATTGATCTTCAAGAAATAATTGTACAGACGAATTAGATTTTACCTGCTTATCAACTGTTTTGAATCGTTTTGAAATCGTTACATATATTGATTTCTTAAAATTTTGTTTTTGTTCTTCATCAAAATGAGAAGAATTAAATCATGGTGGTTTTAAAGTATAATTGTAAAATGTTGTGCAGTTTTTGATGAAAAACCTCTCAACAATTATCATCCTTTGTTACATTTTGAAAAACAATATTTTTACTGAAACAGTTATACCCAACGAAGTGATTGACATTGTTTCCCTGGGTCCTGACCATAGTATTTTGCACAAAATTTCAAAACAAAATGTCATTGACACTATTAAGAATTTAGAGTCGTCCCTCATTTCTTTAGATATCCAAGAGAATCTCAAAAATGAAATTAGAAAAAAAGTCACTGACAATATTAATAATAATTTAAAGAAACAATCTCATATTTCTAATGAAGATAGAATATTTTCCAAAAAATTAAAAACCACAAAAATTTTTTTAAAAAATAATCCGGACATTTTCTTTACAAATGCAGATAAAGGCAATGTCACGGTATGCTTACAAAAATCTACTTACTATACAAAAATGCTCAACCTTCTTTCCGACACTTCTACTTACATTCTAATTCAAAAAAATCCCCTAAAAAAGTTGCAAGATAACACTCACAAGGTTCTTAAGAGTCTCAATGACAACAGTTTTTTAAAACACAAATTTCATAATAACCAACTCACCTTAACGAATACTGTATTAGCGAAATGTTATGGTTTACCCAAAATTCACAAAATAGATTTGCCATTCCGCCCTATCATCTCGTTGATTAACAGTCCTACACATTTTTTAGCCAAAATCATATATCAGGAACTGAAAGAGATTATAAAAGCCCCTAACTCTCATATAAATAATAGTTTCGAACTAAAAAGTAAATTAACAAATGTTAACCTTCTCGATGATCATGTTTTAATCTCACTCGATGTTAGTTCATTGTTTACTAATATACCCTGTGATTTGGTTTTGGAGAGTTTAGAGCGTAGATGTCATTATATTCATAACAATTGTAATATTCCGTTTAATGAAATTATTAATTGTACTAAATTTCTTTTTAATAACACATATTTTACTTTCGACGACAAGATTACGCTTACGAATTTCAAAAGATAACCATAATTGCTCTCTCCTCTTTTATTACAGATACGTTGATGACACCATTTTGTGTGTACAAAAAAAAACATATTGAGTTAATCATCAATACTTTTAACTCCTATCATCAAAATTTAAAATTTACTCACGAATTACAGAAAAACAATTCAATTAATTTCTTAGATATGACTCTCATCTCTAGCGACAACCATATTATCACTAACTGGTTCCAGAAGCCAACTGCATCTGGTAGATTTATCAATTACTTTTCAAATCATCCACTACAACAGAAAAAAAATATTGTATACAACTTGATAGATAGAGCGATTTTGTTGTCCCATGAATCCTTTCATCATACCAATTTAAAAAAAGTTAAACAACTTTTAATTAACAATGATTATCCAATTAATTTCATTGGTAAGAACATTGAAAAACATTTGAATAAAATTAAATATCACTCTTCTGACAATTCCAACATTAGTAATAACTCTTTATGCCCACGAAAATACCAACAAAAAGTTTGTCTTCCCTTTTCAAATAATAATTTTATAACATTATCCAAAATTTAAAAAAATATAACATTTCTACGATTCCGTTAGTGGAAAAAAGTTTAAATTCAATTATTAAATTAGGTAAGGATTTCACAGAAAAATGGCAACAAACTAACATTGTTTATAGCTTCAAGTGTCATAACTGTCCTGCCATATATATAGGTGAAACGAAAAGATCTCTAAAAACTCGTATTAATGAACATAAAAACAACAAAAATAGCGAATCTGTCGTATTTAAACATCGGGCTGAATTTAATCACGAGTTTGATTGGGAACATGTTAAAATTATTGATTACGAATCTGATTATAAAAAAAGACTAACATCTGAGATGATTCATATAAAATGCAACAAATTTAGTATCAACAAAAAGGAGGACATATTTACTTTAAATAGAATTTACTTCCCATTATTAAAATTATTAGATTCGTGATTGAATTTAGGTTTGAATTTCTTACACATTGGCTCTTATTTGTGTTAGTTTCTTCGTTGTTAACTTATACTATAAATTCTCGTCGATGTATTCCCTTAGTTTACAAACTCTGTTTGTTCGTCTAACACCTATTATAATGACGGACTCAGCTTTTAATTATTAACGTTATGTGACTTTTATAAATTATTTTAACTTATTTATTATGGTAATCATTGTCTGTTTTCGTATTATTTATTTGTTATTGGTTTCATAAGATGTGTTTTTTTCAAGTGTTTTTTGTGTGTACCCATGCCAACGAAACGTCGCACTTGACAACGCAACATTCTGTCTTTCGTTTCTTAATTTTATACCCTGACTGATCGACACAAATCTTTCTAAGAAATAATTAAAAAAGTTTTTCTCCTAAACAATTCTAACCTAAGAAAGTTCCCATCGACATTAACAAAAATAAAATAGATAGAATGGTAAATTTAACATTTTTTTCAATGTTGGAATTACTATTTTAATCATGTAAGGATAAAAAAATTAATCAGTTTCTAATTAAGATATTGGAATAGTTTTTAATACAACTTTTCTCCGTTGTGTCGAAAAAATATATATTTTTGTAATAAATAAACTGGACAAATAGTAATAGCAATTAACGCAATTAGTAAGTTTTACAAAAACGTATTGGTAACATCTATTATAAGCTCGATACAATGTGGGAATGCATGAAAATAGTCCCGGACAAAATGGACCGACTATTCGGATTTTGTAAGTTTTACTAAAAATTTTAATCATTGCTACTCAGTTAATCTAGCTGTAAGAACTAAGGTGCTTAGATGATACAGAGTAAAAAACATACTTGTGACCGTTTTTTACAAAAAAAAATCGGTAATCACGACTAATACTTTCTCTCAGTGTAATATTTAAATTCCCCAATTACACTAGTTTACAAAATTTAAAAAAACTTCAGCCCACCACATTTTAATATGATTTTTTAATGTATTTTGGCCCACTAAACACGAAAGTCATACTCATAAATGTTTTCATGGAAGCGTTTTCTAGATATCAATGTTCGAAATTTTTTTTTCAATTTTCAGAGTTGTTCCGACGTTTTCGAGTATATCTCGAGTTCTAATTGACCAATTTGCCTAAACAAGCACTCAAATTGAAGGCAACTAGATCCTCTACAACCTTCTATGCTATAGTTTTCTGATCGGTACAGTAGTACAGATGCTAGCGATTTTAATAAGCTAGAAAAGTTGGATTTTTTGGCAAAAATCGAGGTCGAAAATTCACATATCGTCTTGGGAAGGATAGAAATCGCAAATATTTGCCAACTTTTTCAACTTATTAAAATCACTAGCATTTGGTACTAGCTAGTGCTACCTACTGGGCCAATCTGAAAACTTTAGGATAGAAATTTGTGGAAGATCTAGTTGCCTTCAATTTGGGTGCTTGTTTAGGCAAATTGGTCAATTAGAACTCGAGATATACTCGAAAACGTCGGAACAACTCTGAAAATTGAAAAAAAATTTTGAACATTGATATCTACAATAATTAAATTATTTATTTAAGGTTCTTAACCCTATAATGTTTCTCAATATTTTCATTGAATATTAGAAGAGTTCTTAAGGGGATCCGCCACCTTTAATATTTTTATTTTTTGAGTTTAGACCTCCCATATAATTTTTTTTATGCTTAGTACCTTTATTTCGAAAGGTTTTGGGTTTTTTTTAAAAATTCCAGCACCTTCGTGTATTTTTAATCTAAAACTTTTGAGTGTTTTCGACATTTTTTTACTTGGAATAACTTTTTTGTTTTTTAACCAATTGTCATGATTCTTTTTTTTTTTTTTTGTAATAGTTAATTTGGCATGGGGTCAGTTTTGATACGGATTTATTTTTTTAATTAAGTGATAGAACACATAAAAAATACAAAAGGCAAACGTTTCGGCCACAAATGGGGGCCCTCTTCAGTGCCAATTAGCTTAATAGTAACCTTTAAATATTTATTAACTAAGACATGCAACTTAATAATTATTGTATTTTTTGTTTTTTTCTTTTTTTCCTTTGCTTATTGATATTGGAAAAAGATAGAGTAAACATGCGGAAAGACTTATGGGTAAGCGAGTTCCTAGGTGTGAAGGAACCAGGCCGTTCCAAAAACTGTTCTAACGAGTAATCCTCTCCCACAGGAACCGTGAAAAATGCGACCGCGGAACGCACTCTCTCAAGGGCACATATATAAACACAATTATTTCACCAAAGAAAGAAACAACACGATGGAGAATATAACGTGGATCCTTGGTAAAGCACGCACAGCAAACCACACACATTCACGAGCACCAGAAGTAAAGGAAACTGAAGTTAAAACAATAAGAACGATGTAATTGGTACGGAAAAATTTTTATTTTGTATTTTCTCCGAAGCCGCAGAGATGACAGACGAAAGTAAGTCCACCACTCTGCCACATGGCTAAAAGAAA